>CM019064.1:104941173-105085826 GCA_009667805.1 Leptobrachium leishanense
AACAACAGCGAAGGAGAGGAATAGGGCAAACAATATTTACAAGATATTAACAATAGCTGTAACTGTTATATCTCACTGTGACAGATATGTTTGCTATTTTTTAACATAGACCCAATAACACATTTTCCAAGAACCACTTTGAATTTGCAGGGCAAAAGCATGAAAAGCACTTATGTTTCTGAAAACAAACGGGAAACAATAGTTTGTTTGGTGGGAAGCAGAAAATGCAGCGTTTCACTTTTTTAAACTGTGAAAAAGTTAATAAAATTTACAATAAATCATTAAATCTAAAAATAAATCATTATAAACTCTAGAGCTGCTTTGTGGGTTAAAAATTAATGTTGTTTTAACGGTGAGAGATCTTAAAATGGCTTTGCAGACTTTGCCACTGAGCATTTATTCTGATAACACATTATTGGAATCTAAAATACTAGCTTTTGCCAGCAGCTTCGCTCGCGTGGATTTTGGGATTTGTTACAATTGGTTTTTAAAAGAAACATGATTTTTTTTTTTTTTGTCCAAACTGTACAAAATATAATTTACAGGTCGATGTCTTAAAGTAATAAGTAATGTTTATTGCAGACGTTAGTCAGGGCGTATTGGCTACAAAACAAAATTGTTTCATTCATACGCATCCATGAATTTTTTTCATGTTGTAAATAAAGTGAGACAAAAAAAAAAATTTTGTTTTTTGGCATCTGTAAGGTCAGGGGTTCCCAAACCTGTCCTCAGGACCCTCAACCAGGCCAGATTTTGCAGATCACCTTGGGGAAATACAGACTGAATCCTGCAATGCCTGAGCAGCAAATCATATCACCTGTGCTGTGCTTCAGATATCTGGACAACATGAGGAATCAGAGGGTCCTGAGGACAGGTTTGGGAAACACTACCTTAGGTCAATTCCGGCTACCTTTAAAGTCTGTCCCAGAAACATGCTGATGGTCATCACAAAATAAACCTTTACAGTGAACTGAAGTCTTTTGAATTGAAATGGATATTCTGAAGGTTTAAGAGGTATTCGTGGTATGAACACCGACTCCCCGGCCAGATCTGATTAGCACCATAGCCTCAATCACATTTCTGTGGAGTGCTTTTACTTGCAATCTGGTGCCATTACAGAACTTAGGTAGATTGAGGTTCTGCAGTAATATCACAGGTTCTCCCACGCTGGGGCATTGAGGGTGTGTGTGAGGCCTGGCTGTGAGAACAAGCAGACTTGCTGGAGAAGTGAGGGCGTGTAGGAGGCCAGGCTGTGAGAGGGAAGAAAACATGCTGGAGCAGAGAGGGAGAATGCAAACCCTAGTTGTAAGAGCGAAGTAGACATGCTAGAGCAGTGAGGGTGTTTGCAAGCCTAGGCGGTTCATGTTCTGGTTCATCTGACCAGCCAAGGGCATAAGTACAAGCCCACACTGACTGTAATAGCCCTTGCTGTGGTCTTTTATTTTCTCCAGGAATCCAGTGTGTTGCTCTCTACTCCCTGCAGCTAATTACATCTCCATCTAGGTTTTGCGCCACATAGAACTTATGGTTTTTATCAGTGTAATTTTTTAAGGGTTTTATTATATTTCACTTGTACTGCATAGGCTGCATATATTTATTCACCAACATTTTAAAGAACATGCTCACTTTGTATATAATTTTACATATAATATATATATATATATATATAGATTATTTTTACCACTTAAATATTCCAAAAATATGTATTATCTGTGAGGGAATCAAAGTGCATCAACCCTCTGTAGATGGTTTGAGATTTAGTTTGCTAGATCTTAGGCTGGGGTCAGACCAGCGCACTTTTAACGTGCGTTCTGGCGCACTTAATCACGGCCGCACTAGCAGCAAATGATGGGGAATGACGGCCAATATACGAAGTACGGTCGCACGAAAGTCCGGCCGCACAACGCAAGTAGAAAACGAACGCATTTTTTCGAGAACGCTGAACCGCTAGTACGGACGTACTGAGTGCGCAGCTGCGGCATAGCGGCGTGTTTGCGTGATTAGGAGATGTCAGACATGGCTAATGTCCAGCCTACATAACGTCCAGACGCAAAAAGAGTTTTATTGACGATCCGAAAGAAATCACGCACGAAAAATGCGCATCGTATGACCGTTTTCGCGCATTCCGTGAAAAAATACGTCGATTCGTTGGACGCACTTTTTTACGTTCGCGTGTAAAAATGCTTTCGTTTGACCCTAGCCTTAATGTTCGTTTAATTATTATTATTTTTTTTTTCAATAGAGAAAATAACACGCACCCTTCTGAACCTAGACTACTCAGAGTGTGCTGGTGTTGCAAGATTTTATGAGTAGTAGGTGTGAACAAAGGGCAAATTCCAGTACCCGTGTAGGGGGGGGGGGGGTTGATGAGAGAAGTCCACAATTCATAAATATAAATTAGGCTATTTTAAATTACATGCTCGCTTGTATTAAATATGTTTTAGAATTGAAACATTTTTTTTTATTCCACAGGTTCTTTGTCCCCCCCCCCCCAGAAAAACATGTTTAATTGAAAGTAATAATAAACATTACTCGCAGCTACACAGCTGCCTCAACAGGATGTAACGGTTTAAATAAATATCAATGGTTTTTGTTCAGTAGGGTCTCCAATTTCTGTGCGGTTAACAAAATTCAGCCGATGGATTGGATATGGGCTTGTGCGTAGCTCCGATCCAACGCTTTGAGAAGGTGCGACCGAACTTGCGTACATAAAGTGCGCAATTCCCATAGCGCTACACAATTTAGGGTCCTACACTACACAAGTAGCGTTGGAGCACAGAAAAGTTTCAGGGCCTTGTGTTCGGGTAATAATATTAAGACTGTCAGCAGCCTTTGCCCTATAGAAAAATAAATGGAGGTCCCTTTTTTGCTAGTCGTGTTAGTTTAAGGCAGTGTTTCCCAAACCTGTCCTCAGGACCCTCCGCCTCGCCAGGTTTGCAGATATGTGAAGCACAGCACAGGTGATATGATTTGTTGCTCAGTGATTGCAGGATTCAGTCTGTATTTCCCCAAAGTGATCTGCAAAATCTGGCCTGGTTGAGGGTCCCGAGGACAGGTTTGGGAAACACTGCTTTAAGGGCTCACTCGATAATTGTAACGCCTGGCTTGGAATAGGGGTTGCAAGTCTTTAATTAAAAAGGAACGGGTACTCAATGTATTTTATGGCTGAAACGACTAATCGATAAAGCGACAACCAAATCGATAATGAGAACTGTGTAGAGTCAGGCTGAGTTAAACGTTAATAACCTCTGAAACTACTCTGGAGCTGATCTGAGTAAAGCAGCGACATATCTTCTCCATATGATTTAGTTCTGGGGGATATGTTGGACGTCACCAGTATTTAGTTTACAATAGTTGCAGAACTAGCACACAGACCATGGGGTTTTGCCAGGTGGTTGGTTGATGTATTGTCGGTGTTTTTTCATTACTTGGAGCTGGAGTCCTTCTTGTAACGAACGCTACTGCGTTCACCCCAGGTCAGCGTGTTTTGGATCTTAATGAACAGATTTCTATAACACAAAAAGAAAGGAGGACTGTAATGCCTAGTCTCCCAAGCCAGGAAATTTATATACAATCCTGAATACCACTTAAGCCCAATTGGTTTCGAGACCAAGAGGCCGCTTAGTGAAAACACAATAACTCTATTCACATAGACACATTGCATAGATACAAGAGCATGATTTGGTACAAGTTGGGCGTTGTGAATATTAGAGTTGTTTTTTGCGAGGTTGGTGAAGTGAGCAGCCTGCAGGGCAGTCACACAATCAAAGAACTTGTGGTTATGGCTGCAAACAGAATGAACATATAACAGACAGCTGGAGCAATTCTTCGGTCTCTTGACCTGGCGGGCAGACACACAATCCGAAGCCTAGTGATTAGGACTCAAACGAGATTGATTAATCAGAGACTTTGGACGAGAGAGGAGTTTACCAAACGGGCGGGCAGACCTCCAAACTGTACACAAGCGGTAAAACAAAAATATGAATACTGAACGCCGCTCAGACAAAACACAAAGGGGATTAGCAAGAGAATTGTCAATAAGGAAAGCCGGGTCAAAACGTAAACAGGGTCCTCAAACAAGCAAGTAGGCAACTGGGTAATCAACAGTAATGATGCTAGACAGCAGGCGATGTGGGAACTAAACACCACGTCAGGGCGATGAGCAATATCACGTGCCCTGCTTTAAACCTTGCGGCTCCTCGTGACCACGCCAGGCCCCGCCCCCTCAGACACCGATCGGCCATTACCAACTGCTGGCACTCGACCAGCCAGTGACACCACTGGGCTCCCAGACCCCCAGGCAGCGCTGCAGGGGCTGAGGACGTAACACTTCTATTCCTTTGCCCAAACTCAATCCTTCTCATCTCATCTCATCTCCAGTCCCTCTCCCGACTCAGTTTGTTCATGAAATCATTTTAAAAGAATCTACTACGCACCCTGATCACTTCAGCTTATTAACATGGTCAGGCTGTGTGGATTGTCTGCCACTTTCTCACCCCACTTTGCGTGCTGACATCATCATGTCTATCTGAGCACTCATAGCCGCGTTCGTTCAGGGAGAAAGCAGACTTGAGCTGCGCACGCAGAATCCATCACTTGGACAAGGCCTCGCGTATCTTGTGTGTGAAGAGTACGCAAGTTAGGAGGGATACATGCGTTTATGTATGTAGAAAAGTTACGTACACTACGCAAATTGCAAAACAAAAAAAGATATAATTTTTTATTATCAAATGAATCAACTAATCATAAAAATATTCAGCCAACTAATCGATTATGAAAATAATCGTTAGTTGCAGCCCTAATGTATTTAGTTTTTCTTCTTTAGTCTTTTTACTCAACCTTGAGGTACTCGAACACCGAGCAAAGAAATATATATATATACTCTCTCGATGAACTAACTCCGATCTTTAATCTCTCGACTAAGGTCCTTTCACCATAACATCTATCTAAAGGTCTATCATTTATACCCAAGTATACCCCGTCTCGTTTTGAAGTTTCAGTCGAAATGTACAAAATACATCGGACATTGGCGATCCAGAATATTGTGGGCGATTCTCCATTCTCGCCCAGTGCTCTACGTCTTAAGAGGTGTACATGATGTGAAAACTCATAACCCCACGATCCAGACCTTCACTCAACAACTACAACATGCTGTGGACTCCACCCCTATGCATAAGACATTTTCTAATCTAAGTAAAAGTGAATGGGAGGCTTTACGAGATCTTGCCCAGGACTCTTCAGTTGTTGTTCAACCTGCCGATAAAGGGGGGTGGGATTGCTATTCTCGACTATCAGCAGTACCGAAATGATATTCTATCACAGCTTAGCGACGTATCCACCTATAAATTGTTGACCCATGATCCCACGCTTGGGTTTAAAAAACACACTGTTTTCTATGGGGCTACAAGCTGGATTTATAGACCACACCACTGTTGAGTTCTGCACTGTTACCCACCCTGTTATGTCGGTTCTTTATACTTTACCTAAACTTCATAAAGATCCGCATTCTCCCCCTGGTCGACCTATTGTATCGGCTATGGGGAGTCTGCTGGAACCTTTGGGGAAATATATTGACCAAATTTGTAAACCTTCTGTTATGGCACTACCCACATGCCTTAGGGACACTCCACATCTTCTGTCCAAATTGCAAAATCTCCAATTACCTACAGACTCGATTATCTTGACGACTTTAGATGTCAAGAGTTTGTATACAATCATCCCCCATGAGGGTGGCATAGAGTCCTTGATACAAACGGTATCTGAATCCACCTGTTATAGAATTTCTACGCGAGATCTTGCACATTACTCTGTGTTGTAATTTCTTCCGTTTCGAAAAGAGATTATACTTACAGTTGGCAGGAACATCCATGGGTGCTTCCATGGCTCCTGCCTATGCTAATTCCTTTATGTTTCATTATGAACAACACCACATTTTATTACCCTTTGCCTCCAACATTATTTTTTTACACAAGATTTATAGATGATATTTTTTTTTGGTGTGGAGAGATACTCCTCAATCATTGCTGGATATGGTCCAAACCCTTAATTCTCTTGAATCTCCAGTACACTTCACGTGTACATCTGATGTTTGTTCTGTAGGCTTTTTGGATACACAGATCACCATCAAAGATGGCCAGTTGACATACTCATTGTATAGAAAAGAGACAGAAACACACTTCTCCGGGCAGTTTTCACCCTCCTCATCTTATTAGATCTTTACCTCCCAGTTTTTGCGCAATAACTCTGATATTCAGACCCGTAATACACAAATCAATGATATGTACCAGAGATTTCTCACTAGGGGATACAGTAGAGAGACCCTTGACCGTGCTTTGACACGAGCATCGATTAAGTTCGGTGAACCCAAGGATATCCATCGTAAACATGACCCACGAATATATGCTCCGATGGCATATCATACTTTGAGCCATACCATGACCAAAGCCATACGCTCTAATTGGTCCCTTTTTCGGGGAGACAAATCCTTACCCAAAAAATGTTGTCAAGCCCCGGTTATCAGCTACAAGCGATCACGTAATATCCGTGATCTGTTGGTTAAATCCGATCCAATTCAATCTTACTCTGCAAGTCCACAGTCCCTTAAATTGGGATGTTTTCGTTGCCCAAATTGCGTGACTTGTGCCTTTCGTGATGGCGTCTCGGACAAACCGGTCGCCAAACATTTTCTAAGTGCTAAACATCAATTGACTACACTCCGGGTGATTGCCATCGACCATGTACCCCCCCCTAAATCGAGGTGGAGATCGCTCACGCCTACTATTACAGAGAGAGACTTTCTGGATTAAAACATGAGACCCTTAGGTGAAATAGTGTCTAAAACGAGTATACTTCATTCCGGTCATCCAGATAGTCTAATTGGCTTAGGGATGTATTCTAACGGTGGCCAATATGCCCTTTAGTCTCTGGCCTCCTCTTTCCTTATAGGGATGTATATGTTAGGGATGCACCGATACCACTTTAAGACCGAGTACCGATACTTTTTAAAAGTACTCACCGATACTTTTCTTTAATGTCATGTGACGCTTTCCAATAAGAACAGACCATATAAAAATGCCCCCAGCTCACATGTATATCATGTATATCTTATATATATTTCATATTGCCCCAGCTCACACATGGATTTGCCCCCCCAGCTCACACATGGGTATGCCCCCCCTGCTCATGGATATGCCCCCCCCAGCTCATGGATACTGGCCCCCACAGCTCACGGATCTCCCCCCCCCCCTCGCGACGATACTTACCTTCCTGGGCGCCGCCGAGAATGTCTCCGCGCGCGCACTCGTTGGAAGGACCCCAGCCGCGACCACGTGGGACCATGTGATCACGGCTGGGGTCCTTCCAACGAGCGCACGCGAGGAGACATTCTCGGCGGCGCCCAGGAAGGTAAGTATCGTCGCAGAGAGCAGCTGCAGGGCCTGTCTGAATGCTCTATCCGCACAGGCCCTGCAGCTTCTGTGTTCATACTTACCTTCCTGGGCGCCGCCGGGAATGTCTCCCCGCGTGCGCTCGTTGGAAGGACCCCAGCCGTGATCACATGGTCCCACGTGGTCGCGGCTGGGGTCCTTCCAACGAGCGCGCGGAGACATTCTCGGCGGCGCCCAGGAAGGTAAGTATCGCAGGGGCGGCTGTCAGAGCACCAAGTACTCCTGCAGTACCCAGTATCGGCCCCGATACTAGTATCGGTATCGGTGCAACCCTAGTATATGTCATAACTGATACGAACGTTTTACACATATCTTTTTGCCACCAACAATATATTACATGTATATATCTATTTGAGTCACTGAGACTGACTACCATGCTCTCCCTCTTTATCTATCGATATGCACTTGGTGGATATGGAAATAGCCATATATATTCATATGGGGTATGAGTAACATCACTGGGACCAGATCTTGCTGCTGTTGGTCATAGATTACTTTATACAACATGTTTTTCACTATTTCTGACAACTTCACCGTCTCCGTTATACCCAGGCTCCCTTTGTTTTTATGTTTCTATGGTAACCCGTGGTCCACGGGTCCGACTGCGCCTCTCATCATCATCCGGCGCCATACCCGGAAGTGTACGCCGTACCTGCCAGCTTCGGCGTCCACCGTGTTGGTGCGCAGCTGTTGGGTAAGCTTTAATTTCTATACATGCATATAAATATGATTTGTGTATTGTATCTGCATACCTTGATAAAGGCTCTTTGAGGGGCCGAAACGTCGGTCAAGCGGACAGAAACTTCAACTTTTTTTTTAAACTTCAATAAATTTTTTGTTTTTATTTACGCAAATCCTGATGGAGATAGCATACTCTGCCACCTTTATGTGTAGTTATTCATCATTACACATGTAGTTCTGAATCATCTGGGGTTCAAGGTTCACCATCACAGTTAGAGATAGAGATATATATATCTCTAACTGTGATGGTGAACCTTGAAACCCAGATGATTCAGAACTACATGTGTAATGATGAATAACCACACATAAAGGTGGCAGAGTATGCTATTAGTTCAGAAATATGAAATTATATATATATATATATCTCCACATGTCACTGTATATATGTCTCCACTGGAATCTAGCACTCAGGATTCAGAAGCAATGCCAGGTGCACGCTAGGCTGCATACATAATCCTCCTAACAGAAGCACTCCAGGGACTTTGTAGAAAAGTATCAAAATAAGAATTCGCAAAATCATCAAAGATCTGCAGCCACTGGTCACAGAGGACCCTGCGCTCAAAGAAATATTCCCACAGCCCCCCTTACTGGCATTCAAGCAACCCCCAAACCTGAGGCAAAAACTGGTCCGCAGCAAACTCGCTCAGGAACAAGATGACATACAGAATGGGACCAAACGCTGTAACAAACCCCGCTGCAAACTGTGCCAACATATATGTGACAGCAGCACTGCGCGGCACAAGAACGCCACTCACAACATCAAGGGATCATACCTGTGCACGTCAGCAAATGTGGTATATATGATCCCGTGCATGGTGTGTGATAAGGGCTGCTATATTGGTGAAACTAGCCTTAAACTAAATCTCAGGATGAACCAGCACAGACACTCCATCAGGAACCACCAGGAAAACACATTTTACCCCAGTGGGACATCACTTCAATCTAGCAGGCCACTCCATCCAAAACCTCAGAATTAAAATCCTCAAAAAGGCCATTTTAAATCTCACCGGGAACGCAAAACATATGAAATGGAAAGGATCACATATTTCAACAGTATAAAACAAGGACTTAATGTAGATTTTGGTTTTCTAACCCACTATAATAACGTCACATAATATTCATAATTCCTATTTTTCTGTGTCTTCCCCACACGGTTTTGTGTGTTTTTTTTTTTTCCTTTCGTTCTGTCCTTTCACATTCCCTTTGAAGTGGACATGATTGCATCTTGCCTGAGACAATTAAATGTTCCTTCCCCCCCCCTCTGACCATGCCATTAACACCCCCTACTGTGCGCCCTATAAATGTCTCAATGTTTAATTCTACTATTCTGATCAGTAAGCTTCTATACCTGAAGAAGGGAGTTACATTTAAAGTACAAGCTTGTGAGAGTGTAACGTTAGTCCAATAAAAAAGGTATCACTACAGGCTGCTATAGTCGTGATTTTGGCATCTGGACTAACACGGCATACATACACACATATATATATATATACATATATACACACACACACACCTCTATTTTGCAGCACAAAAGCTCTGCTGTTCGCTATCCCTTGTCCTTTGTGGCTGCCAGCTAATAGCTGAACAGAGCAGGCATTACTAGAAGCCTGGGGTATGTGTGGAGCCCTGGGACTGTAATCCGGTAAACTCATGTTTTTGTGTCATGTAAATGCTCATCATACTACATAGGGCAGGTCTTACCCAAGGTGGAAACCTTGAATGATATCCAATGCTCACTTTACAAAATCAAAACACACCATTGTACATAAATGTTAAAGTTTATTTCTGAAATCGGGGAAATGTATGGTCCTTAAAACATAACAGCATAGAATTCACGTAAAAGGAGGTTAAACTTCAGATTTTTTTTTTTTTTAATAAATCTACCATAGGAGTGGGGGAAAGCAGACCAACATATGGCATCTTATTAAAATAAGAAAAATTAAGTGATGTATGTCTAGCTTCTGGAAATCTATAATATAGATATTGTAATTGTTGATTACAAAAGCAGTACTTCCTGACGTGCTGATAATTCTGCACTTACTGACCATTCTACATATCTTAACTAATGAAGGCAAAATGCCAAGTTGGATAGCACTCTCCCCCTCCTAATTAAAAAAAACAAAAAAAGCACCATTTAGTTCTCTAAAACGAGAATTCAGAAAAGTTGTGGATATCAAAAGTCAAACACATTCAATTCACCCAAAATGTAAATGGTGTTTCTGTAGATGTACAAACCGTTTGACTTGCCTGAATCTACATTAAAGTCAACAAGAACTTTGTTCAAGTGTATTTTTAGAAGTCAGAGCAGCATTGCTATCAAGGAGGCTGGTCAGAGGTTTAGCTTACTTGGTAGTTAATGAATAGCACAAACTCATGGGGGGGGGGTGTAAGCCATCTTAAATCAGAAGTTCAGGTGATGAAATAAACGGAGTATTGCAAAATGAAAGAATATATTTTCTTATTCGATTATCAAAGCAAATGACAAGCTTGCGTGAGGGTCTTCTCTTCTTCAGGTCTAAGTATATGTCTCGATCTGGCAGAATATACTACGGATAACCTAAAGAGACAGCAAATAGTCAATTGATCTTGTGACATCATCCGTAAGAAAATGATGGGTATCAGGAGAAATAATAGGTAAAGGGACACTAAACACTGCGACCACTTTAGCTTTTTATTGTGATCAGGCTGTGTGAATTGCCCAGCTTGGCAGAAAATGTGATGTAACCCACACTCTCGTACCAGGCAGTCAGGATTTTGAATTTGCCAGCTGCCTGTCCCAGATTATGTCCTCACACTATGAGAGAGCACCTGCAAGGCTGCAGCCGATGGATTGGAGCTGCACAGGCAGCAGCAATCCATCGTTCTGCACAGGTGCTACGGAAAAAAAAAAAATATGCAAATTCCAAACAATGTGCAATTTGTGTATCCTACACAACTCAACATGCTCAGGTGTGCAATAGAAAAGCTGCAGAAACATCTGAAATTTGGAGGCCCTTGGCGTGGGAGAAAAGGAGAGTATTTTCACCTAAACTAAGAAAAATATAATTGGGCAGATGCTGTCCATTTTTAGAGCGGCTCATTAATAAGGCCAAAAGTGCGATGTCCAGGGAATGGTGGGAATAGCAAAAAGCAGATACTGGTAAGTAACATAGACAATCAGAAATAAATCACAAAGACAGGCTTGTCGTGATGTACGGTGTAACAGAAAACGTCAGGCCATGGAAAACAGTGGAAGGGGGAACAGGATAGTAGAAAGAAAGGAGATGAAGAAAACAAAAACTCAAAAGAAATGCAAGAGACCTATATAAAAAAAACATATGTATGTATGTGTATATATTTATAACTGGGGTGCTGTATTCATATAGCCTGACGCCCCAGACATTAAGATTTTTGTGCGGAGCTGGTTTTCATGCCCTTTAAGGCTGGGTCAGACGAACGTTTTGAAAAGCGGAAGGAACATCCGTGTGAGTGGACATTCCTTCCACTCGATGCCTGTCTGGCCACCTCGTTGAGGAGTTTCCTATGGAGGATCGCGCTTTGTAGCCCCGTCAATGCGCATCCTAGCGCTTTGACGGGGAGGCTTGATGCACAGCCGCAGCACAGTCGCTGTCGTGTGCGCACGCAACAGCATGTGGCCAGCCCGGACGCCAAAAGGCACATCAGTATGGACACACATAGTGCGTTTGTCTGACCCCTGCTGTAGCCCGACAGACAGGCAGAGCTGAGGTCAGACTTTCTGCAGAACCCCTAGTTTTCCTCGCCAGCTGCTGAAATTTACAGCAGCGCCAAGATAAGATTCCCAGCATGAGATTTCGCCCCCTCCACAGAAAAGCCTCCTTGGTAATGCCAGCAGCCCCCTCCCCTGTCTGAGTGAGAGGGAACAAGATTGTGTCCCTGTGTTTGGTGCTGTTTCCCAATGATTCCTGCTCACCCAGAAATTGTATTTCTCCCGCCCCCTGCCTGCTGGCATCGAGCCGCCGCCAGCAAGATCTGGCAATTGCCTGCCCAACTTTAACACTGTGCGCTCCAGCAAATAAACACCAGGGCGCCTTTTGGTCACTGCATCCTTAAAAACAAGAGCCAGCTATCTAGTGTTTCCTGAGGGGGAGTGCTATCGGGAACACTCTTCCTCCTCCCGCAGGGAGCACAGCCGCTCTGCTGCACGGGTACATTGCATCAGCCGCAGGACTTCTACAACTCGGTCCCCCATGCATGGATCAGGGAGTTTCTTTGGCAGGAGTAGCCCGGGGACCAGAGCTATGCAGCAGTACCCGGGTTGTGCCCTCGCACCACAAGGATCAACCCCAAATAACAGAGTCGGGAGATCAGGCTGCCTAAGGGACCCTGAGGCGGGGCATATAGCGAGCCATCCCAGAAAACTGATGGGCCGAGGGCAGACAGTGTGGCGCCGAAAAACTGGGCTAGGTCTCAGGGCCGTGGCAAAGCCATTATACGGCTAGAAACAGGGCTATGGCTCAGGGCAATGGTAACCCAGCACAGGGATGTCTGAGGGCAGGCAGAAGGGAGAACAATGGGGACAGCCTGCATAAAAGGGGCATGTATTTCCCTGCAATAAACACACTGAGTTTCCTTCAACCTACACTCTGCCTCTGCAAGTGACTGGGGGGAATAAAGGGCACTTCACCGAGCCTCGGATCCAGGCAGAGGCGAGCAGCGGATCGATCGCTCTGAGTAGCGGCTTTACTGGCTTCAGACAGCAGAACGTGTATTCAGAGCAGTAATATTCAGAGCGGATGCCTCGGCTGGCCTGCTACCAAGGCAAGGTAGGAGTTAACAGCAGATCTACTCGTCCTGAGTAGCAGCAATCCGTCACAGTATGGTGTTGTGTAGCTGTGCTCGTCCCTGACAGTGTGTTTAGCAGTGTAACAGTATGTTTTTGTTTTCACTGTGGGGAGGGGCATATTAAAATACTATTTTCGTAAAATCATTTTGCATGTCAGGATGTGTAGATTGGGCTACTGGTTTAGTCCATTGAACAAGTAGATATTGTAAACATTTTCACACCCCTGGACCTATTCCCTTTTTCCCCTGCTCCCGCTCTGGTTTTTGTATTCTTCCTTTCTGAAATCCTATCTGAACATACACCCTCACACTATTTCTTGTGCCCGGACTCTTGCACGTACATGGTTAATTTATTTTGGCTATACCATGTAGTCTATCAGTACCCATTTCTTGCTATTCCCACCCATCCCCTGGACATCACACTCTTGGCCCTATGTTACCATTTATCACTCCTGACACCCACTAAGGCTGGTGTCAGATGAGCATCTTTGGAGAGTGGAAGGAACGTCCGTGAGCGTGGACGTTCCTTCCACTCGACGCTTGTCTGGCCACCTCACTGAAAGCACGATCCTCCTATGGAGAATCGCGCTTTGCAGCTCTGTCAACGCGCATCCTAGTGCTTTTTCCGGAGAGGCTTGGATAACAGACGCTTGTTGTGCTTGCATTTTGTGCGCGATCACAAGCGTGTGACCGGCCCCCTTGCAGCTTCACAACGCAGCGACGGATGCCGGAAAGCACGTCCGTACAGGTGCACATAGGCTGGCGTCAGACGAGCGCGCTAACATTCTGACTGATCTACCAGCAATTTGCTGTGTCTTATGTTATCCATACCATGTTCTGCCAGATTGATCAAAATGCTTCGACCTGAAAAAAAGGGGAGCCACTTGGGTTTCGCTTATGTTTTTTATTTGTTAGTTCAATGAAAAAAAAACTTGCATCAACAATACTCCCATGTATGTAAACTTGAACATAACTTTTCGAACGTGAATGAAATAATCAGTATTGTAGGATGCAAGAATACCTTTTTATTGGCTAAGAACTGAAAAATATATAAGTAGCTTTCGAGAGTCTACCGGCTTGACTGACTTGGAAGAGCGAAGAGCAGAGACTCTCAAAAGTATATTGTATATTTTTCAGGGGAAGAAAAAAAAAAAAGAAAAGCATGCTGCGCCTTGCAATGTTGAGACATTTCATCATCTAAACTTCTGGACCAATACGGTGTCTGCTACCTACCCCGATATATACATACATGTGAAAAAGCTACATTCAAGTTAACCTACCAATATCCACATAATAAACTACATGCAGCTTAACTGCTCCACGATCTTCGCTCCCTACTAGAGGACCTCTTGTAATGCTTTCTGCTCTTATGTTTGTCTCTTCGCTCTTTACTTCTGTGTCTGCTTCTTTCCTGGCTAACACTTCTCCTGCACGGGCTGTAATCTCTGGAGGAATGCTTGTGTTTCTTTTTAGTTTTATGTCCATCATCTCCTCTGCTCGAATCTCGCTTGTATTTTGACTTGACCTGGTTGTGTACTTTATCCTGAGTTTGGTACGCTGTACTAGATACCTCTTGACGTCTACTAACTTCAGGCTCCTTTTCAGCTTGGGGAGGTATAGGTTGATGCACGTATAAATTCTGATTAATTACAGCTGGGTTATGAAGTGTGGGGTTATTGGGAAAGTTGCTAGCTAATGCACACAATGGTCTCCCAAGATGAATACTGTTAACCTGACTATATACCTGCATCTGAGGAATTTCATAATGTGCTCCATTAAAGGCCTGTGGATTTGAATTTGCATAGTGACCATAGAAGGGTAACAACTCATAACCTGTTGGGGTCTGAGTAGAGGTAGATGTAATGTAATCAAGCTGAGACTCGTGTAGCATATTTTCTCCAGGTATAGGGGAGAAGTAATGCATTGGATTTGATACCTCCATCATTTGGGGTGTCGAACTCAAGTTCCTTTTAAGGAGGCCGCTGAGAAGCTTCTCTCTCAATTCTCTTTCTTTCCTATGGAGACTCAGAGCTCGACGTTTTTCTTCCTCCACACGCCTCAGTTCAGCCTCTTGAATCTTCCTTCTTTCCTCCATCTGTTGTAATCGAATTCTTTCCAATTCCTTTTCTTCCTCCTCTTGAAGTTTCAAATACTGCATTGAAGAGACAGAACTAAAAAGTTAAATATGGACAATGTTGCAGTATAGGTTGCTTTATCGCTTTTTTAATGATTATATTGTAGTAGTTTCACATAGATTTGTAGAGTGTACAGAAGAAAAAAATGGGAGGGGAAATGCTGAAATTAAAATAAAAAAAACAAATACCAAGTGCGAGTCCAACAATGAAAACAAAAACACAGTATTATCACAAAAAGGAGCATACACTTAGTACCTAGTACAGACTAGTACAAAATAAGGGTGAAAATAAAATATATAGCAACAATAACCAGTCACAGATTACTAGATATAGAAGTAAATAAACCCTATACTGTAAGGAGTGGAATGAGATCTATGGACAAATGGAATCCGAATACAAACGCAAAAATTCCACAACAGATCTACCAGCTAGTTCCATTGAAACAATATAATCAACTAGCGTAGACAAGGAATGAAACTCAGGAGGCATTGTATGCTCCGTGGCTAGTGAATAAGAGGCAAGCGGCCAATAATAGTGTCAATTAGGATCTTTTTCTCAGAAGCAGTGCACTCTAGAAAACCCCTAAAAAGAGCTAGAGACATGAGGAAACAATTTGGAGTCTGAATTAATAATGATAAAATATTCTAAAACAAACCATTGGACAAACCCAAAAACTGTATTCAAGTGTATTGACATTCGTAGATTGGCGCCAGCACAGACGAGATACATTTGGTCAATTTCAAGGGACTAGGAAAATCTTTTCAGTAGGGCTGCAAATTATTATTATTTTCAGAATCGATTAGTTGGCCGATTATATTGATTCATAGAATTTTTTGTTTACTTAAAAGGAATTTTATGTAAAAAAAAATAAGCAATTTGCAACTTTCGGACGTGCATACACAAATTGGGTATCTTGCGTACTTTTCACACAAGGTATACGAGTGCCTGGTCAGAGGGATGGGTTGATGCTGCTTACACAGCTTAAGCCCAGGTTTGCTTTCTCAAAAGAACGCAGCTACAAGCACTTGGTCATAGATGACGATGTCAGCATGAAATCGGGGTTAATAAGCTAAAGTGGTCAGGGTGCGTAAAGTGTCCCTTTTAAATTATTTTGTGAATAAACTGAGTGGGAGGAGAGCCTGGAAGTGGAAGGAAGTGACTTTGCTCAAGTGACTTGACCTGAGTGTGAGAGGGAGTGGGTATGGACAAAACACCGGATCTGAGTGTGGGAGTGAGTTTGGGAAAAGGGACCAGACCAAAAAGGAAGGGAATGGCAGTTCCCGACCAAAGAGGGTGTGGTAGGGAGGGTGGGGTGGTGGCACAGGACTCCAACTTCAAGTAAGGATAAAACCACAGGCATACAGCTACTTCACCCAGTGGCAGTATCCTATTTTTTTGTTATATTTCTGCTACTGTTGTAAACGGAATAAAAACAAACTGGATGTGTCTGACATAACCCTAGAACTAAATCATATCTAGTAAAACAGCGACACGTCTTCTCCAATCAGCTCCAAAGCTGAGGGTAGTTACGGATAACTCAGTCTGACTCTAAACAGTGTGTGCTGTACACAGGACTATTACCGTAGATACTCGAGTATATCGCGACCCGAATATAACGCGATGGATAGAGATTTATTATGGAAATGAGAGAATACTCAAGACTCGAATATAACGCTAGGAGCAAAAGTATGCTGTACCTGTAAACAATTAAAATCCTTCCAGGTTCTCTCAACACAGTCAGGCTCCCCCTCAGGCCAGGGTGCTCTGCTCTAGAATGATTGCAGTTGTTACTAAGTATGAAGTGACGGCCATCCGGCTTCTTTACTAGCGATTAGATGGCCGGCGGAGGTGAGCAAGGTGATTGATTGGCTTAAACCGAGCGTGTCCTCTGGCCATGCTGGATCCCACCTCTCCTGAATCCGGGAGTTCCTGTAGTGTTTGCAAGCATCAGGGAGCCCGCATTCACTTCAGCGAGACTACCGGAACTTCCAGGAGACTTGGGATCTCGAGCAAGGCAATTTTTTTTTACTCGTGATGTAGAGGTCTCGAATAGAATGCGACCCCTCAATTTTAAGGTAAATTTGTCACAAAACTCTAGCGGTATATTCGAGTATCTACAGTAATCAACACACATTAAATCGATAATGGAAATAGTTGACAACTATTTTAATCATCGATTAGTTGTTTCAGCCCTACTTGTTAGTGTACTCTAGGGGCCATATTACATACATAACGCTCACAAAGCTGAGCATTAACGTTAGTGTTAACCTTAGCTTTGGTTGCCCTAGCGCGGGCCGACCATATTACAAAACAAACGCTAATGGGTTAAAAAAATCACGTTAGCGATTTGGAGCTTGCGCTTTTCAGCGCGAGCTTACTGTACTTTGCGCTCCCCATATTAAGCATAGGGAGCGCAAAGTGTTAATTAGGAATACAAAGTCCTAATGCTAATTACCGTCTCGCTGCATTTAACTGAAAAGTTACACAGCTAGGACCAGGTGCTAATTGATTCTGCTTCTACCTACTTGATAGTTTTAAATTTTACCCCATTTTATTTACCTTTTGACCCTCGATGACCAGAAATCTTGAGTCTTTCGTGCGCAATTTGAATTTCTTTCATAGCGTAGGAAATGCAAAGTGCGCACCGGAACGGGACTTGCGAACGCTACATCCCAGAGACAGTGACGTCGGCATGGTTCCTGCGTGCCTACGTAATTAGTAACCGGCACCCAGGAAATTCAAATTTCCCAGCTGCTGTGACGCTGGGTGGGGGTTGAGGAAACACTTCCACTTCACCCAGCAGTTTAGGGAAAATGAAGGGGGGGGGGCCTGCACACATCCTGCCCATTTTAAAAATATTAAATTGTCAGGATGAGGAGAGCGTTCCTTTAAATAGTTTAAAAAACTGTCTTGTGCACAGAACAGTCTTGTAAATTCAGATAGACATAATGACAGACAAGTGATTCTCATGTTAGGAGAACATTTAAAAGTTGTTTACAATGTCAAATCGATTTAGAGATTTTCAGATGAACTTCAGCTCTCCGATTTGGCTAATCTAAGTTTACAGTAAGTAGATTATATGGTGTAGGTTTAAGGCAGTGCTCACAAACTGTCCAAGAAACAAATAGTTTTCCTCCACAGAAATCTCTGAATAATGCTTGCCTCGAATGCCATTGCCCTTGAAAAACACTTTACGTATAAGGTATATCCATGATAGGTTTTGATTACCATTAAAAGGAGTTCCTTACGGCTTGTGTTTTGACTTACAGAACTTAAAATAAAAAACAGATTCAGATACTTCACCTTGACTCTATTTAGAAGCTCGGCAATTAATCTGATGGATTGCAGATTTCTCTGAGCCAGCAAAAGCCTTCGCTCTTCAAATCGTATTTTCTCCTGCAATCTCTTTTGCTCTTCAGCTTGCATTTTTTGCAATCTTTTCTTGTTCCTTCTGGCTTCCCGTTCTTTTTGTTTGTCCTCCTTCCGTTTTAATTTTTCTTTCCTTTTCCTCTCCTTTTCAAGCTCTTCTTGTTCTTTTTGTCTGCTTTAATAAAAACAACAACAGTAAATGACACAGAACTGTGCCAATACTCTACTCATCCTGACCACTTTATTGTTTTAATGTAGACAGACTGTAGAGTGACCCCCCCCCCCCTCCCCACCACCACTCGCCCTGTTCTGGTGAAATCACTGACAGGGTTATTCAGAGAGGTGAAAACCTGGAGAATGACGGAAGAGAAAATTGTTGGTCAAAATAGCCAAACCAGAAAAATTCTCCCATTTATCTCACTTTCCAAATCGGCTATATGGTCTAGATTGTCCTCTTCTCCTTCCAATTCTGTTTTTCACCTCTCTCTGAATAACCCCATGGGTGAAGTGAAGGAGTTTTCATCACCCCACCTGTCAGCAGCAGCTGGCATTTTTAATTTTTCAGCTGCCAGTCACCAGATCGGTCACTAACAACATCACCGTGCAGAGAGCATGTTGATGTCACCTTCTTGGAGAATACCTGCATTCGCGAGCAGTCTAAGAGAGGCAGCAATCGTATCTGCTCATGCGTGCGTAGCTCTGATCTAGCACTACTCTACACAGGCGCTACAAAACTTGCAGACATAAAGTGTGCAAATCTGTAGCAGTGTGCAATTTACAGTTTCTACACTAATCAAGTTGCGTAGGAGAGCAAATTGCTTTAGATTAGGGATGCACCGATACCACTTTTTAAAAAGACCGAGTACGAGTACCGATACTTTTGTTCAAGTACTCACCGATACCCCAATTACCGATACTTTTTATTTTATGCCATGTGACGCTTTCCAATAAGAACAGACCTCCTATAAAGCCCCCAGGTCTCATAGATATGCCCCCTGCTCATGGATATGCCCCCCAGCTCATGGATAATTGCCCCCCAGCTCATGGATATGCCCCCCAGCTCATGGATATGCCCCATTGCTCATGGATATGCCCCATTGCTCATGGATATTGCCCCCTTGCTCATGGATATTGCCCCCTTGCTCATGGATATTGCCCCCTTGCTCATGGATATGCCCCCTTGCTCATGGATATTGCCCCTTGCTCATGGATATGCCCCATTGCTCATGGATATGCCCCATTGCTCATGGATATTGCCCCATTGCTCATGGATATGCCCCCCTGCTCATGGATATGCCCCATTGCTCATGGATATGCCCCATTGCTCATGGATATTGCCCCATTGCTCATGGATATTGCCCCATTGCTCATGGATATGCCCCATTGCTCATGGATATTGCCCCATTGCTCATGGATATGCCCCATTGCTCATGGATATGCCCCATTGCTCATGGATATGCCCCATTGCTCATGGATATGCCCCATTGCTCATGGATATGCCCCATTGCTCATGGATATTGCCCCTTGCTCATGGATATGCCCCATTGCTCATGGATATTGCCCATTGCTCATGGATATGCCCCCCTGCTCATGGATATGCCCCATTGCTCATGGATATGCCCATTGCTCATGGATATTGCCCCATTGCTCATGGATATGCCCCATTGCTCATGGATATTGCCCCATTGCTCATGGATATTGCCCCATTGCTCATGGATATTGCCCCCTTGCTCATGGATATGCCCCCCAGCTCATGGATATTGCCCCATTGCTCATGGATATGCCCCATTGCTCATGGATATTGCCCCATTGCTCATGGATATTGCCCCATTGCTCATGGATATTGCCCCATTGCTCATGGATATTGCCCCATTGCTCATGGATATTGCCCCATTGCTCATGGATATTGCCCCATTGCTCATGGATATTGCCCCATTGCTCATGGATATTGCCCCATTGCTCATGGATATGCCCCCCTGCTCATGGATATGCCCCATTGCTCATGGATATTGCCCCCTTGCTCATGGATATTGCCCCCTTGCTCATGGATATTGCCCCCTTGCTCATGGATATGCCCCCTTGCTCATGGATATGCCCCATTGCTCATGGATATTGCCCCATTGCTCATGGATATGCCCCATTGCTCATGGATATGCCCCCTTGCTCATGGATATGCCCCCTTGCTCATGGATATGCCCCATTGCTCATGGATATGCCCCATTGCTCATGGATATTGCCCCATTGCTCATGGATATGCCCCCCTGCTCATGGATATGCCCCATTGCTCATGGATATGCCCCATTGCTCATGGATATTGCCCCATTGCTCATGGATATGCCCCATTGCTCATGGATATTGCCCCATTGCTCATGGATATGCCCCATTGCTCATGGATATGCCCCATTGCTCATGGATATGCCCATTGCTCATGGATATGCCCCCCTGCTCATGGATATGCCCATTGCTCATGGATATTGCCCCCTTGCTCATGGATATGCCCCATGCTCATGGATATTGCCCCATTGCTCATGGATATGCCCCCTGCTCATGGATATGCCCCATTGCTCATGGATATGCCCATTGCTCATGGATATTGCCCCATTGCTCATGGATATGCCCCATTGCTCATGGATATTGCCCCATTGCTCATGGATATTGCCCCATTGCTCATGGATATTGCCCCATTGCTCATGGATATGCCCCATTGCTCATGGATATTGCCCATTGCTCATGGATATTGCCCCATTGCTCATGGATATTGCCCCATTGCTCATGGATATTGCCCCATTGCTCATGGATATTGCCCCATTGCTCATGGATATTGCCCCATTGCTCATGGATATGCCCCATTGCTCATGGATATTGCCCCATTGCTCATGGATATTGCCCCATTGCTCATGGATATTGCCCCATTGCTCATGGATATGCCCCATTGCTCATGGATATTGCCCCATTGCTCATGGATATGCCCCCCTGCTCATGGATATGCCCATTGCTCATGGATATTGCCCCCTTGCTCATGGATATGCCCCATTGCTCATGGATATTGCCCCATTGCTCATGGATATGCCCCCCTGCTCATGGATATGCCCCATTGCTCATGGATATTGCCCCATTGCTCATGGATATGCCCCATTGCTCATGGATATTGCCCCATTGCTCATGGATATTGCCCCATTGCTCATGGATATTGCCCCATTGCTCATGGATATTGCCCCATTGCTCATGGATATGCCCCATGCTCATGGATATTGCCCCATTGCTCATGGATATTGCCCCATTGCTCATGGATATGCCCCATTGCTCATGGATATTGCCCCATTGCTCATGGATATTGCCCCATTGCTCATGGATATTGCCCCATTGCTCATGGATATTGCCCCATTGCTCATGGATATTGCCCCATTGCTCATGGATATGCCCCCCCTCCGCTCCGCTCATACTTACCTTCCTTCAGCGCCGCCGAGAATGTCTTCGCGCGCGCGCGCTGGTTGGAAGGACCCCAGCCGCGACCACGTGGGACCATGTGATCGCGGCTGGGGTCCTTCCAACCAGCGCACGCGCGGAAACTTTCCCGGCGTCGCTGAAGGAAGGTGAGTATGAGCGGAGAGCAGCTGCAGGGCCTGTCTGAATGCTCTATCTGCATTCGGACAGGCCCTGCAGCTGCTCACTTTGTTTATACTTACCTTCCTTCAGCGACGCCGGGAAAGTTTCCGCGCGTGCGCTGGTTGGAAGGACCCCAGCCGCGATCACATGGTCCCACGTGGTCGCGGCTGGGGTCCTTCCAACCAGCGCGCGCGCGCGAAGACATTCTCGGCGGCGCTGAAGGAAGGTAAGTATCGCAGAGCTCCAGTGGCGGCTGTCCGAATGCCGATAGAGCATTCGGACAGCCGCCGCAGCCCTCGGATACCGGAAGCCGGCTCAATGCCGGCTTCCGGTATCGGAAAAAAATATCGGGGGTACTGCACGAGTACCAAGTAATCCTGCAGTACCCGGTATCGGCACCGATATCGATACTAGTATCGTATCGGTGCAACCCTACTTTAGATAGCTGCAGGGGCTTCCAGGTTTGGAAGTCCCTGAGCAGAAGCAGAGGAGCTGCACACGGTGAGGGAGAAAAGGGGGAATAGAACCACCCACCCCCAAGAAAAAATTTAAGGGCAACAAAGGAATCCTTATATTTTAGGGCTTGAACAAAAAAATCATTTTCATAAATCGTCTAGTTGGTAGATTTTTGATTAAATCGATTCATTAGATAAAAAAATAAAAAGGATACACTATGTAAAAAATCAACCTCTCCCTCCCTTTTCCTTTCTTACGCAATTTGCGAAGTGTACACAGGCAAACTGCATATCTGACGTTACACAAGCGCCTGGTCAGAGTGAGGTCAGAGCATCATGCACAGCTCCAGCCCATGTCCGCTTTCTCCCTATGAACGCTGCTTGGACATGATGTCTGCACAAAAGCATGGTGAATTAGTGAGGGGGCACTCCATGCAGCCCGACTACTTTAATAAGCTAAGGTGGTCAGGGTGTGTAGTGTCCCTTAAAAATAATTTAATGAACAGACTAAGTGGGGAAAGGGACCTGAGATTGGAGGGAGGGACATGGGACCAGCCCCGAGTGTGAGAGAGAGTTTAGGAGAATGGACTGGACCAAAGAGACGGAGGCAGAGAGTGTGGTGTGGCGACACAGGGCTCGAGCTCCAAGGATAAAGCACCAGGGGTACAGCTCTTCCACCCAATGGCAGAACCCCACGGTCTGTGCAATGGTTTTTATTTCGCTCTGCTACTATTGTAAACTAAAAATAGGTCATGTCTAACATAAGTGAAAAAAAAAAAGGAAGAGGTTTGTGAGGGTCCGGAGGACGAGCAACAGCACTAGTGGCCTGCTCTACGGTGGGGCCCGCTCAGGTCTCACAGGGTTTTTGCTCGATTGTGCCATTACAGGGACGAATTCTCCATATGCAAATCAGCCTGCTCTCACCCAGAAAGGGTGGCCAGTATTGATTGCCAAGGACATCGCCCCTGCACGAGAGAAACAGCCACCCCCGACAATCGTTTCGGCCTTGTTAGGCTTCTTCGGGAGGGTATAGCTGACACCCCTATAAGCACCTCGAGCAAGAGGTCCACGTCTGGATTACCCTGTATACTTGTACCCTTTTTCTCACTATTAGTCTACTGGGTTATCCAGACGTGGACCCCTTGCTTGGTGTGCCTAGAGGGGGGGGGGGTAAGCTATACCCTCCTTACGAGGCCTAACAAGGCCGAAACGATCGTTGGGGGTTGCTGCATCTCTCGTGCAGGGATGACGTCCTTGGTAATAAACACTGGCCACCCTTTCTGGGTGAGAGCAGGCTGATTTGCATATGGAGCATTCATCCCTGTATTGGCACAAACAAGCTAAAGCCTTGTGAGACCTGAGCGGGCCCCACCGTAGAGCAGGCCACTAAGTGCTGTTGCTCATTCTCAGGACCCTCACAAACCCCCCTTTTTCTCACCAGGTCTAACATAACCCTAGAAGCGTATGAGGTTATTAACGTTTGACTCTAAACAGTGTATGAGATATATATATATATATACACACACATCAACAATGAAAATAATTTACAATTATTTTCATTACAGATTATTAAAAATAGTTGGACTGATATAACTCAATTATCCCTTTACCATTAACGGGGTACTGAGTAATACCCAGCCACCTACAGCAGAAGCTGACAACGACTTAGCTGGCAACCAAGACAAATGTATTTAGAAGGTAGGATAACGCTAAGTGTAGCAGTAGGGCTGGGCAATGGCTTCTATTTTCATGTTCAGATTAATTTTAAAAGGTGGACTTAATTTTTTACAAAAATGGAATAGGTTTTTTTTATGGGGACCATCCATCCAGGCATCAGCAGAGCAAAGCCGATAGGTTCGTCAGGGTGTAAAATAAGAAAAGGCTTGCTAGAACATGCTTAATTGATTTGAGTAAAGTTCAGAAATACCTAGAATGTCCCTTCAATGCTTTATCTACTGAATGGAATAAAAATAAGGGTCAGATGCAGAAAGCAATGTTAAAATTACCAGGTAGTTCTTATTCATCCTGGGCACAAGGTATTATAGAACATTATAAGATAATGCAAATTATGCCATTACAGTAGAGACCGCTCCTGATCTTGCATGACATATGTACAATTAACTCTGAAAACACCATTTCCAGCAAGAATGACTTCTATAGAATATTATGAGCAGGGCTTTGGAATTAACCCAAAATTTTATTTAGCCAACTTTTCTAGCCAGAGGCCTTAATTTCTATTGATCTTTGAGTCTTACCGTTCTTCTTCCTTTAGTTTTTCTTCAGCTTCCTTCTCTTTTCTCTTTTGCTCCTCTCGTCGTTGTTCCAGCTCTTGCAGCTTCTGGCGCTCCAGCTGACGCTTTTTAATGGATGCCTCACTCAGGTGTTTGGTGGAATCAAATGAAACCTTTAGAAATAAATTACAAATTAATGCATTATACAACAATAAATCAATTCCCATAATTTATTATCCGAGTTAAGATGTGGAAAAGGTTTAGAAAAGAAAAAAAGTAAAATCTTGTCTAATCTTTGAAAACCTTGAATGTCTTTAAATTTTATGAGCTTTGAAGGTGTAGTTTATGTAATGGTGCAGGGATGGGCAATTTGCACTGCCCGACGCCCCTGACACCTAATCTTTGGGGACGAGCAAGTGTGAATTAATCAGCTGTCATCGCAGCGGCTCCTAGCCCGCTGGACTGACAGCTGATTAATGCACACTTGCCCGGCCCCAAACACCTGTGATGTGTCTCCCCTTGGTTTGTTAGATTTAATTTTATTTTTTTCAATGATGGTACACTTGTTCTCTGACATAAATACTGAAAGCAGTGTCTCTTCACTGGCTTATAGAAGAATTACAAGCATTCGCAAGTTGTTAATTCAACATATAGCAGAGAACGCCGATGTTTTAACCCCCATGACTGACAAATATTTTTTTTGAAATACAAAAGGGATAAAAAAAAAAAAAAAACTTTAATAAACCATTATATATTATATTCACTACATTTTTATTTCAGTCACCATTGCAACATTTGTTTGAATATTATTAGTATGGTAAAATATACTAATATGCCTGCTTGAAGTGGAGGACATACTCATTCAACCAGGGACACTAAATGTGAACATTAAGGAGTTGAAAATAATAAACAAAAATCACTCAAACATGTCATTGACGTGAAATCTAGTTTGTATATTTATAGGGTTATCCACCGATTGCCTTTGTTTAAAGCAGTTGCAACCATGATAATCTTTGGTGACCCAGATGGGAAGCTTCAAAAAACTAGGCAAAAATTAATTGATGAAATTCCACCTGCCAATATTTTTGAATTTATCAAAATATAGGTATATAAAGACACCACATATCCTATAGCAAAAAATATGTGAAACATCACTTTCTCTAGAAAACACTCGGTTTTAAACAGGAAGTTAAGTCATAAGGGTTCGCCTCTAATCCAGTTAAAAATAAAAACTGCAAATTAGTCTTAACGGGGCTGAAACTCTGGAGAGTCGTTAAGCGGCTAACTATCCCTAGGGAAGAGAACAACATCAACATTGTAGCAGACGTAAAGCATAAATTTCCACACCTTTATGTTGCAGGCCACAGCTTTTCCATCTTCTCCTTTATACAGGAGTTTCATTCCCCGAAGAGAGTTCATCGCTTTCATAAACCCAACGTACTCTTTGTATTGGATATATGCCTCAAAGTTTAAGTGGCCGCCAAAACTGAATGTGTGAAAGTTCCTTCCAGTCATTTCTTCTCTGTAAGGATCAAGCATTGGTATGTCGATGTTCCGGATCTCCCCGAAGGCATTGAAAACCTTCATAAAGACATCTTCACTTGGCTTTTCTGAGCCGGTGTCTTTGGAAGCAAACCATTTGCAAGGTAACCCTTCAAGGTGGATGGTATCTGGTCTTTCTCCTGGTAGATTCTCATTCATATCTTTTGCATCACGGAAAAAAGAATCCCAGTCGTGCCTGGTGGGGAAGTCTATTTTGTACTCGACAGCCCTCACTTTTAAGATATCAGAGAAACCACTTAGCTTTATACTTTTTCCATCCAGAGCAGAGACAAAGGCCTTCACCAAACCTTTATTATCTACCTCCCCTTCGAATCGTATAAAATCCATTGTTGATTTGGAGATGCGGAGAGTAGAAAACTGGTGATTAGTCACCATGCCTTTTAGACGTTCCATGACTTCCCAGTTGGAGATGGACTTCCCAGGTTGCTTCAGCTGAGGCAGAGCCACACGGATTATCATTTTGGTGATTGGTTTCAGATAAAGCCCACAAGACTCGCACAGTTCCACAGCTTCGGAGGTATCGTGTACTATGGTAGCTGCTGCCATAATTGTTCAAGCCCTAGAAAGATTAGAAAAGGATACATAGGTTTTGTTTTTTTGCAGTCCAGACTAAATATGCAAAATGCAGAATTTATATGGTCTCCAAAACCTGTGACTACACAGAACAGCAACGGGATTATATGAGAATAAGTAAATGATAAATAATTTTCAACAATGAACATTGATATGGGGAAATGAGCTGTGTGGCCGGACATAACTATCCATATATGATCCCATATAGGGCTGCAACTAACGATTATTTACATGAATCGATTAATCAAAAAAATTAGCCAACTAATCGGATTAAAAAAAAAATTAAACCCTTGCCCACCCCCTTCATTTTGTAACAATTTGAGTAGTGTATAGAACTTTTGTACGTACATACGCAAATTGCTTACTTTTCACACACACAAGGTACTCGAGCACCTGGTCAGTGATGGATTGATGCTGCATACGTAGTTTAAGCTCATGTCTGCTTTATCACCAAACGAACGCTGCTACAAGCTCTCAGATAGACATGATGTCAGCAAAGAAGCAGGGAGCGAAGCAGGGCACTCCATGTGGCCTGACCACTTTAATAAGCTAAAGTGGTCAGGTTACGTAGCGAGTCCCGTTACAATAATCTCATGAACAAACTGAGAGGGTGGAGGGTCCAGAGGTGGAAGGGAGTGAGTTTGGGCACGGGACTTGTACAGAGTATGAAAGGGAGCGGGTTTGGGCAAAAGATCGGACCCGAGTGTGGGAGAGAGTTCGTAGAAAGGGACCAGACCAAAGGGAGAGAATGGCAGCTTCACACCACAGAGGGTGAAAGGGAGGGTGGGGTAGTGGCACAGGACTCCAGCTTCAAGCAAGTATAAAACACCAGCGGTATCATGCCCATAAGCAAAATACCACAGTTTGTGTTCTAGCGCTGCTACAGTTGTAAACTGAATTAGAAAAAAAAACTTGTTATGTCTGACATAATCCTAGAACTAAATCATATCGAGTTAGGCTAGGGTCAGACAAACGCATTCTGTGCGGCCTGTGCGTCCGTGCACAACGGACGTACTTTCTGACTGACAAGGTAGTGGCTACACGGTCTGTTTGTCATTATCGATTAGTTGTTTCAGCCCTAACCCCATAGAGTCACACAGACTATTAACAATATCAACCAAGCGAACTAAACGCCACAACCACATGTTAGCATGTGAGATCTCCAGTTATCTTACATCTTTGTTGTTGTCAAAGTAAGCAAAGTATAAATGTATGTGCAGAGGAGAAACATTATGATCCCTATTCCATGCAGGGCACAATCCCGTTAGTGGTAGGTTGTAGTATTACTGCAGCAATTATAAGTGTTGTGCTACACTTTTTTTTATTTTATAAATATTTTACCAGGAAGGATACATTGAGATTTCTCTCATTTTCAAGTATAATCCTGGGTGGCGAGTATATACCGTTAGGTGTCTTGCCCAAGGACACTTTACTGGAGATGTGCTCTGGACAGGATTCAAACCTGTGTCTCCATGGTTATAGAGCAGTGATGTTACCTCTACTCCACCCAGCCGGTAACACATAGACGTGAATACATTGTGGTGGTACTAGAGCTCTGAGTACATGGGACTGCAGCAGGATCACATGGAGGAGATCTCATTGCAAACTCTGGTTCAACAAGGACAGATGTGGGGTGAGAAGAAAATAGAAAAGGCACTCATGAATTAGGGAGGATAACCCAGGGTGATGCAGGTCAGGATTGGCAAACCTAATTATTTTACAAGTGTTTTCTTTTTTTTATTTCTATAAAATCACTGAAATTATCTGAATTATTAACTGGTGTCAGTGTCCTATTAGGACCCGTACACACCTGGGCGTTTTACAGAGCGTTCCTACGTGCTGTAAAACGCCCAAACACAGAAATCCGATGATTTCCTATGGGACCAGTTCACACCTAGGCGTTTTACAGCGTGTAGGAACGCGCTATAAAACGTTCCCCTCCGTCGGGCCGCATTACTTTACCCAGCGGTGGGTCTGGTCGCAGGGCTGTGGCGCGATCACGCGGCCGCCTGGCAGTGGAGGCTGTGACGCTGCCTCCAGCCGAGATCTGGCGGGAGCTCTTCCGGCTTTGCCCCGGGGGGGGGGGGGGCGTGCACCTGAAACTGGCATCGTGCCCGTCGCGATGACATCAGTACGCCGGAAGGGGAGTATAAAGCAGCGTCTCACTTCCATGAAGTCAGAGGGGAGGGGTTAGTATAACCCGGGAGAGTCCGCTTAGCGGAAGACGTGTGGGGAACGTCCTCTGCATACAGCGGGAGAATCCCATGACGTTTTCAACATGTCTTCCACACGGAAGGGATTTAATCGGTCTGTGTATAATCACACACTGTTTAGAACCAGACCGAGTTAAACATTATTAACCCCAGATACTACTTTGGAGCTGATTATATGATTTTGTTTTATGGTTAGGGGTCACGCTGGGGGCACCTGGTACGCGCCAAGGTGAAGCCCTGGTTCATGGGAAAGCCCCAATATGCAGACAACAGATACGGAACAACACTGAGTGAATACGGAATAAGCAAAAGACCTTTGTACAGCGAATACCTCAGCAGCCCTGCTCTGAAAGCCAGATCTGCTCTGTAGAAAAGATTACTGTTTAGCTGTGCAGAGTCTATTGATATATACAGATGGCAGGAGTCAAAATAAAAACGGTACAGACAAGGATTAAACGAGAGACAGAGAAGTCATGAAGCCAGAACAAGAACGTAATCCAGAATGCAGGAATCAGAACCGGGAGGGAAGTCATAAAAGCCGATAAGTCAGAACCAGGGAATCAATATACATATAACAAACACAAAACCCAAAACACAACAAGGGAAAACAACTATGAACTGAATACACAGGATAAAAAATAACTGAGGAAACAGCTAGACAGACAGGGAAGACCAAAGTTATAAACTAGAACAAGAAATACAAACTTGGGCTGGAATAAACAGCAGGGAGCTCTAGAACACAGCAGCACTGGAAACCAGGCAAAGTGAACCAAATGACAGAGCAATGGATAATGGGCTCATTGCATTAAATAGGGAGGAGATCAGCACACATCACAGGCAAGTGAGCTGATTAGCCGAGAATCAATTAACCCCTGGCCTGCTAACCAGGCAATAGCAGCATAGGTCCAGGCCTGCACGAATACAGAGGGCAGGGAGACAGGGCTGGAACGAGGAAACGTGACATTATGTTGAACATCACCAATTTGTTTTTATTTAGTTTACATCAGTAGCAGACCTATCACACAGACCGTGGGGTTCTGCCATTGGGTGGTTGGAGCAGTACCAACAGTGTTCTATCCTTACTTGGAGCTGGAGTCCTTTGCCACCCCCCCCCTCACTCCAGTTCAGAGCTGCCATCATTCATATGTTGCTCCTAGTCCGTCCCCCCCCCAAATTTGGGTCCAGTCTCTTGCCAAAAATAACCTCTCATCTGCAGTCCCTTCCACCACTCAGTTTGTTCATTAAATCATTTCAAAAGTGACACAATATGCACTCTAGGAAGAAAGAAAAAACAGCAGAGCCTCCAATGGAGTGTAGTGAAGGCCTAATTAATGAAGACCTTCGGGTTGAAACGTCACAGATTTTGCTGTTGGGGCTTGCTGCACCCGAATAAATTTCCTTCACTACACTCCATTGGAGGCTCTGACGTTTTTTCTTTCTTCCTGGCGATATTTGGGGCTGGCAGCGTCCCTTTCATAAGGTGGTTGCCTTGTGGAGATCGGTTGGTTGGGGCTCCATTCCGGCGGAGATCGCGGTGCTCTCGTTCTATGACACTATGCACTCTGACTTATTAACATTGCCAGGCTATGTGTAGTGTCCCCCACCTCCCCGCGTGCTGACATCATCAGGTCTATCCAAACACTCATAGCAGCGTTTGTACAGCGAGAGGGCAGACATGAGCTTGAGTTGCGCATGCAGCATAAATCCATTACTCTTACCAGGCGGTCGTGTACTTTGTGTGTGAAAAGTGCACAGGTTAGGCGAGATACATAATTTGGGTATTTACGTGTAAAAGTTAAGTACACTACGGAAATTGCAAAACAATTTTTTTTTTTAATTATCCGATGAAATTGATTGAAAAAAATAAATGGCCAACAAACCGATTATTTTTATAATCGTCAGTTGCAGTTCTAGAAGAAATCACTTGTCAGTACTGTCGCAATGCAAATAAAACATTATGTGTAAAAAGGGTTGCACCATACCACTTTTTTAGGACCGAGTACAAGTACCGATACTTTTTTCAAGTACTCGCCGATACAGAGTACCGATACTTTTATTTAAAGTCATGTGACAGCTTTTCAAGAAATAATTTAGGATGTTGCTGAAAGCCTATCCAATTTATGTTAATATTGAAATGTATGGCAAGACACCACATTTAACCATTGCGCACACCCTGACCACACAAACACACACACTGCAACTATATGTATACTTGCAGTCCTCAGACCAGATATACCCAGACACATGCATACAGACCCCTGCATACAGACCCCAGACCAGATCCCTGCATACAGACCTCAGAAAAAAAAAAAGAAAAAAAAAAAACATACCCACAGGCAGAGGCTGGTTACATTAATATCATTTGGACAGCATTCCCCCTCCGGCTGGCTGTGTTACGTAGTGGCTGCAGGGCAGTGACGTGCTCCCGTGAGATATCACGGCTGGCTGTGATGCTGTCTCCCCCGTCTTCCGTCACCCAACAAAATCTCGGCTGGTAACGAAGGTAACTTGTTAACGAAGCCAGCCGGAGGGGAATGCTGGCCAAATGCTTTTAATGCATTCGGCCAGCTTCCCCAGCCAAGCGCTGGCTTCCGGTATGGGGGGGGGGGGGTGTAATCAGGGCATGTGTGCAAGTACTCGTGCAAATGGCAGTATCGGCACTAGTATCGGTGCATCCCTATGAGTAAAATTATATTCTTGTCATAATTTATACAATGCCAACAGTTTCCACAGCGCTTTACAGTAAGTGTAGGGAACGGGATACAGATTAAAGGACATAGGATGGAAACTAGGTGTAGAGTGCCCTGATCATAGGCACTTAGAGGCTAGAGGGATTGGGGATGAGGAAGACCTGGGAAAAGTTACTGGAGGGCAGGAAGATTAGTGCCTGTGGATTAGAAAAAGCAGGGTCATGGAAGCAGCTTCAATCCTGTGTGAGATATCTTTTATGATCTGTAGTTTTATTTCGGCTGGTTTATATTTCTGTATGTACATTCTCCAGGTACCTGCAATATTTTTCAGTTCTCCTGTACTCAATTTGTTTTCGACGTGGATTCTATGAGCCTTTGCCAGGGAAAAAAATACTAATTTAGGGTTGCACTTATGCCATTTTAAGACAGAGTACCGATACCTTTTCTCTAGGGATGCACCGATACCACTTTTTTTAAGACAGAGTACGAGTACCGATACTTTATTCAAGTACTCACTGATACCGAGTACCGAAACTTATATTTTATGTCATGTGAACGCTTTCCAATAAGAACAGACCGCATATAAAAATGCCCCAGTTCTCATAGATATGCCCCCCAGCTTTCATGGATTATGCCTCAAGCTCTCATGAATTTGACCCCCCCAGCTCGTGGATTATGCCCCAGCTCACCGATATGCCCCCCCCCAGCTCACCGATATGCCCCCCCCAGCTCACCGATATGCCCCCCCCAGCTCACCGATATGCCCCCCCCCAGCTCACCGATATGCCCCCCCCAGCTCACCGATATGCCCCCCCCCAGCTCACCGATATGCCCCCCCCCAGCTCACCGATATGCCCCCCCCAGCTCACCTGGAGCTCTCCGCGATCATACTTACCTTCCTGAGCAATGCCGGGAAAGTCTTTGCCCGGAAACTTTCCCGGCGTCGCTAAGGAAGGTAAGTATGATCGCGGAGAGCTCCAGGTGCCCGTTCGAATGCCGATGGCAGCATTCACAGGCACCTGGAGCTCTCAGTGTTCTTTCATACTTGCCTTCCTGAGCGACGCCGGGAAAGCTTCCGCGTGTGCGCTCGTTGGAAGGCCCCCAGCCGCGATCACGTGATCGCGGCTGGGGGCCTTCCAACGAGCGCACGCGCAAAGACTTTCCTGGCGTCGCTCAGGAAGGCAAGTATGAAAGAACACAGAGAGCAGCTGCAGGGCCTGTCCGAATGCCGATAGAGCATTCGGACAGCCGCCCCAGTCCCTCGGATGCCGGCAAGCCGGCTTCGGAGGAAGTATCGGGGTACTGCACGAGTACCAAGTACTTCTGCAGTATCCGGTATCGGCACCGATACTAGTATCGGTGCAACCCTACTTTTTTTAGGTACTCCAATAGTGATGAGCCGAACACCCCCGTGTTCGGTTTGCATTCGACAATTTCAAAAGTTCGGTGGTCGAACGCGAACACGATTCGAACTCAATGCAAATCAATGGGACTCGAACGTTCGCATTTTAGAGTGCCCTCCTAGAGGGCATATATGCAAGATATTTGCCATAAAAGGTGTATGGGGGTCCGGGTAGTGCCCTGGGGGACAGGAAACAAGGACAAAAAGTTTTTTAAAAAAACGTTTTTAAAGGAACTGAGTTTTCCATGAAATAAAGGTTAAGAATAAAAACGAAAAATTCCTTCAAATATCGTGCCTAGGAGGTCCCCATAACCTGCCCGTGAAGTGGCGGATTTGTAGGACGTATAGAAACATTTAAGAAAAAAAAAATGACATTTCAAATGACAGTAAATGGTTTTCCTTTAATCTATTCATAAACAACTGCTTGGGGCGGCAGCCTGTATGAAAAGAGGAGACATTTTAGGACACGCAGAACAAGTTTAGTGATTTTTTTAGCTAAATTATTGAGAAACTTAGGTGCTTTAAAATTGGGCCTTTAGTGTCGGCAACAGTGCCGTCACACCGTAACCCCTCTGTGGTATTGTGGAAGAGTGCAGGGTTGGACCCTGCGGTCCAATATTAAAATAATATGAATCTGGTATAGGAGTCAGTGGCAATGCACCCAAATATTGTGCCTTTGGTGGCAGCAAGTGCCTTCACACCGTAACCCCTTTGTGGTATTGTGGAAGACTGCAGGGGTGGAGGTTTTGGTAATGCAGAAGAGATCCCCGATCTATTCAGTTACGTCAGCATCAGGGGATTGATAACTGCTGATCCAGGACTGATTCATTTTCATAAATGTCAGCCGGTCTACAGAGTCGGTGGACAGACGCACTCTTTTGTCTGTGACAAAACCTCCAGCGGCACTGAACGTCCTTTCAGAAAGCACGCTGGATAAAGGGCAACCTAGTAGCTGCATAGCATATTGGCTAAATTCTGGCCAGTGATCCAATCTCAACACCCAGTAAGCCAGTGGATCATCTGCTGTAAAGGTATCCAGGTGTGCTCTTGCACCTAGGTAGTCCTGCACCATATGGTGAAGACGCTGGCAATGGGTGCCTACATTTGACGTCCCTGGGCGTCATGGACTAAAAATTTTTTAAAAAGGCATCAGTCAAGCGGCCCCGGCCTTCACCGCTCTTCCTCTGATCATCCGCAGCCTCAGAAGCACCTGTGTCATCACTTGGTAACCTACCAGTGCCTGGAAAGGTGTTACACAAGTGTCGCTTTAGAGCATCCTCAAGTTGTTTCATCCGGTCCTCCCACTGTGGGGGCAGGATGAGCTCTGCAACTTTAGGACCTGGGGTCCTTTAGCAGGCTTTGCAGGATAAGGGAGCCCATGCAGCGTAGGTTGGAGGTGGCATTAGCTTCCGAGTCTTCCTGGTCAATGAGGATGACCCCATCGTGCACTTCCTCCTCCCAGCCACGTACTAGTCCTTGGGTTTCTGGGCACACAAAACACTCCCTTGAGGAATCCCTACCTTCAATGCCCCCACGACTTAAATATTCCTCCTGCTCCTGTCTGATCTGAGGACCTGCAGGAATGCTGTCTGCGTAAAGACTGGGGCCTTAAGTGCTAGGGAAGGCCTCCTCTACCTCTAGTGCCACATCTATAAATCCCGCAGAGTGCGCTCCAGCAGGAACGCTAAAGGAATTGTGTCACTGATGCATGCACTGTCCCTACTCACCATCCTCGTTGCCTCCTCAAATGGTGACAGTACAGTGCATGCATCCTTCAGCATCAGCCACTGCTGGGGGGGGGGGGGGACAAGTTGACCTGAACCTGTCCTTGTGCCATACTCACTAAGGTACTCGTTGATGGCCCTCTGCTGCTTGTACAGATGCTGCAGCATTGCTAATGTCGAGTTCCACCTGGTGGGCATGTCGCAGATTAGACGGTTTGTGGGAAGGTGGAATTCTCTTTGAATTTCTGCCAGGCGAACGCTTGCTAGGAATGACCGTCTGAAGTGGCTGCAGACTTTTCTGGCCTGGCTGAGAAGCTCTGCCAGCCTTGGGTACCTGGTTAGGAAATGCTTCTACCACCAGATTTAGGACGTGTGCTAGGCATGGTACAGGCGTCAACTTACCCAGGCATACAGCGGAGAGAAGGTTGCTGCCATTATCACAGACGACCATTCCCAGTTGAAGCTGGCATGGTGTTAACCATCTCTGCCCCTGCAGAGCTGACAGAATTTCTGGCCCGGTGTGGCTCCTGTCCCCTAAACAAACCAGCTCAAGCACAGTATGGCATCTTTTTGCTTGAGCCATTGCGTAGCCCCTGCCACGCGTCGGTTTAACTGCCACTTCGCCAGAGACAGAGAAGGAGGAGGAAGAGGTTGTGGAGCAGACAGACCTCATACAAGCAGCTTTCTGGAGGCGTGGTGGATGAACAAGCTCCAGCACAGAGCCCGTCCTGGATCCCTCCCAGCTGCAAGCAGAGGTACCCAGTGTGCTGTGAAGGAAATGTAACGACCCTGTCCATGCTTGCTGGACTACGTGTCTAAAGTCATGTGCACCTTGCTGCTGACTGCCTTTCCCAATGACTCCATAACATTGTCTTCCACGTGCTGGAAAGGCCGTGAAAAGAAATAGCATTTTGAAACCTGCCACTGTGGTACAGCACATTCAGCAAATTAACGGAAGGAAGCAGAGTCCACCAGCTGGAAAGGCAGCAGCTGCAATGCAAGTAATTTTGCCAAGCTGGTATTTAGACGCTGTGCTTGGGACTATATTTTTTTCTTACGCTGCAGCAGCTGGGGCAACGTAATCTGACTGCGTAAATCTTCAGCTAATGGGATGCTGAGGATTCTGAGGAAGGACCTGGTACACCCATTACTGTAGCATCGTCCCTGTCAGTGGAAGTTGTAGGCAATGACATGGCAGGACATATAGTGGGGGTAAAGACAGATGAGGAGGAGGACCGATGCAAAGTGTTGTGCCAACGGGATGCGTGGCAGGTGGTTATATGTAGCCTCAAGCACATGGTACCCAAGCGTGGGATGTCTTTCCCACGCTTGATCCTCATCTGACATAGATTACAAATAGCAACGGTGCGGTGTGCTGCACATTTCTTAAAGAACTCCCAGAAAGCAGACTTCCTGTACATGTGCTTTGAGACAACAGCGCTCTGCACCTGAGCAGCTCTGACTTCTGATGCCTTGGACTGGCTATGATTGCTCATAGAGGACGGTGTGCCTCGTGTTTGTTGTGCCACCTCCTCCTCCTCCTCCTCACTTGACTCCTCTGTTCGATCACGCACCCAGGTGGAGTCAGTGACCTCATCATCATTGTCATCACCCAACTTGGCAGTATGCTGCAGCTGCTGGGGCAACATGAGTGCCAGTTATTTGTGTGTCACTGGCACCCCCTTCCACTAGGTTGATTATACTCCCTTCCTCAACCTCAGAGATTGAATCAGAGCACTGTAGTTGCTGCGCATCCTCAAGCAGCATGTCACTGTCATTGTAGTCAAACAATTCAGCTGACTCCTCCGTGTGCGATAGTGAGGCTACGGCAGGAGTAGCTGTGGACATGGAGGCTGAATTAGATGTTTTGGCAGCTGAGGTGGACTGTAAAGCACTACAAGCCTGGCTGGCAGAGGACTCGGAGGATGAGTATGGCCTGGTTAACCAATCCACCAAATCCTCTGTATGTTGCTGCTGCTTAAGATGGCCAGCACCAGTTAGAAAGGACAAGCGTGCCCCTGCAGAGGATGCACCACGTCCACCAGAGGCACAGCCTCCCGACACAGAGGCTTCTTGCCCTCTTATCTGCGTCTGGAAGCGTCTGCCTGTCCTTTTGGTCTTTCTGACATGGTGAGTGATATACAGAACTCTTATTCAACTGTTATAAAAATTGGAGATATGCAGAACTCTGATTCAACTGTGTTATCTAGATTAAAGATTTCCAAAACTCTGGTATAACTCAGTGAGACACCCCGATAGCTGGCAGCCAGTGACAAGACACAGATTACAATTCCCAGAAACCTCCTATAAATCAGTGAGACCCCCAATGGGTGGCAGTGACAAGACAGATTGAAATTCGCAGAAATCTGCTACAACTCTGAGACCCCCTGATAGCTGGCAACAGTGACAAGACACAGATTACAATTCCCAGATATCTGCTAGAAGTGAGACCACCCAATAGCTGCTGGCACTGACAAGATACACTAACAGAACAATCTCCTCTCAAAATACACGTGCTGGGGCTGCGAGGGACGACTTATATAGTGTGCTGCGGGACTTAGCTCTGTGAGCCCATGATTGTGCAAAATTTGTCCAAACAGGACTGAGCCGTGATTGGCATAGTTTTGCACCTGACCTGTGGTCAGGTGCAAGGCTGTAGCCAATTTCAAGCTTCAGGCCAGTGGAAAAGTGCATTGTGGTCAAACATGTGGAAATGTTCGGAGTTCGACGAACAGCCGAACAGGTGATGTTCGAATCGAACACCTTACAGATCTAACAGCTCATCCCTACTCACCAATACCGAGTACCAATACTTTCATGTCATGTGACCACTTTCCAATAAATAATTTAGGACCCTGATGAAAGCCTGTTCGGTTTCTGTCAAGACTGAAATGTAAAGCCAGACACACCATACTTCACTAATATATATATAAAATCACACCCGCAAACCTCAATGACGCATACAACCGCGGACCTCAAGACACATACACCCGCCACGGACCTCCAAGACGCATATACTCCTTCAGCGCAAGAGCTACGGAACGTATGTAAATTGCAAGTCCATAGTGCTGCTCAATTTGTAGTTCCTATGCTAAACTGAGCTGAAGAGGAGCAGCGAGGGACAAAAGGGGAGTAAAAAAAAAAAAAAAAAAATCACTTAAAATAAAAAATAATCTGGCAGAGGTTGTTAGCAACACCTGCTCAATTGTTTAAACTTCAACTGAGTATATCTCTTATTAAATGGACAAAGTGACCTACTGAAAGCGTGACAGAGGCTGCAGCCTGTGCAGGCCTGTCTGTTATTATGGAATCATTCCGGTGTGTGGATCCTGAAGGAAAGCTATATGCGACCAAGAACGTAAGGAGTTATTTTTTCATGTTTTCGCTGCTATGTTCCTGTGGGATGTGCAAGGCATGTATACAGCAGCCACTATGGTCCGCCGGCAAAGTGATGCGGGAACCTAGGCCCTATGGAAGAACCGAGGTTGCACCTGCCTTCACTTGGGCGGGAGGTTTAAGAGGCGGCAGTGAAATATTACCATAAATCGACTGATTTCGTCTGTCATCCGAATCCACCTTCACTTCAGTCACCGGAGAACCCAAAACACCCTCAGCAACACCGGGGAAACACTTCCGCCCGTTCCCGACACGACTTCCGCTCCCATGATGCCCTGATCTGCTTCCGGTCCTGTTGCTAAGCGCCAGAAAACTGACGCCAGTGCTGCTGCAGTGGTTATGGTTAACCAGCGTGTGATCTCTGTAGTGTTTCTTCCGTACCACGTGGATGTGTAGGCATTTCTTCAAGGAAAACGCAGATAGCTTTGTTATACTCAGTCACGTGATTTTTATTGTCGACTTGATTATGAATAAAGTTTGCAGATTCACAAGGGGATTTTCAGTTCTGGGTGCAGGAGATGGGGCGGGGTTATACTGCTTGTTTTATTTTATTATACGGCAGTGGAAGTTATTTGTCTGGATACAGTCTTTCAAAATGCCAGGTACACTGTAGGCATTATTCACTAAGCATGCTTTATTAAGGTTATTCAGAGAGAGCCAAATTGGCCACCAAATTGCACCAGACGGTGAATTTCCCTGTACAGTGCAATTTCGCTAGCAATTCACCAAATATTGGCGAATTGCCATCGAAATACGGTGCAATTCGGGGGCAGTGAAATCCCGATAGAGAAGTAATAGTTAATCTATTCAGAGAATGCCAAAAAACATTGAAAAGTTTGCGAAATGCCCTAGAATTTTGGTGCTTTCGTTCGACAGGCTTAAACGGCGAATCCCATAGGTTAAAAAAAAAATTTTAAAATTTTTTTAATACATTTTTATTCAACCGTTCATTCTTTTTGGCTAGGGTCAGACGCGCGTTTTCTACGTACTGTGTGCCCGTGCAGTACGGAAGCACTTTTTGACGGAAGACGCAGTAGTGGCCACACAGTCCGTTTTTGTGACTGACATTTTTTTTGACGGATGTAGGAGGGAAAATAAATTAAAATGAAAAATACATTTTGTCTGTCAAAAATGCTGGATGTATAAATGCAGAGCTTCAATTACCCTGATAGAAATATCAGAGTACTGGTGTCTCTCAGAGACCAAATTAATAATTAACTTTTATTGAACTCGGTTTAAAAAATGAGACGGACAAAATAAACATAAGTAGACAGTGCTCACAAAAACAAAATATCATAAAAACAGATTCTGCAAAAAAGGTAGTGTATAACGGCAGAAAAATGGTCAATAGTCAATACAGTAAGTAACCTTCGAGGGTCACTTCAAGGTATTGTTGGCAGACGCAGCGCAATCCGCACCTCCGTTCTAGCGGTTTTACGTTCTTGCGTCTGTTTGCCGCGTCTGTTGTGCATCCGCACTTCCGTGCGGACGTACTTCGTGTGTGGGCTTCATCAGTCATGATTCTCTGCTACCATGGACGTACTAATGTGCGGCAACATGGACGTGATTACTGCGGTAGTCTGACCCCAGCCTTCATTTGCAGCAAAAAGTCTTTTTATTAATTTATTTTTTAGAGCTTTTTTAGGCTTTTTTTCTTGATTTGTTTCAGCGAAATTTATTTTTTTAAATGTTTTTTTTTATTATTCTGTAACAGACCTTTTTACTGTTATTGTTAGGACTTTATAAATTATTTCAATGCATAACTCTTGTTTAACACCATAGTGACCAGGCAATTATACCATTGTCTGTCCGAAAGTAACCACTGCTGTTTTTACTTGTGTTTAGGTCTAATTTTCCTCATACTCATGCATGGAACCCACACATATTATATACCGTTTTTCTTGCTATTAAATGGACTTTCTATAGATACCATTATTTTCATCATATCGTATAATTTAATATGTTGAAAAAAGGGGGGGGGAACACACTTTTTCAAACTTTGACCTCCAAAATCTACAACCGCCAAATAAGACCCAGGGGTGTGGGAATTGTATCGCCCGACGCCCGGGACATGAAGATCCGGGCGCCGGGCGAGTAGTTTATTTTTAGATGCAGTCCGGTGCTAGAAGCCCGCCGGACTGCGGACTAATTACAGGGACGCCCCCGATACCGGAAGCCGGCATTGAGCCGGCATCCGAGGGGCTTGGGCGGCTGTTTGAATGCTCTATCGGCATTCAGACAGCCGCCCCTGGTGCTCTCAGCCGCATACTTACCTTCCCGAGCGGCGCCGACAAAGTCTCCGCGCTTCCGCACATTGAAGGACCCAGCCGCGATCACATGGGAGTCCCACGTGATCGCGGCTGGGGGTCCTTCAAAGAGCGCAGGCGCGAAGACTTCGTCGGCGCCGCTCGGGAAGGTAAGTATGCGGCTGAGAGCTCCAGGGGCGGCTGTCTGAATGCCGATAGAGCATTCAAACAGCCACCCCATGTCTGGTCTGGGGTCTGAGCTGGGGGGCAATATCCATGAGCTGGGGAAAATCCATGTGTGAGCTGGGGCAATATCCATGAGCTGGGGCAGTATATCCATGAGCTGGGGCAGTATATCCATGAGCTGGGGCAATATCCATGAGCTGGGGCAGTATATCCATGAGCTGGGGCAGTATATCCATGAGCTGGGGCAATATCCATGAGCTGGGGCAGTATATCCATGAGCTGGGGCAGTATATCCATGAGCTGGGGCAGTATATCCATGAGCTGGGACAGTATCCATGAGCTGGGGCAATATCCATGAGCTGGGGCAGTATATCCATGAGCTGGGGCATATATCCATGAGCTGGGGCATATATCCATGAGCTGGGAAATTATCAGGACAAGTTGATCGTCCTGAGGGACAAGTAGATTGGACTACTACTTAGTCCGTTGGACTTGTATTTTTTTTTAAATTTCCACACCCCTGAAGTCCCCAGCTAAATAGTTTTGAAATTTTGTACTAAGCTTAGAAATACCCAATTTATACATGTTTTTGCTTTTTAACCCCTTCACTGCTGAGACATTTCACCTCTGTGTGCTGAGCTCATTTTGCCCGTTTTTATGCTTATCATATGTGATTTGAAGTCCTATTTTATTAAACCCCCAGACAAAAATTATTAGAATTTTTTTTTTTATTTGTTTATTTTTTTTAAAAAAATTGTTTATGCCATGATCAGGCATTTCCAATAATACCAAACATGATCCTCTATCTGCCACGGATCAGAAGATATTGGGAGTACAAAGGATCTCCCTATTTCTACTTGACTGCTAGGGGGTTAACTGGCCAACTGACATCATCGCACATATGGCGACAACGTCAGTGGGAAGGGTGCGACAGCAGTCGTGTTGCGGATCTCTAGAAAGCCTCTCCGTCAAAGCGCTAGGACACGTGTTGACGGACCTCCATAGGAGGGTCGAGCCTTGCAGCGCTGAGCGCACTAACTGCGCTCAGCGAGGTGACCAGACGGACGTCGAGTGGAAGGAACATCCACTCTCACGGACGTTCCTTCCGCTTTCCAATGATGCTCGTCAGACCCCAGCCTAAGTTAGCACCAACTTTGTCATACTGCCTTAGGTTTGTCTTATATCTGAAGCACAGCAGAGGTGATTTCTTACAGGATTCAGGGTGTATTTCCCCAAAGTAATCCTTAAAATCTGTCTGGTTAGTAGTACTGGTGTTGGGAACCATTGACCTAGATGATTAGGTAACTGGTTTTCTCTTCTGAAGCATTGCATGGCATCAAGGAGGAGGGCTTTGTATTTCTGTGTGTGGAAGCAGTGGGCATAAATAAGGGGTTTTTCACTAACCTCCAAATTGCACCGAATGGTGATTACATATTGATACGCTACATTAGCACCTAGAGCCCTAAATTATGTAATGGAAAGCAATTACATGACATTAAATAAAAGTATCGGCATATGGAGCGTGGCCCTCTGCAGGGGCCTGGGAGAATGTAGTTACAGCATTCTGCCAGCCGCCCCAGTGTCTGTATCTGAGATCTTGAATGTTTGTGTTTGTGTATACAGGTATATATATATATATATATATATATATAGTACACATTTAAATTACGGTGGAGGGCAAAAAGTGGGACTAAAAGCCTCCACACAGCAAATAATCAAGTTTATAATTGGAGAAGACATTTACACATCTCAACAATTCTGAAAACTGCTTTTCTCATAGAGTTTATATGCTACATTCCCCATATGCAGCAAGGAACTCTGGGTAAGACATGCAAATGAGTTCCCCAATGTCTCAGGCTAGCCCCTGCTTGGCCTGGGCCTAGAGGCCGTGCCGAGCTTGGGGCTCGCCTGAACTTGGAGGCCGGCCGAGTTGCCTGCTCGGCCGTCCTCCAGGCTCAGGCAATTCCCCGTCTCGGCCTGGGGGCCCAGTCGAGCAGGGGGCTCGCCTGAGTCTGAAGGCCGGCGAGCAGGGGACTCGGGTGGGCTTCCAGACCCAGGTGACGGATTTTGTTGGGGGGGGGTGGAGAGCGTTGCACATGCTCACCTACATCGGCCCTGAGTCCTCCAGCAGTGGCAGTCCTCCTGCAACCAGTGTCCTCTCTCCGTTGGTCGCCAGTATGACGTCACGGAAGCCTTTGACCCTGGGTCAAAGGCTTTCGTGACGTCATCCCGGTGACCAGCGGAGAGAGGACACTGGATGCAGGAGGACTGCCACCGCTGGAGGACTCGGGCCAATGTAGGTGAGTATGTGTATGTGGAGGCCGGCCGAGCAGCCTGCGACAGCCGGAGGACTGTCACCGCTGGAGCTCAGGGCCGAAGTAGGAGTATGTAGGTGCAACCAATCAGCCATGAGAACCTGGGCCTGGAGGCCTGGCCGAGCAAGCTGCTCCATTTCCATTTCGGTGCACCACTCAGTGGCGTAGCGTGGGTTGTCAGCGCCCGGGGCCAGACAAGAATTGTGCGCCCCCCCCAACCTGTGGACACGTTATCGATATTGCCCCAGCTCTCACATGAATATTGCCCCAGCTCTCACATGAATATTGCCCCAGCTCTCACATGGATATTGCCCCAGCTCACACATGGATTTGCCCCCACCCAGCTCACACATGAATATTGCCCCAGCTCACACATGGATTTGCCCCAGCTCATGGATTTGCCCCAGCTCACACATGGATTTGCCCCAGCACATGGATTTGCCCCAGCACATGGATTTGCCCCAGCACATGGATTTGCCCCAGCTCATGGATTTGCCCCAGCACATGGATTTGCCCCAGCACATGGATATGCCCCAGCTCATGGATTTGCCCCAGCACATGGATTTGCCCCAGCACATGGATTTGCCCCAGCACATGGATATGCCCCAGCTCATGGATTTGCCCCAGCACATGGATTTGCCCCAGCACATGGATATGCCCCAGCACATGGATTTGCCCCAGCTCATGGATATGCCCCAGCACATGGATTTGCCCCAGCTCATGGATTTGCCCCAGCACATGGATTTGCTTCAGCACATGGATTTGCCCCAGCTCATGGATTTGCCCCAGCTCATGGATTTGCCCCAGCACATGGATTTGCCCCAGCACATGGATTTGCCCCAGCACATGGATATGCCCCAGCTCATGGATTTGCCCCCCAGCACATGGATTTGCCCCCCAGCACATGGATTTGCCCCAGCTCATGGATTTGCCCCAGCTCATGGATATGCCCCAGCTCTCACCTGGATATTGCCCCAGCTCCGGATCCAGCAGGGGTTGAGGGGGCCCAGATGCCGGGCAGCAGGAGTGCCTGCCCGGTCCTGAACAGCGTGCGAGTCCGTCCTGTTGAAGGGGAGGCGGCTGCGTGCGTGCGCAGGTCATGTGGTCCAGCCAGTCAGGTGGTACAGAGACTCAGTACCACCTGATTAGACGGACCACGTGACCTGCGCCTGCACGCAGCCGCCTCCCCTTCAACAGGACGGACTCACTGTTTAGGACTGGGCAGGCACTCCCGCTGCCCAGCATCTGGGTCCCCTCAACCCGCGGGCCCTTGGGCGGCGCCCGAGGTCCCGGCGGGTCAGTCGGGCCACAAGTTTTAGGGGCGCATAATTTCAAAAGAAATTATGCGCCCCTAACAAAACTGCGCCCGGGGCCACGGCCCCCCCTGCCCTCCCCACGCTACGCCACTGGCACCACTAATATTTATATATGGAAAGAGGGTTTATACTGTGGAAACACCCAAAAACAATGAGCAGCAAAAAAACACCACCCTGATATCCACCAAATTCAGAAAGCATATAACATGAAAAACAAAAATTGGTGGTGTTGCGCTAAAGGAAAGTAATAAAACTTATGTATGGTCTATTTTGAAGGCATGCTATACTGCACAGCAAAAAAGAGAAAGAAAGTTCTATTTCTCAATAGTTCGTTCAATGGATATCCAGTCTCTGTTGTAGAAAGGATTTTCAGTGAAATCTTCCAAGACTTTGGAACGAATGACCACTTCTTTGGTGAATCTTCATTAAAAAGTATATATCCCGGAAAAAGAGAAACTCGATAGTGTTATACCGTTTATTAATGTGTATACAAATCTACTGACATAATATACGTACAGAAAAAAGAGGTAGTGGGTTTAGGATTTGATCTCACCCACTGCCAGATAAAACATCACGTCCCAATCAAGCCTCTATAGACAAAACCACCAGGAGCTCCCGGGCTGCTTCCAAGGTGGTCACTCAATACCAAAGGTGGGACCGCGATGATAAAGTGACGTAGTGCTGACGCGTTTCGCCCCGCCACGGGACTTCATCAGATGCTCTGATGAAGTCCCGTGGGCGGGCGAAACGCGTCAGCACTACGTCACTTTATCATCGCGGTCCCACCTTTGGTATTGAGTGACCACCTTGGAAGCAGCCCGGGAGCTCCTGGTGGTTTTGTCTATAGAGGCTTGATTGGGACGTGATGTTTTATCTGGCAGTGGGTGAGATCAAATCCTAAACCCACTACCTCTTTTTTCTGTACGTATATTATGTCAGTAGATTTGTATACACATTAATAAACGGTATATACACTATCGAGTTTCTCTTTTTCCGAGATATATACTTTTTAATGAAGATTCACCAAAGAAGTGGTCATTCGTTCCAAAGTCTTGGAAGATTTCACTGAAAATCCTTTCTACAACAGAGACTGGATATCCATTGAACGAACTATTGAGAAATAGAACTTTCTTTCTCTTTTTTGCTGTGCAGTATAGCATGCCTTCAAAATAGACCATACATAAGTTTTATTACTTTCCTTTAGCGCAACACCACTAATATTTATATATACTTAAATTCTTTGGAACTATCCAACATTGCTCCCATGTTTGCGTCAGTATCAATTGTCAGGCAAACAATATTGTCCCAGTATCTTTCCAGCTACAGTATCACCATAAAAAATACAAAGCAGTTATGAAATCTTTAATATAATTGCGGTTTCAATTATATGTAAACCAAAAAATAGATGGCTGCTCAGATTCTAACTTAAATCACCCCAAATGCATTTGTTATTCATATTGGATGCTTAAACAGTCTGGTAAATGGTTCAAGTCCTAAAATAATAAGAGCCTTATTCCAAGGTTGACGTTAAAATAACAACTGGAGATGTTATACGTAATTGGCCCTATTCCTTAATTGGCACTTTCCCTGTAGCGTCTGCATTTTAACACCACATTCCAGGGCAGGCGCTAATTCAGCAGCCTGTCCCGGATCACAGCCCTATTCTGGGGGATACTCGCGGTAGCGCTTCCGCACTACCGCAAGTATCACCTCCCATAGGACTCCATGGAGTGTTGCACTGCTGGGCTGCAATCACTTGTGCGATTTCACTCTCGCAAAATCATGCAGGACCGTGAAGGGAGACTGGGGACTTTTTGTCCCCAGTCTCACTCTGCTCCTGGCAGGCAGAAGCAGTGGATCAGGCTGCTGTTCTCACTGCAGGATGAGTTGAGTATCGGATTTATTGGGGAGGGGGGTTTAGCTGGTGTTAACACCAGCTTTTTAGGTGTCACAAAATTTTAGGTTTGCGCATTGGTGCAGTAAATAGCGTTAGGACTTTGTAATACCTTACTTATCCTAACGCTAATTACTGATTGCCCTCTGCATGTTAAGTATAGGATGCACAAAGTGCAGTAAACTCGCGCCAGATAGTGCAGTCATTGATGCGCAAACTGATTTCTCACAGTTGTAGCGTTAGGAAGGTAATATGGGTGACATGTGTTAATGTAATTTATCCTGACATTAACACTTACTCAACTCTACAGTTTGCATTCACTAGGGAATAGGACCCAACATCTCCAGAAGTTATTTTGACTTTGGGAGTCACTATTCCACTCGTGCCACCATTGCCCTTCACCCTAGCAAGAATTATTCAAAATTTTCCTGGTATAAAAGGAACTAATCAATTACAATAATATTTTATTTTCTGGCTAGGATGCCATTTGTAATTATTCCTTTAGTACTAAACTGGATATCTTTAAATCCAGCGGTTACAAGAAGAGTTTTAAACTCAGTGGCTGTTCTCTCTTTTCCATCACAAATCATTTGCATCACGACATTTTGCAAATGGATGATCGCTGGGCCTTCTTCAGCTTCATTTAAAACAGCATCAATTATTAATATCCCTCCTCCTGTATAAATAAAAGAAGAATGAATGAGTTAAGTCTGCTACTATACTGTACACATAATTAAAAACAACTCCCTTTAAATGCCGGTCAAATTAGCTTGATGGCCAGTTAGCAGCAGTGGCGACTCTAGGAACAATATTTAGGGGGTGCACATAAGATACCGCAGTCAGAACTGGGGGGGGGGCACTAATAATTTTCACCACTAAATCATACCACTGAATAAAACAAAGGGCCCTATCACCTGGTGTGAGCTAAAACGCCATCACTAAAGGAAAAATTTAGCACGATTCGCTAAAACTTAGTGCCTGACGACCTACTAACAGATCACCTTGTCCACAAGAGACCACGTACAAGGTCGTTTAGCAGACGTTATGGAAATGCTAAGACCTGGCCTGAGACCCAGCACTAATTCGGTTGTGTACAGGATGGAACTGTTTTTTTTCCCAGTGCAGAGTGCCGGGCCATACCTATCCCCTGCCCTCACAAGCTTGTATAAGTATGAACACATCCAGTGAATAACCTCACCCTCTGCATTATTAAAGTCCTCCAAGGTGACCAAATCATCCATGTTTATATGCACACATATATTAATTAAGGCTAATGGGCATGATAAATGCCCCCCAACAGCATGTAGAATTATTACACTGCATTTAATAGATCCAAAACGAAGGCCAGGTGAGCCACAATAACTTCCCTGCACAATCATATAAACAATACATATTTCAGGGCAAGACTTATCCATGTGTCCCTTTAAACATGGTCCACATGGTCACCCTAATAATCAACTGCTTCCATGTTGTGAATAACCCCCAGCATAAAATGTGTAGAATTAGGCAATATATTAGAATACATCAATAAAGGATACATGTATAATAGAGCCTACTGCAACAGCAGTGACATTGCTGACCAGATCCATTACTATGGTGTATGGCCTAAGATAACACCTGTGCTGCATTCCTTTACATTGCCTGCCTGTTAATTTTGGGCGAGGACCTGTTTTTTTCAGTTTTTTTCAGTTTTTTTGGAGTTACCACCAGAGTTAAGCAGTAGTTAAAATTTTGCGATTACTGTCGCTCCAGAAATTAGCGCAGGCCCAAAGTGATCCGTTAGTTGCAAAAGCGCTAGAGATCTCTAGCACTCCTCATGTTAAGTATAGGACAGGGAAAATACAGTAAGCTAGCGCTATGAATTGCTAATAGCGACGCGCTAAGTGATTTTACCCGTTTGTAGCAAGAGGCAAACGATCTGTTGGTTCGGTGCTAGACTGAATTTACCTGGCGCTAACGCAAAAACATGCCAACGCTAGGGTTAGCTCACACCTAAATAAATATATATAAATAAGATTCCTAAACCCCATAGTAATGTGATGCAATGATACCAGGGTCTTTGGTTTGGTAGATATGACCTATCCATTTTAAAGTGAATAAATGTTTTTATTTTAAAATTCAAATCGCTGTCTGCTTCTATACATCCTACAAAGAAGGTCTGGGGAATACCTTATGATTCCCTATGCGTATTGTGACGGAGCCAACAGAGGCTCAACTGCTTGTGAGTTTGAATTTGGCTCCTTTTTTAAATTCCAGAATTGTTTGTGATTTATTGCACTAGGAGGTGCCTCTCTGGCCTCTGTCAATTTTCCTACAGCATTCTTCTTTTGGTGAATTCCGAAGAAGTCGTTTGAAGGTCCTATGGGCACCTGATATAAAGTCCTTGCCCGCTTTATCCCCAAGAGCCGGTCGTAGGCTCCCCAAAATGTGAGTTGAAAATCAATATAAATTACTCTCATTTTGGGTGCTGTCATACTGCGCAATTTTTGTTCCTTTTTGTGTTTTTTCCTTACAGTGCACACTTCATCTGTATTTTTAAGAAGATCTACTCCTAAAGACAAAGATTACTGTTTACGGACATATTGTGTGTCTACCCCACTTTCTTTTCATGGACTTAGGTCTTTTAAAGCGCTGTGTTGTATCTCTTTATGTACAATTGTTATCCGGGTATTTAGAGAAACCCCCACACACAACATTCAGCGAGTGGGATAGATACCTTTCCGGTGGGCGCTCCACCCCCCTTTTTCTCTATTAAGTACAACTGCCAACATTATTTGTACTTCCAAAATGCCCTAATAAAATTTTTTTAATGGGACATTCTAATCATCCTCCACATTTTGGGCACTATTCCATAGTTGGTTCTAATATAGCGTTTCGATATAATAAGTGAAAGTGCTACGATTAGTAAGTTTAACATCTGGCCTCGATATTACAAATTTCTCCCTTAATGAGGCAAGGGAGATCGGAGAGTCCCTGTCGAGGAAATGTCACAATTTTGTCAACCCCCGATCCTTCCAACAGTCAAAGGCCCTCCGGGGGGAACTCAGGATTTTAGAGTAGGGGGGGTTAGGTCCGAGAGCCCATCCTGGCTACAGCAATGTTGCTAGAAGCGGAGGGGGTGTTGGAGTATGCTTCTGGCATGCACTCTTGGAAGGAGGGTCCCAGGGCCCACATGAGGGTATGCAGTGGGCTGCCCCCCATGCGTCCGATACAACTGAACCCACCTTGTTTGATCAGGGGACATTTTTATATGAGTAAGTATAAGGAAAATCGCCAACGGCGTAATAAAAAGCATAGCGCTGCCTCATAGCAATAGGACTTGCAGCAGTAGTACTAAGATTCACCTCCTACCATGCAGCGCTCAGGTGTTGTTTAATTCCATTGATCACCCTGCATAAAACCAAGCCACACCTGAAGCCCAATGCTTTCTCATTGACTTGGAACCTCCAAGCTGCTAGGAGCTGAACTTGTGCAATCCCTACTTACCTGAAGTTCTGGATCCCATTAGGCTTGTGCACCGATTTTTTTTTCGGTTCGATTCGGTTCGATTTGTTCGGATGTTTAAACTTTTCGATTCGGCTCGTTTCGACCGATTTCTGTTTCGATTCGGTTCAGTTCGACTCGTTTTTCGTGTACATGTTTTTTCGGAATATCGACCATTTTTCGTATTTTCATGTCACTTTGCTCGTTTTTTGTATCGACTTTTCGTGATTTCGGAAATTTTCGTTTTTTTGGAACGTCTGTTCTCCTCGTTTCAAAGCTGTCTAACTATTCGTTTTGATGTAAACTACTATGGTTTACTTTTTTATACTTTATATATTTTTTTATAATAAATTTTTGGTTTGTTTTTCGGATCCGATAATTCATTCTGTCGATACGATAATTCTGGCGATTCTATCGTGTTTTTTTTAATTAACCCTTTCGCTGCTGAGGCTTTTCCCGCCCCTGTGCTGAGGTCATTTTTACCGGTTTTGCTCATCATGTTTAAACGCGTTTTGAAGGCTTATTTTAGTATATGACCCAGACATATTATATATCGTTCTTTCCGTCAGACTCGACAGATTCATAATATGTCATTATTATATGTATACGTCATGACCTGTCTGTATATTATAACAAAAAATGCAATAAAATATGATTTTTCAATAATTTACAATGTGTAAAGTGTTTTTTTTTCACATTTTAACATGCGAGCAATTGCGGTTGTATTTTGTATGGGGTGCGCTTGTTAAAAAAATTAGAGATGGGGTCTCGTTACATTTTTTTTTTGGGGAAAATTACACGATTTTTAACAAACGCACCGCATACAAAAATCGTTAGTGCAGCATCATTGTTCCTCATTATAATTGAAATGGGAACAATATTGCTGCATTAACAAACCAAAAAAAAGAAAAAAAATTGTTTATTTTTTTTTTATAAATTCTTTTTAAAATAATTTTTTTTTTATATTTAAAAAAATTTTTTACAAACTTTTTTCACATTTGTGTTTGGTATCGTTGGAACGGCCATGCTCTGGCCGATCCAACAATACCAAACTTTAACCCCTAGCTGCCACGGATCGGGAGATAGGGGGTTCATTGGAACCCCCTATCTCCACAGCTAGGGGTTAACTCCAGGACTGGCGTCATCGTGCTATGCACGATGACGGCAGTCCTCAGGGGGAGTTCCCGGAAGCTTGGCCGACATCTAAGATGTCGGCCAGCTCCGGGAAAGGATCACGAATAGGCGCTTTTCAGCGCCGATTCGTGATCCGGCCCCCATGGGGTTAATACCAGGTACCATTTGGAAGGGCAGGCTGTGCCCTTCCAAATGGTGCCTGGGTTAACCCCCGCAACGCCGCAGATCGGGAGGGAGAGAGGTCTGAAGGACCTCCCCCCTCTCCCTTTCAGGCGCCTCCTCCTCACATGCGGGGGGGTGCCTGAATTAGGTGTCATCGCGCCCCCGCGATGACACCTAATTACTCCGACGGCGGTTCCGAATGCTGGGCTGACATCGAGGATGTCAGCCCGCACCGGGGGGGCCAGCGATCGGCCGGAACCCGGCCGAACGCTGACCCCAAAGAGAGGACGCGCTCAGCGCGTCCACCGCATGGAACGTGACATGCGGTTGGACGTGCTGAGCGCGTCCTTAGCAGTGAAGTGGTTAAATAAAGCTCCTTTTTTTCTTATGAATATACATTTCACAACTTTATTTAATCACATTAAAAAAATGGTATGAAAGCCAAGGAACAAAAAAAAATGAACAAAACGATTTAAAAAACGCTAAACTGACCCGAATGGTCTGACTTTAAAAATAAAAACCAGAACAAAAAGGTTTTAAAATGGAAAAATAGTTGATCAAAATGATCTGAAATGAAAAAATAAAATAAAATGATTTAAAACAGACAAAAAAATAAATTAACCCTTTCGCTGCTGAGGCATTTCACAGCTTCCCTTCACGCCTGTGTGCGGTCTGCTGCTGAGCTAATTTTTAACAGTTTCGCTCCTCTTGTTTAAACGCGTTTTGAAGCCTTCTTTTATAATATGACCCAGACATGTTATATATCTTTCTTTCCGGCAGACTCGGCAGATGATTCATAATATATCATTATCATATGTATGCGTCATGTCCTGTCTGTATATTATAACAAAAAATGCAATAAAATTTGAATTTTCAATGTTTGTTTTACAAGGTGTAAAGTGTTTTTTTCACATTTTAACATGCGAGTGTTTGCGTTTATATTTTATGAGTTGCGTTTGTTAAAAAAAATTGAAAAGGGGACTTGTTATATTTTTTTGGGTGAAAATTACACTATTTTTAACAAACGCACCCCATACAAAAATCCTTAGTGCAGCATCATTGTTCACATTATAATTGAAATGGGAACAATATTGGTGCATTAACAAAACAAAACAAAAAACCTGTTTATTTCTTTTTATATTTTAATTTTTTATAATTTTTAACATTGTCATGTTTGGTATTGTTGGAAAGGCCATGCTCTGGTCGATCCAAAGATACCAAACATTAACCAACCGATAGCTGCTGCGGATCGGGAGATAGGGGGTTCCAATGAACCCCCTATCTCCACCATTGGTCGCAGTTAGGGGTTAACTCCAGAACTGACGTCATTGTGACGAGGTCTTGGGACTGTCGGCAGCTGCCGTTCCCCCACGCTGTTGTCTTCCTGCAAAGACGTGACCATGTTGGCGGGCAGCGTCTTAGCGGGCAGCGGTGGGAGAGAGAGAGCTCATAGCTGGGAGGAGGTGTTGCGTGAAGCTGCAAACAGGGACAAATAAACTAGACCTGAGCCGCACTAAGGATCTTTGGGTTGTGTCGGAGAAGACTTCCGCAGTGCTGCCATCAATATTTTTTGATAAATTCTTGGTTATACAATGAATGTGACTGTGGACAAAAATCTGTGTTGTTGTGACATCGCCTAAGTTTAACAAAACCAGGCCACGTCGGTAATCAAATCTCAAGGCAGTACAACAAGGTTGTGTTAGTGTGACATTTTTTGGCCAGGCAGGAAGTGTAGAATGTGCACAGTCACATTCATGGCCACAAATATGTTGACAAATTTATGACAAAGGGTCCATAGAAATGTCAATAAATTTATGTACATATAATTTTAACAGTGTGGAAACCAAGCAATACATATTAACTTATTAAGTAAGGAAAAGCAACGCACACAAACAGGAAAATATAGAAAAAATAGAAAATTTATTTACAACATGGGGAAGGGAAGGGAACATGCCAAGGATGGCAAACTGCCCAACAGGGGCACAAACAACACAAACAAACATAGACTGGAAGATGGCCGCCATTGTAAGCCAGGCGAACATCTTGTTCAGAATATTGGTTCACTTGAGATAATTACTGGCATTTGAGGAGATGTTGGAGCTGGTCCACATCTTTGATTACAAAGATTATGACTGCCGTAAGGGCCCTTACGGCAGGAAGAATAATTCTAGAAAGGATCGTATCCTTGACAAGCTACGCACCACCATCCTGGAGCTGTTTGGGAAAGACCGGACGAAGGACCAGCTCCGAAAACGCTGGTCCGACCTCAAAGCACGCGAGCAGGAGCAGCTGGGGCACATCCGTGATATCACAATAAAGTTTGCCTTTCCTGAAAAGACTTGTGTTCAGACAATCCTTGCTCGTGTCCGGTCCGGCCTCGTCTTGAGTGAACCTGCAGATTCCGGTTACATTAACATTTCGGGAGGAGGCTGCCACTGGTCTCACTGCCGCTCCAGGATGTCAGCGGCATTGCTTATGTGCTCCCGCAATTCCTGGAGCAGTTCCTGGATGGCATCAATACTTGTAACAGCCAGCCTTAGCTCGCCGATCGCCTCCCGATTTATTATCCGGACACTGGACGTGTCCGGTTTGGCTTCTCCTTCTATATATCTAATAAATGAAAGAAGGAAAATACAGTAAGTAAAGCAGGTTTCTATTTTTGACTGAAAGTCTTGAAAAAATATAACAGTAGTATATACCAGTGCTGGCGGCCTCCTGAGGCTCCGACTCCTGCTCCGACTCCTCCTCCACCACCACCGTCAGTATATCTGGTGCTATATCTAAGAAATTAAAGAAATAAAAAATACAGTAAACAACAAAACTGATTTATTTTTGAACAAAAGTCGATGCAAAATACAACAGTAAAAAAAAAAAACCTGGACTGGCGGTCTCCTGCTGCTCCGGCTCCCTCTCTCCATCGCCCTCCTCCTGCTCCTCCTCCTGCTCCTCCTCTTCCTCCTCCTCTTCCTCCTCCTGCTCCTCTTGTGCTATACATAAAAAAATTAAATTAAAATACAGTAAACAATTTTTTTTTCTGTTTTTGACCAAAAGTCGTTGCAAAATAAAACAGTATATACCAGCGCTGATGGTCGCCCGTGGCTCCTCCTCCTCCTCCACTGGGGCACTGGTGCCCGCCGGGGCAGATGCTGCCTTCTTCCTGTCTTCTGCCAAATCCAAAAAATAACACGTAAATAATGCAGACTGGAAAAAATGGTATATCTATACAATATATTGCCGAAAGTATTGCGACACCCCTCCACTACCCCACTACCAGCTTGACCCACCACTACTCCCATCTCATTGTTCTAAAGTCACAAAATATTTATTTATTTCCTCTGCACATAGACATATATTACCGTTCAATTATATATTTGTTTCAGAAGTAAACATTACGTTTATTCAATAAAAACTATTATTTGTGTTGTGTGCGTATAAAACGCATTGTGCGACTGCTTTTAGTTATTTTATAGAAGGCCTCAGCCTCAGTTTCACTTTCAGTTTCTGCTAATAAAACTGGATATTGCAGAAACAACAGAAATCCGCCATTTTGTTTTGAAATTTGCATCTAAAGCGTTCAATAATGATACTGCTGCAGCAAACTGAATTGCTGCGCTGCAACAATTCAGCAGCTGCTGAGGATGTATTGAACGCGGCTCTGTTTGGATGCACTTTCAGAAGAACTACATGTCCCATCCTACCACTTAGCAGAGACGCAGAGATTTTTATTGATGCGCAGATGGGAGCCAATATTGGGCAAGCTGCGGGTCATCTCGTATGCATCACTCAGTCACAACAACCTCCCCCCCAGCACACTACAGTACACACAGTGCCAAAAGAAATCCAGCATTGTAACTTCATCTACATACATCAAATGTCACAATTTTCACGAATACGTAAAATCACAAAAAAGAAGAGCTATGGCAAAAATGCATGTATGACGAGTCGTGAAACCGCAAAGCTATACACAATCACATTGCATGAAAAAAGGACTAGATAAATCAACGTATTTCTGTGCACATTAGCACATGCAAGCACATTATTATTATTATACAGGATTTATATAGCGCCAACAGTTTGCGCAGCGCTTTACAATATAACATGACACTTACGTTTGGCTATGACGCGACGGATGTGTCTCAGCTGCTCCTCCTCGCGTACCTTCAGATTGGACCAGCGTTTCCGGAGCTGGTCCTTCGTCCGGTCCTTCCCGAACAACTCCAGGATGGTGGAGCGAAGTTTATCGAGGATACGATCCTTTCTTGCGTTATTCTTTCTGCCGTAAGGACCCTTACGGCAGTCGTAATCTCGTCTGTCAAAGATCCGGACCAGCTCGAGCATCTCCTCAAATGCCATGTTGCTGGCCCGCTTCTTTCTGGGTGGTGGTTCATGGGTGCAAGACGATGAGGAGGTGTCTGAATGGCACTCGTCTCTTGCAGCAATGGTGAATAATAAAAACAATATTTTGTCCAAAAAGTTGTCAAAAAACTGGCTCAATAAAGTTACGACATCCGCGCGCGCATGCGCGACCCACGGACGAATCGGATCCGACCCGATTACGAAGGAATCATCGTATCGACAGAATTATCGGATCATTGGAAACAAAAAAAACAAGTGATACGCATTTACAAATACAAAATTTACAGAATCAGCGATATAACCGATAATAGTTAAATATACGATGTCCAGAATTACCGAAATGGAACCGAAATCACGAATGGAACCAAAATCATGAATAGAGCGAAAATAAATTTCGATTTGACACATTTCAAGTCCATTCGAAAATTCCGAAAATATTTCGTTTCGGCTCGGAAAACTTTTCGGATCTGCCATTTTCGGATCGAAAAATTTTCGGAAAATCGGCCGCATCCGAAAACACGAATCGGGGAAATTTTGTGAAAATTCCGAAATTCCGAAACCCGAAACGCACATCCCTAGATCCCATTTCTACCTGCTGGATCTCCTCTTTCTACTCACTAGATTTATTGTTTCTCCCTGGATTTCTCCCATCACCTCCCCTGGATTACAAGGATTTATTTCATTTACTACCTGGATACCTATGCAGAGTGCACTCTGAGGACTAAATTACTACTTTATTATTTAAAGACTTCTTCCTCTTTATTATCTTCTATCTTGCATATATTTATTCAGTGTACTCCTGTTTTCCTTCAACTCTTATGATTTAGATGTGTCTTTTCTCTGTATAACCTATATATCTTTTCTCTGCTTAAATACCATTACCTGTAATCTGTATATGTTATATCTGTTTCCCTCTTCCTTCATAACTCTCATATATATATAATATATATATATATATATTCCTTTCTGTTCTGGATCTGCATCATTAATATATCATCCTTTTATCCTTGCCTCATCTGCATATCTTCAGTTTATCTATTGTTATTGTTTATTCATCATTTCCCTTTTTGCATAAGCCCCTTTTATATTCTGTTATTTCTCCTGTGTCCTTATAATAAATCCTTCTAAATATATATCTGCTTTGCAAGCCCTCTGATTTATTGCATAGTGGCTCGAATCTACCGCCCCGGAACCTGTATCCTGACAGAATGAGAAAGCCAAATACAAACGAGCCAGCAATGAATCAAACTCTCTCAGCTCTCACGGGGTTAATCCTAAAAGCCCTCCATTAATTCCTTAACCAATTGATTGGATTCCTGCAACTGCAGCTCCAAGGACTATATGACCCTGCTACAAAAGAAAACATTACCAAGGTACATCGTGGTCCTCTAACTCCGGCAGAGCGTGCCAGGAGGCAAGCGGCGGGCGTCTGTATTTACTGTGGTTCTAGGAGGCACTGGATCCCGCTTTGCCCAATAAGACCCCCGAAGCAGTCCCCAAAATCCAAAACCCCTGTACCTGCGCCAAAGAATCCTGTTTTCAAATCTGGTACCAGGAAATCCACCCCATTGCCTAAACCTGCACCAGTATCTGATAGTTACTACAGAGAACCAGCTACTTCAACTCTGTCTCCTGTAACACTGCCTACATCTCCACCAAGGCCCACCAGAAAACGAACTCCTTCACCTACACCGATGTACTATGAAAATATGGAGTGCGAACCATCAGTGCCTGAGTCCTATGGTGTTCCTATGGATACTGCATGTGTATTTGCTGCCAGCACCTCAACACCCATTGCTCACAGCCAGCCACCTATCAAAGCAACAGTCTATCCTGCACAGGTCGGTGTTTCTATAAAACCAATCCCTACAGACTGAACAATGGCTTCCAATGGGACAGTAGTCCGTAAAAAAGACTTGAACATGTTTGAAACAGCTTTGAACGATAGAAAAAGTGTATACCAGCCTAAAAGAGTGTGTGTAACTGCAACCACTGTTCCCATCGTTCCCAGCCACCATTGCACAGACCTACGTCTCTCAAAGTTTCCTATGCTTGACAATAGTTCTGAAGGCTGGGATAGTGATGATTCGATGGAGATACCCATACAAGCAGCACGACATCCTAATGGTGGTCCTGGGCGCTGTACTGGCTTCGTCGGATCCACCATAGTCGTCCCTCGCAGAGATCCACAAGAGGACTTTCTTCCTTTTGATCGTTCCTCCTCTGGCGAATTCACTGAAACCGAACGTATACCTTCACCTATAGGAGGTACAATATCTGAAAATATGGCTGATCAAGGTCCTACAGGCCATCGAATTACAGATCCCGGTAATCCTCACCCGGTTCCCTCCAAGAAAATATCGGAGGTTGAGCCAAACGATCCTAAGGCCTTCGCTGGGCAAATAAAATCGTGTCTGGAAACTTCAACCCAAGCCACAGTGCCCGCTGCTGAAGCTCCACTTTGTGAAGAACAGTCTGTCGCCAACACCTTGGTTCATGCCAAGGTGCTTGCTACCACGCTATCACATGACGAGACTTCAGTTCATGCCAAAGCGCCTGCTGCCAGAGACGTCCCAGATGCTGAGGTATCATCATTCATCGCCAAGGTGCATCCTACCAACACATCGGCAGTTGTTGTACCCACTGCCAAGATGCTCCACGGTACCGAGGATCTACAGGTCAACATACTCGACACCGGACCAATACCGGTTACCAAAACCCCATCTACTAAAACTTCTTCTGGGATCAAATTGCCTGGTGAGTCTACAAAGACCCATGCCATTCTGTCTTTACCCAATATGACCGTTGCTGCTAGTATAATTCCTATAAAGGAATCTATTGAAACCACCACTATACCTACTATGATCTCTGCTATAACTACACTCACGAATCAAGTCAGCGAACTTCCCCAGTCTGTGACCAATCAACAGAGTCTCATTATGTCCCTACAGAATCAACTACAGAGCAGTGTAAATAACGTCTTGCCCCCATTATCTGATTCTACCCAGAATACTGTACCTGTATCTATCTTATTTCCAGCTGTACAACCATATGGAATGGCCTGTCCTGAAAGGATATCCGGGATGACCAAAATAGACCATCCTATCATCAGTACCAGGAAATTTAAAACAAAGACATCTCCATTAACGGACACAATTGTACAGATCTCCATATTTTCGGATTCAGAAGATATTCCGGAGCCTACTCACACCGTCACCGATTCCAAGGACATTGTGGGCACCCTGAGTGTGCCCTTGCGGGGGGGGGGCATATGTAAGGAAAATCGCAGACGGCGTAATAAAAAGCATAGCGCTGCCTCATTGCAGCAGTAGTACTAAGATTCACCTCCTACCATGCAGCGCTCAGGTGTTGTTTAATTCCATTGATCACCCTGCATAAAACCAAGCCACACCTGAAGCCCAATGCTTTCTCATTGACTTGGAACCTCCAAGCTGCTAGGAGCTGAACTTGTGCAATCCCTACTTACCTGAAGTTCTGGATCCCATTTCTACCTGCTGCATCTCCTCTTTCTACTCACTGGACTTATTGTTTCTCCCTGGATTTCTCCCATCACCTCCACTGGATTACAAGGATTTATTTCATTTACTACCTGGATACCTATGCAGAGTGCACTCTGAGGACTAAGTTACTACTTTATTATTTAAAGACTTCTTCCTCTTTATTATCTTCTGTCTTGCATATATTTATTCAGTGTACTCCTGTTTTCCTTCAACTCTTATGATTTAGATGTGTCTTTTCTCTGTATAACCTATATATCTTTTCTCTGCTTAAATACCATTACCTGTAATCTGTATATGTTATATCTATTTCCCTCTTACTTCATAACTCTCATATATATATATATTCCTTTCTGTTCTGGATCTGCATCATTAATATATCAACCTTTTATCCTTGCCTCATCTGCATATCTTCAGTTTATCTATTGTTATTATTTATTCATCATTTCCCCTTTTATATTCTGTTATTTCTCCTGTGTCCTTATAATAAATCCTTCTAAATATATATCTGCTTTGCAAGCCCTCTGATTTATTGCATAGTGGCTCGAATCTACCGCCCCGGAACTTGTATCCTGACAGTAAGCATGGCCAACTGAGCAGCTTTGTACTAAGAAGGAAGATGGGACCAACCCGTAGTTTAGACTGAAATGTGGTGGACCGCGTAAGCCTGCTCCTCCTTCACCGCCAAATAAACTGGTGAATCGCTGCCTGTAAATAGAGAGGTAGGAGGACATAAATAGTATGGATAATGTTCTAAAATAGCATAAGGGTTTGGGCAGCAGAGTCATTTTGATCGCATGCACTGTCCCGAAAAAAGGAAAGCTTCAATTTCAACCAAGTGTCCAATTTCCGGTGAAGGTGTGGAAACAGAGACCCGAAGTTAGCTTTATAAAAGGCCACCAAAAGGGAAGGTCAGATAAACCCCAAGGATCTCAGGGAAGTCAGTTGCTATTTATACCCTCTTTAGATGAGCCACCTCCCCAGGTGCCAGAGATGGATTTAGGACATCACTCTTGGCGTCGTTGACCCTATAGACTGAAACGGATCCATATTACTGAAGTACAGCCATCAAGGCCAGGGGAGTAGTCAAGGGGGACATCAGGGAAAGGAGGACATTGTCAGAGAACAAGCTAATCTTAAACTTCCCCCCAATGTCCACCCCCAATATCTGCCAAGTCCCCCACTCAATTTGCTGAGGGCTCAATGGAGAATGCAAACAGCAGGGGAGACAAAGGGCACCCCTGCCTTGTCCCATTGTGGATTGGGACGGAGGCAGACAAAAAGCCCTCTGTGTTAAATGGCACCCACTGATTGCAGTATAGCGCTTGGATGCCCATCAATAATGCCCCGTGAATCCCAAAGCCGCCCAGTAACCCCAATCTACGCGACCGAAGGCCTTCTCAATGTCCAAAGATAATGGAGAGGCCCGTTGATCAGACTGTGCTGTAAAGTAGATAAGATTTAGGGCTTGGCTGATATTATCAGGTGCCTCTCTCCCGGGCACTAACCCAACTTGATCAGGATAAATCAAGGATGGTAGCTACAGGCCGAGCCTGCAGAGCAAGGACCTTAGCAAACAGCTTAATATCCACGTTTATCGGTGATATACAGTAGGTCTGTAATTTGAACAGAGAAACAGATCATTACCCTCCTTAGCTCCCAGTGTTTCTCTGCCCGCATAGCGAAGAAGCAATGCATCATGCTGCTTTCGCCACCAAAGGACCTGAGGTGAGAATGGGATTTTTAGGTGGGTTTAGATTTGTGTGTTATGTGATTGTGGTGAAGTGCAATCACTTAACCCCATCAACCACAATTTTTGTTGGAAATATCATTAGCATTTATCTGAACCATGGGATGTGAAGATTACAACTAAGTACAGGGTAAAATAGAAATTTGGAACAGAGAGTGTTCTGAGATTGTTAAAAAATTCAGATAAGGAAAGTTTGCTCATTTATAATTTTTCATGTATTCGCTTATCTTTTACAAAAATATTGTTGGAATGAAAGGTTCTGAACGCTAGATGCCATCTCTTATCTTGCACAATTTCGCACTGGGTCTGAACTCTCAGCGTACAGGCAGAAATAGTCTTTCTGTCAGATCCAGTAAATGCAATGCAGACAAATAATAAAATGGTCAGTTCTCCTGCTTATGGGGATTTGTAGTGATCATAATGGGACTATCAGCAAAGCAGATTCCAAAAAATACCAATAGAATACAAAAATAATATCTATATATGTATAGGTTGTAATAGCTTATTGTCCACCTGTTCGGGACACATTAGTGCCTCACATAAAAAAGTATAGGAGATGTTAATTTACAGTAGCCTGACACTACATCTAAAACACAAGCTGAGCTCAGTACTGAAATACCGAGCACATGATCATATTAAATAACCGTGTGCCTACAAATCAGCCCATAGAATCAAGAAATTTAGATTAAACGTCTTTATATACAATACATAAAACAAATGGAGTATACTGGTTATACTGTACCTGGATTACAAGCCATATAAACCTTTTTCAGTAGTTTTAAACACATCTCATCATCCCAGTCATGAAGAATATGAGACAGAATGAAAAGGTCAGCATCTGGAATAGGATCCTCAAAAAAATTCCCTAGAAGGAAAAAAAAGTTGTAAAATCCGTTAAATATCTAGTCACTGATAGGCTCATCAAAATAAAATATTTGACAACTTTTAGTGGAATAACACAGATTGCATAAACTTTGAGATTTGCTCTGCTTTTAACCCGTCAGGAACCGGGGTTTTTATTTTGAAAATCACTTTTTATTCAGTAAAAAAATCATTACAAATATTCTCAATGAATTTTATACTGTAGTAGCCCTAGAAGAAGAGGTCGCCATCTGCTGGCCAAAATTCACTACTACTGCTGGTACTCTGTGCTGAATCAGTTGTGAATCTGTGTTTTAGACACAGCTGTTCAAACTGTTTTATCACCAATATAATATTTCATTACCATGACCTATTAATATGGAAAGCAAAATACATTAGTAATGAAAGAATACATTTTGGCTATAATTTAGATTTGTTGATAGAATGATAAGCTGTATTGTTGGACAAGTTGTGTGTGAAAGGACATGATTGGGGTTATCATGGAACCAGATTCCTTATTTGTTTTTCCCCCTATTCTTTTACTTAAAATGGATTAGTCCACTCTCCCTGTCTAACCCACATAGTTTGGCCCAGCCCAATTTCCTGTTTAGCAAGGCTTCACTTCCTTCAGTCTATCCATAGCGGCATGTGAGTAAGTATCCTGTTCATACTGAGCAGATGCATTCTGTTTTACGTTCCTCTGACTAGAAGGCATACCAGGAGAAGCTCTCTTTAACCACAAGACAACCTTGGGCCAAATTACATACTTGGTGCTAACGTTAGTGCTCACCTGCGGGGGCATTAGCATTAGCCCAATAAGTTTCCACATATTCAATCCAAACGCTAACGGGTTAAGTAACCCGTTTGCGTTTGGTATCTTGCGCTTTTCAGCGCGAGGTTACTGTACTTTGCGCTCCCTATAATTAACATGGGGAGCGCAAAAGCGTTAATCAGCGTTAGGATTAAAATGTCCTAACGCTGATTAATGTCCGGCTGCGGTTAACAAAAAGTTAACCAGAGTCAGGACTTGGTGTTAACGGATTCCGCTTCTGCAGAATCTGTTAGCACCATCCAGAAACTCCCCCAAAAATTCACTATACTCACCTCCTGTCCCGCGGCGAGGACCACGGCTCTGTCCGCCTCCTCAGTCCGGCGGGAGCAGGGAGTGACTGGGGGAAAAAGTCCCCCCCAGTCTCCCCCTGCGTATCCCTACGCTGACCGGCTGGATCTCTCAAGATGAGATCCGGCTGGTCATGTGACCGCCGGCCTCTGCTTCAATGGAGTCCTTTGGATGCGCGCGGCTGCACTTAGCGCGCGGTAACAATGCAGGAAGCTTTTTAAGCGCCTGTATTGTAATCTAGCGCTAAAACGCGGACGCTAGGGGGAAAACTGCGGGCGCAGTTTTTCCTCCCTAGCGCCCATGTTTTAGCACTAGAAATGTAATTTAGCCCCTTTTTTTTTTATTTCAAAAGTTTTTATTTGGTAAAAGAGGGTCACAGGTTAACCGACAGAGGGCCTCGCAGGGCCATACTGAACAGCGGCAGCGCAATCAGAGAAAATCAACAGAGGGTCATATATGACAAAATCGTTGCACGGCCGGTTCTCAGAGTGTTAAACATGAACAACATGGGGTATAGGAGAAAAACAACAGCAACAACAATAAGGGATCAGAGGAGGTGCTAGGCATATCTTACTCGAAGGATGGTGTCCCGAGGGAGAGGGGGGAGGGAAGGGGGGAGGAAAGCAGGGTGGGGGCATAGAAACATAGAAAAATGTCGGCAGATAAGAACCTTTCGGCCCATCTAGTCTGCCCAATTACATGGATACTTTACCTGGATTTATCTTTTGTTTAGGATAGCCTTATGCCTATCCCATGCCTGCTTAAATTCAATCATTGTTTTGGCCTCTACCACTTCTACTGGAAGGCTGTTCCATGTACCCACCACCCTCTCAGTAAAATAATGCTTCCTGATGTTACTTTTAAACCTTTGCCCCTCTAATCTAAGACTATGTCCTCTTGTTTTGCTACTTTGTTTCCGTTTAAATATACTCCCTTCCTCTACCTTGTGGATTCCCTTTACGTATTTAAATGTTTTTATCATATCTCCTCTGTCTAGTTTTTTTTCCAAGCTGTACATGTTAAGATCATTAAGCCATTCCTGGTAACTTTTCTCCTTCAAGCCGTACACCATTTTAGTAGCCCTTCTCTGAACTCTCTCTAAGATGTCTATATCCTTCTGGAGATACGGTCTCCAGTACTGCACACAGTACTCCAAGTGAGGTCTCACCAGTGCTCTGTACAGTGGCATGAGCCTTTTCCTACTGCTAATACCTCTCCCTACACAACCAAGCATTCTGCTAGCATTTCCTGCTGCTCTATTACATTGACTACTTACCCTTAGATCCTCTGAAATAATAACCCCTAAATCCCTTTCCTCAGATGTTGAGGTTAGGACTGTATCAAATATTCTATATTCAGCCCTTGGGTTTTTACGTCCCAGGTGCATTATCTTGCACTTATCCACATTAAAACTCAATTGCCACAGCTCCGACCATTTTTTTAGTTTACCTAAATCATTTGTCATTTGGCTGATCCCTCCAGGAACGTCAATCCTGTTGCAAATCTTTGTGTCATCAGCAAAAAGACATACTTTTCCATTAATACCTTCTGCAATATCACTAATAAAAATATTAAAGAGAATGGGTCCAAGTACTGACCCCTGAGGTACCCCACTGGTAACAAGACCTTGCGCCGAATAAACTCCATTTACCACAACCCTCTGTTGCCTGTCACTCAGCCACTGCCTAATCCATTCAACAATATTGGAATCCAAGCTCAAAGATTGCAATTTATTGATAAGCCTTCTATGCGGAACAGTATCAAAAGCCTTACTGAAATCTAAATAAGCAATGTCTACCGCACCACCTGTGTCTATTATTTTTGTTACCCAATCAAAAAAATCAATAAGATTAGTTTGGCATGATCTCCCTGAGGTAAACCCATGTTGTTTCTGATCCTGTAATCTATGTGTTTTTAGATGTTCAACAATCCTTTCCTTTAACATGGTTTCCATTAATTTCCCCACTACTGATGTAAGACTAACTGGCCTACAGTTCCCCGATTCCTCCCTACTACCCTTCTTGTAAATGGGCACAACATTTGCTAATTTCCAGTCTTCTGGGACAACTCCCGTTAGCAAGGATTGGTTAAATAAATCTGTTAACGGTTTTACTATTACATCACTGAGCTCTTTTAATAATTTAGGGTGGATCCCATCAGGCCCCATTGACTTATTTGTCTTTACTTTAGACAGCTGCTGTAGAACCTCCTCCTCTGTAAACTGATATGTAAATGTCTCGTTAGTGTTTCCTCCTAACTGAGGTCCCTTTCCTTCCTTTTCTTCTGCAAAGACAGAACAAAAATATTCATTGAGGCAGTCAGCGAGACATTTATCCTCTTCTACATACCTTCCTTCCTTTGTTTTTAATCTAACTAATCCTTGTTTTACTTTTCTTTTCTCGTTTATGTATCTAAAAAATGTTTTGTCCCCCTTTTTTACTGACTGAGCTATTTTCTCTTCTGTGTGTGCTTTGGAAGCTCTTATAAATTGCTTTGCCTCTTTCTGCCTAATCTTATAGGTTTGCCTGAGTTGTTTTATAATTATTGAATGCTGTCTTTTTGTTCGTCAATATTTTGGCCACTTCTGCAGAGTACCACAGTGGTTTCTTCCCTTTTTTGTTTTTGCTAACAAGCCGAATGCAATTGCCTGTGGCCTTCAATAATGCCTCCTTTAAAAAATCCCATTTCTCCTGGACTCCCTTTAAACTCCTCCAGTCTGATAATGACTCCTTCACACAAAATCTCATTTTAGAAAAATCAGTTTTTTTAAAGTCTAAAACTTTTGTTTTGTGTGGCCCGGCTCCATCCCTGTTCTTATATTAAACAATACTGACTGGTGATCACTAGATCCCAAATTTTCACCTACAACAACGTCCGATACCAAACCTCCATTTGTGAGTATTAAATCCAATATGGCCTCTTTACGGGTCGGCTCCTCAACTGCTTGTGTTAGAGATAATCCCAGTAGGGAGTTTAGAATATTTGTACTCCTGGTGCACCTAGCTGTTTTGGTTTTCCAGTTCACATCAGGAAGATTAAAGTCTCCCATGATAATAACTTCCCCCTTCATTGCCATTTTGGCTATTTCCTCAAACAGCAGATTATCTAGCTCTTCTACTTGTCCAGGGGGTATATAGATCACACCTACACGAGCTACTGTATGATTGCCAAATGTTAGCGTAACCCAAACTGACTCAATGTTCACCTCGCTCACTTTTATTTGGTTCGTTTTTATGTTGTTTTTCACATACAGGGCCACTCCTCCTCCTTTCCTACCTTCTCTGTCTTTTCTATATAAAGAGTACCCCGGTATTGTTATGTCCCAGTTATTTTTCTCACTGAACCATGTCTCAGTAACCGCCACTAAATCTACTTTTTCAGCTGCCATCATTGCCTCCAGTTCATTGATTTTATTGACTAAACTGCGAGCATTTATAGACACGACTCTGAGCTTGTCATTTTTTCCCCGCATGTTGCTTGCACCCTCCGATTTAGTTTTGGGGGACAATCGGGCAGATGCCATAACCATGACACTCCTGGCGCGCTCCCGAAGGAGGCCATGGAGGGACAACGTCACGAGGCCCGGTGGTCCGAGGGCCAAGTATGGCAAGTTTTGCCATAGTGGCACACCTCGAGACCCCACAGAACATGCCAAGAAAAAAAAAAAAGGGGGGGAGGGGGGAACATCATCTTGGCCAAATTAAGCACCGGGAAAAGACCATAGCAGGGATGCGGAGAAAAAACTACAGTAAAAGGGGTGGGGGAATAAAACATCAGCCTCAGACATCGCAAGGATAGCAGACGGTTAATGACGAGGGGTTCCCAGAAAAAGAAACTAGGATAATCAATAGTCAACGGCTGCGGAAAAAATAAAATAAAATAAAGGGCAATAAAATGAAAAAATAATAATAATTGGGGGAGAAATACATCAGTCAGCCTGGGTCCCGCAACTGATCCTGTGAGGCCGGCGGAACACCTGTATGCCCTAGGCGAGACACCAGAGCTCGCGCTTCATCAAGGGTCGTCGCTGTGAGGGTCCCACCTTCAGAAGATACAAGGAGAGAGCCCGAAGATCCCCAGCGGTAGCGGACACCATGCAGGCGCAGCAAGGCGGTGACCTCCTTATAGCTTCTACGGGCTGCCAGCATTGAAAAAGGCAGATCTCGGAAGATGGTGATTGTGTCAGCAGGGTGATTTACCTGGAAAGCAGGGCTAACTGCCTGTAGGATACGGGAATGAGAGGCCACATCTCGGAGCACCAGAAGGACGTCTCGGGAGGCCCCCGCCGGGGCTGCAGCCGCCTTCCGGAGGCGCATGACCGACAAAACAGGTGACCCTGTGACATCGGTAGAGGTCTGCAGGATTCGGGCCACCAAGCCAACCGCATACTGGAGAAGCCCCTCCTCGGCTATATTCTCGGGGACCCCCTGAAGTCGCAGATTTCTCCGTCAGTGCCTAGATTCCAGGGCCATCACTGCAGCGTTCAGGTGAGTAACCTGCTGTTGGAGATCTGCAACCTGGGCATCCATCGCTACCTGTGCCCCCTCCACCTTTAGGGTTCGGACATCCACATCGTCAATACGGGCCTGGAGCGTCACCACGGCAGAGCGAACCTCCTGAAGATCCTGGCGCCAAAGACCACGGAATTCCTCCATGACCGTGCACAGGGTAGTCTCCGTCAGCAGCGGCGCCGAGTCCAGCAGCAGCACTCCGCTTTCCCCCGAGCACGAAGACGCAGGCCGGGAAGTAACATCTGTCGGTTCAGGACAGGTGAGTATCTCTGTGCCTCGGCTCCGCGTCCCGCCACCGCAGCTCAGACCCAACAATTGTCGGATGTCTGTGAGGCTGGAGCCTCCCGCCTCCACACTCTTCGCGGACTTCTTCCCCATGTGTGCAGGTGTCGGCCTGTATTGTCGAGGACGGCGCTGCGGGGGTATTGTGTAGGCGCAAGATGGCTGCCGTCAGCAGCAGGCCACAGAGTGGGGAGACCCAGAGCCGCTCACCGGATCGCAGCCGCCGCCTCCAAGCCGAGCAAGCAGGACCCCCAGACTGTCCGTCAACAGATCGAGGAGAGGGTGCCAGGGATGTACGTCAGGATGGCCCCAAATCTCTGATTTCAGACGGTGCTGTCGGAGCTCATGAAAATGGCGACCTCTCTCCTCGGCGTCTAGACACGCCCCCAATTTAGCCCCTTTTGTTTGCTGTTACTTTCCCAATAAAGTGAAGAGAATATAAAGGACTTTGTGTGCTTTCAAAAGATGATGAGTTAAGCTATCTGGCTTCAATCATATCCAGCATGTGACATTCCCTTCTTGCATGTTCTCGGTGAATTGACAGTGTTTCTGTGTAATCTCCTGTTGTGCTCGTACTGGTAATGGTTTGTACTCTACGGGATTCTGTTTCCTTCTGATCTCAAATCTATTTCCACCTCATGGTCACATCTACCTAGTGTTAAACAGACATAACATTCAGTTTGCATTGATTAAATGCACACACAAAAAATACTTTAAATCATACCTTGTTGAAAGGAAATTTTACTATCTCCTCCTGTAAAATGTTCACATGCTACTTGTATTATCTTAGGTAGATCATAGACAATGATGGAGGATTCTGGGTAAAGAGATCCACAAGTCTTGGCCAATCTCCCTGTGCAACCTAGCAAACAATGACAAAAATAATTAAATTTATTAATTAAAACAATGACAAAAATATAAATAAATATGGCCCATATTACACAGTTGGTGCTAACTTAACCAGAGCTGTTGTAAACTTAAAACCTCCATAGGCTATAATGGCTATGGGAAGTTTACAACAGCTCTGGTTAAGTTAGCACCAGCTTTGTAATATGGCCATATATATATATATGTATATAAAAAAGAGTTTATTATTGCAGGACATAAACATAGTAGTTAACATGTATAACTATATACATCCCCAGCCCCTCGGATGCCGGCAAGCCAGCTCAGTGCTGGCTTCCGGTATCGGGAGAAATATTGGGGGCACTGCACGAGTACCAAGTACTCATGCAGTACCCGGTATCAGCACCGATACCGATACTAGTATCGGTATCAGTGCAACCCTAATGGATATTGCTCCTAATGTTGCCACCCTATGAGGTTGGGCTCATCGCACCCTTTGCCTCCTCGATAATGCTAATACGGTGCTTTCCACAGAGCAAGAAAATCTATACTGTTACGAATTGATCCAAAATTATCGTATCTGATAATTTTGGCGGGTTCGGCATATTATCGGATTAGATTCGATAAAGCACCGGGAACCCGCTGAAAGTATATGATTAGATAATTTCAACGGTTTTGCGACTGTTTTTTTTTTTTAAATGGGCAGGAAATATTGGATCTGATTTGATCCGAAACATTATCCGATCTGATGATCCGCCAAACCCGTCATGAAAAAGCCAACAATCCACCGACCACAGAAACGACCAGCAGCTGGAAAAAGCCGACAAGCTGACGAACGGGGTAAAAAAAAAAACTTAAAGCTAAACAGTTGAAAGTGTCAAAATTGAAACGCTGTTTGCAAAAAACTACTGAAAGAAAATACCTGGAATTAACATATAAGGTCCTATGGATGATAATAAAAAGGTCTGTTACAGAGAAAAGTAAAACTGCTATTAAAAAAAAAAACAGAAAGAAAATAATGCCGAAAAATAAGTAAAAATAAAGATAACTTTTGCAGCAGATTAAAAGAATAAACGGTTTATTAGATATTGCATAAAAACAGGAATATTTTTAACATTGAAGCCTATGGGGTTCGACTGAATAAACCTGCTGAATGAAACCACTGAACATCAGGGCATTTCTCTGACATTTCACTGCTGTTCTGTGTTTTCTGAATAGATTAACCATTGCTTCTCTATGGGGATTTCACTGCCATCGAATAGGCATCGTATTTAGCTGGCAATTCGCCAAAATTATCAAACTGCCCGCTTTCTGAATAACTGAATGGGCCAGATAATGATACATACAGCGAAATTCATTGTTTGGTGCCATACGGTGAAGAGAGACCAATATGAGGAAGGTTTTCTCACAGCCAAAAGGGATTTTGGTCAGGCCAGCAGGCCCAGGCACCGACTGCCTGACCATTCCTCCCTTGGTTCCTCCCAAATCTCAACAGGACCATTCCAGGAACGTCAGTCATTCCAACACCAGCAAGTTCGATTTTCCCCACAACATTACCGTGCAGGACTAGGCCGCGGACGCGATTCCACAAGATCTCGACCTCCGTTGGATCCCGGTATCTGCCGAATGTTGGCAGCTGGAGGGTCATGTTTGATATCATTGGAAAGACCATAGCATGGCCTTTCCCATGATACCAAATATGACCATATCTTGAGTAAAACAAATAAAAACTAGGGTTTTTAAAAAACTTTTTAAATTTATTAATGCAGCACTATTGTTCACATTTCAATTATAATGTGAACAATGATGCTGCATAAACAATGGTCTAATTTCTACAATGAAAAATAAAGTTTTTAAGTTTTAGTTAAAATCGCGTATCTTCTCAGAAAAATACAGTACCGGATTCCCATTTCAAATTTTTTTAACAAGAGTACACCATAGAATATATAACCACAAAGGCTCGGATGATAAAATGTGAAAATAATTATTTTACATGTGATAAATGTCTGAAATATGAATGGAAATTCAATTTTTTTTCCATTTTTTGTTATAGCATTCTGGCAGGATATGATGTATACATACAATGATGATTTATTATGAGTCTGTCGAGTCTGCCAAAAAAAGATATATAATTTGTCTGGGTCGTATAATAAAATATGACTTTAAATTGTGTTTAAACATGATGAGCACAAAACCATCAAAATGAGCTCAGCACACAGGGGTGAAATGGCTCAGCAGTGAAGGGGTTAATGTTTAAACTCAGGACAAAATTTATAAACTATTTAGCGGGGTCTTTTTTAGCAGTTGTAGATGTGTAAGAGATTTTGGGGGTCAAAGTTTGAAAAAGCGTTCTATATCATCATATTTCATAATTTTTATAGTAAATTATAGGATATGAGGAAAATAATGGTATCTTTAGAAAGTCCTTTTAATGGCCAGAAAAACAGTATATAATATGTGTGGGTACAGTAAATGAGTAAGAGGAAAATTAGAGCTAAACACAAAGAACTCAGAAATGTAAAAACAGCATTGTGCACTTTCAGACAGACAATGGTAAAACAGTCCTGTCATTAAGGGGTTAAACAATTATCTGCTAAGTTAATTATGTTGTTGTGCTTGATTTAGGGTGTCTGATATGCGCACCATAGACATACCTGCTAAATCTTATTGCCCGGACGGCATGGAATTTCGTATTGCCAGGTGTACCAAGACCTTCTCTAAGAGGATCTTTTATCCTTCCGTCCTAGCTTATCCTGCGGGACCTCTCTTTATTTCCATCCATCATCCATTTCATCCGGTATCCTCTACTGCCCTCTCCCGCTGGATGAGATGGTTAATGGCTCAGGCTGGCATTGATATATCTATCTTTGGTGCCCACTCTTTTAGGGGTGCCAAGGCCTCTAGGGCCCTCATGGTGGGTTGTCGCCTGGAAGACATCATGCTTACCATAGATTGATCTCGAGAATTTTAACTTCCAAGACTATTATTTTCGTTTGGATGTTCACTGGGCTGCCTTGGTTTTGCTGTAATTTTATACTGGCATAATAATATGAGCTTCCGTGTATTGTAATAGAATTCCAGACTTCCCTATTTTCATGACAGGAAGTCATAATTTTATTAAAGACAATCGGAGGCGAGTATTATTCTCACCATTTGGTCTTCCCATCCTCTTTGGTTTTCTTCTGTTGGTTGTATCTCTATTGTAACCTATTTTATTCCAAGTTATGATTCTCATGAGTGTTTATATCATTCTCCTTCACTGTACCTCCATATCATTATGCATTGTTTTTTACATACTTGAAAACGAGAGAAATCTCAATGTATCCTTCCTGGTAAAATCCTTTATAAATAAATAAATTATTCAGTTTTAAACCGTTTCTTTTGTTTTTTCCTTGTTTCAGCCTACTGATTCGCATTGGCTCCTACATGGTGGCTAATGGGTGTCTTCTCCACGTTTGTTTCTTATGATTCAGTTTTTTCTCTGTTCCAGCTGTTCTTCTTCATTCCGTTTCATTTATGGTTGCAAGTTTTTTCCTTATCCTGTCCTCACACCAAGAAAATGTTATGAAATTAATACTATTGGGGTTGCTAGGGGATACAGGTGAGACCAAAAGTACCTTTGCACGGGGGTTTCTCTAGAAATTTTCTTGTTTTTTCTTGCTGCTGGAAGTAGTAATAAAAGAGTTTGGCATAATAATACTTTGTCTTTAATAAAATTATGACTTCCCTTCATGAAAACAGGGAAATTTAGAATTTCTGCCTGTATGCTAATAATGCAGACCCCATGTGGCAATGTGAAAAATAAAGAACACCTTCTAGAGTTTAGAACCTTTCATTTCAATAATATCACTGTAAAAGGTAAGCAAATACAAGAAAACAATTTAAAAGAGCAAATTTACATTATTTTATCCTTTTTACTGTAAGATTTTTTCCATAAATTCACTGCTAGGATACCAACAGTAAAGAAGCAAATTTTAAAACTGTTTTTTTATTTCTTCCTTACATCAAAACAAATTATCCCGAGTATTATTATTACCTCCCAAATCACAAATGGTCTTGAAGCAGGAAAGATCAAATGTAGAAATACTTTCCTCCTTGCCAAATAGAAAAGTGGAAGAATCCATGAATTGCATGAACTGCAAAATGCTCTCCTCCGATCTGGTATATATAAAAAAAAGATATATATCAAGCAGGGAGTTTAGAATAGATCAAACGAGTTAATGCAGAGATTTTTAATGTTAGATGCAGTATAATTGTGCCTGCTGTTTTAATCTTATATTAATTCATGTCTGATGTGCTTTAACCATTTTACTACCAAGTATTTTTTCCTAAAAAAGTTAAATCTATTTGAAAAAAGGAATTCATAACAATTAAATATAACTATAAGATAGTGTTTTTTATCACTTAATAATACAGACTACAAATGAAATTGTGCAAGACAAGGGACAGCTACAGTTACTAGACATGTGCACAGCACAAAATTTCGTTTTGAACTAATGGATTAGTCCTAAAATGCAATTTATTTAGTTGCTAAAGAAATTCGTTTTCAGTTCTTTAGTATGAAAACTAATTTTGTTCATCCGAAAACCAGTGGATACAATTACTATTGTAGTGGTGGCTCCTCAGAGGGCTCAGATCGCTGCTTGTTACAGTATCTCTCACTCTCAGCACAATGTGGGCCATATTACATAGTTGGTGCTAACTTAACCAGAGCTGTTGTAACCTTCCCAGAGCCATTATAGCCTATGGAGGTTTTCCGTTTACAACAGCTCTGGTTAAGTTAGCACCAACATTGTAATACTGCCCCGTGTCAGGCAAAGCTGTTACAATAACTGACTGCTGCTCATCACAGCGCTCAGTTTCTGTAAAACTAGTAAATAATATTTTTATATATAAGAGGTTAGAACAATATTATTTCCTTGTTTTACTGAAACTCTGAGCGCTGTTACAGTCAGTTACTGTTACAACTGAGCCTGATACATTGTACTGAGAGATAATATAACAAGCAGCCGATCTCAGCGCTCACAGCCACTGGATTTAAAGGGCTAAAAAAAAAAGGCTCCTCTCTGTATAATGTTTAGAACATCCTCCTGCATTAATTAATACCCCTCTTTGTATAATGTAGATAACATCCTCCTGCATTAATGTCCCTCTCTGTATAGAACATTCTCCTCAATTTATACCTTTCTCTGTATAATGTATATAACATCCTCCTGCATTAATACCCCTCTCTGTATAATGTATAGAACATACTCCTGCATTAATTAATGCCACTCTCTGTATAGAACATCCTACTGCATTGGCATGTGGAGTGTGCAGAACTTCGGATGTTGCGATCTTCATTGCTGGTCTCCTTCACTCATCAATGTAATATCACAAAAAGGACTGAAACTAAAATGTAGTGCATTTTATTTTAGTTTCTTTCGTTTTTTGTACTGAGCAGTTTCGTTTCTCTTGAGTCATACTAAAACTAAATTATCCCAAAATTCGGACTAAATCGTTTTAGTACTAAAACGAATGCACATGTCTAACAGTTACAAGTATTTATAAAGCGCCAACAAGTTCTGTAGCGTTTAGAACATTTCTTCCCAGCAATATTTCAGCAAAAGAATAAATGAGGGAATGAACAATTAACCTGTTTACTGAAGATGTACTCAGGGCATCGTTGGGGTTGCTTCCTGTGTTCGGGCGACACGCCGATCGCCTCCTGTTTTCACTGGCCAATATTTCTGCCGATCTTGACATTGCAGCACAGTTGTGGGTCTGCCCCCCCCCCCGCTCAGTGATGCCATCCCACATGTGTAAAATGTCACTTTTAAGAGTTAACTATGCATTCTTGTTTCATGTAAGTATTATGATAATATTCTCTTCAAAAATTATTGCTTGGTAGTAAAAGGGCTCATACGATATGCTCTTAAACCATAGATCAAAATGGGTGGCCCCTGACTAGAGGAGCTACTTTCTCGATTGGGCAGATGTTGAGAAGATACTGTGAAGGCTAAACTTTCAAGATACAACTTTTTGTTTGTAGATAGGTTTTAAATCACATACATAAAATGCAATTAAAACAAAATAAGAATTCCAAAATAACAAACATACAGAATATTTGCTTCATACAAGATTTATATATATTCACCCATACATACAGCAAAGAGGAGTAATTTGTGTAATGGAGTGCTCTCCCCTTTGTATGAGATTATATATATATATATATATGTGTGTGTGTGTGTGGCTGAAGCCCCTGCTTTTAGCCAGATCGGCACTGAGCAGGGATACAACAGGGCAGGCTTGGAGCTTCCTCCACGATGAGGGAATCAACAGGACGCTCCACGCAGAAGGCCTTCCGGATTCCGGAAGCACATGGTGCTCAACGCACGGACATGCTGAGCAGCCAAAGCTCTGGTATCCACACGAAACCCTGCCGTATTAGGGCAAAATGGAAAAAAAACTGCACCCTGCACTCGTCAAGACAAATATTTTACTCGTCGCAGACGAGCGCATTTTCCAAGCCCTGTATATTACTGTATATTATTCAACTCTTTCTCCATTTCTGTAATCTGAAAAAATAAATGAAAAAAACACTCATTCCTAGCTAAAAATCAGATTTTTAACACCTAACCCTCTCCCCCTTTAACTTCTTTGTTGCAGAGGACAGGATTTCTTCCCCTATGCGGACAACACACTGCTTAGCACGTCCTGTCTGCACTGCCGTTATCAGGGCGCGTTCATACAGAGCGGCATGAAAATTGTGTGATTTTCCGCGTGATTTTCATATTTGCAATATTGCGCGATATCGCCGTTATGAGCAATATTGCACAACACCACCAATGCAAGTCGCAAAAAAAGGGTCATGTACCAGCGACAAGCTTCAGCGACAAGCTACAGGCGACATTGACCGACAAGATGTGAACAGCTCCATTGAAATGCATTGGAGAAACTACATAGAGCGATATCGTGCAGAAATATGCGCAATATTGTGACAAAAAAGGTGCGATAAATCGCTCAGTGTGAATGGGGCCTCAGCCAATATTTTAGCCGATTGGCGTTCCCCCACAGGGCTAACATCCGTCTTTGTGGGACTGCCCTCCACCCACTATCATCTTCCTGTATGCACGGGATGCTGCCAGAAACAGAGATATCCCATGCCCAGCAGGGAAATCCCATAACAGGAGACTCCTTTGGACCCCTGTGTCTCTGGACCTGTATGCACATGGAGGTCAGTTGAAGTGGCTTTGGAAAGGACAGAGTCCCTCAACGGAATGTGCCAGAATTAGTAGATGATGTGTTATTTGTATGGTACTACTCTCTCAGAATTTCAAAGGATATTTTAGCTTAGTGAACACCCTCCTCAGAGTCCTCACCATTCCCAAATATGTTGTGTGCAGTCTGTGTGAAACTAAGAGGTGCAGTCAGTGGTTCATGACTATTCTGGATACATACAGTAAAACCATAATCTTATAAGTCCAATTTAATACCATGTATAAAATAATTACCTGTACATATGTTTGAAACAATCATTTCCCTTACTTTCGCTCGTTAACCTGCACAGAGGGACACCTTGCCTATAAAAATGAATAAGTAACGAATTAGAAATAAAAAAATAACTTTTTATCCCTATTAAAAAACGCAATAATCATGAAACATTCTGTTAATAAAGTCTGCTTCATATTTTATCATTTATGTACATAAATTAATATAGACAGACAGACCTTCCTCTCTTCCACCTCTCCCCCCTGCAGTCCATCCTAAACGCATCAGCCAGGCTTATTCATCTCACCCATCGCTCTGTCTCTGCTGTCCCTCTTTGTGAATCCCCACACTGGCTCCCCATCCACAGCAAAATCAAATTCAAATTACTCACGGTGACCTACAAAGCCTTCACAAACTTCAACCCCCCACTACCTGTCTTCCCTAATCACTAAATATACCCTAGCTCGCCCCAAAACATCCAACAATGACCTGCTTCTGGCATCCTCCAATATCACCTTTTCACATATCAGACTGCAGGACTTTTCTCTTGCGGCGCCGAACCTTTCGAACGCGCCTCCTCACAATATCAAACACTCCCCCAATCTAGACTCTCCTAATAGGGCTGAAACAACTAATCGATTAATTAATAATGAAAATAGTTAACAACTATTCTTATTAATCGACCAACCGATTAACCCTTTGGCTGCAGAGGACGTGTGGGGAACGTCCTCATTGACTCCCGCTATATGCAGGGGATGTTCCCCACACGTCCTCTGGTAGCGGGAGCCCTGTGAGAGATATTTACCTCTCTCTCTGGGGTCCCGCGGCGTTCTGACTTCCTGGAAGTCAGACACCGAATTTATGGGCCTCCCTGCATAAAATGACACCATTGCACATGCGCGATGATGTCATTTTCAGGTGACCCCCCCCCCCGGCAATGCCGGGAGATCGCCTGAAAGGGAGGGGGGATCCTTTCGGATCCCTTTCCCTCCCGATCGGGAGGTCCCACAAGGACAAGCCAGGTACTGCTTAAAAGGGGAGAGTCTCCCCTTTTAAGTGGTGCCTCGCTTTAACCCCTGAGGCACCGGGTCGCGATCCTGTCAAAGATGGAGTACATTGGTGACTGTGACAGGCGTAAGCAAATTATGATCATAACTTTGTGAACTGAATCCCCATCATTTTACCTCAGTCAGGTTTTTTGAGCATTTTTAAAACTGTTTTTTTTTTTCACAGAAAATGGTGGAAGAGGGTGGTCAATAATATGGAGTACTCTTTCTTGGTGTGTTGTGTATATATGTGTATATATATATATATATATATATATATATATATATATACACAACATTTATTTTTTATTTTTTCTATAGGTCTGTTTTATTTCAGCAAATGTAATTTTTTTATGGACAACTGTGGCAAGACTTATATCTAAATATTGTTTATTTTTTTGGATTTGTTATTGGACTCATGGTATGAAAAGTGATTTTGATTCCTCTACATATATTTTAAGTTGGAATGATGTTTGCAGCCATTTTCCACTTGTGAATGATTTCAGTTAATCAAGAGTGTGGGAAGGTATGGTTTACAGGCTATACTATTTGATTTACCTTTCCGGGTGGATGATTACTATCATACTAAAGAGGACTGATAGAATTCCACATTTTTAAATGTGATCTTGATCTCCCCCCCCCCCACATGCCTGGAGAATTTGAGCAACACTGCTTTTAGGATTACAAATACTTCAAAGACATTTCAACGATTATTATATTGCGTAAACAATCATTATTTATTGCTGTATATCTGTGGGGTCACAGTCCCTCACTGACTGTTTTTGCTGAAAGAATTATCTTTTTTCCACCTTTTTTTTTATTGTCTCCTATCCAGTGATTTTACTCAAGCCTCTAATAGTTATGAGTAGCAAGGAACTTGGACAATTTTATTTTTTAACCATCTCTCTGCTGAGGCATTTCACACCTCTGTGCTGAGGTCATTTTTACCGGTTTCGCTCATCATGTTTAACCGCGTTTTGAAGCCTTATTCTAATATATGACCCAGACATACTATATATCGTTCTTTCCGGGAGACTCGGCAGATTCATAATATATCATTACTATATGTATACGTTATGTCATGTCTGTATATTATAACAAAAAATGCAATAAGATTTTAATTTTCAATAATTTACAATGTGTAAAGTTTTTTTTCACATTTTATCATGCGAGCATTTGCGGTTATACTTTCTATGGGGTGCGCTTGTTAAAAAAATTAGAAATGGGGTCTCGTTACTTTTTTTGGGGGGAAATTAAGCGATTTTTAACAAACGCACCGCATACAAAAATCGTTAGTACAGCATCATTGTTCACATTATAATTGAAATGGGAACAATATTGCTGCATTAACAAAACAAACAAAAAAAATTTGTTTATTTATTTTGTTTATAAATTTTTTTTACATTTTTTTAAAATTTTTATTTATTTATTGTTTTACACTTACATGGTCACGTTTGTTATCGTTGGAAAGGCCATGCTCTGACTGAGCCAACAATTCCAGACATTAACCCCTAGCTGCCACGGATCGGGAGATAGGGGTTTCATTGGAACCCCCTATCTCCACCATTGGTGGCAACTAGGGGTTAACTCCCGGACTGACGTCATCGCGCTATGCACGATGATGCCAGTCATCAGGGGGAGTTCCCGGAAGCTTGGTCGACAGCCAAAATGACGGCCAGTTCCGGGAGAGGATCACGATCCGGCACACAAGGGGTTAAAGGCAGGCACGATTTGGAAGGGCAGGCTGTGCCCTTCTAAACCGTGCCAGCCTTTAGCAGCTGGAGCCCCGTGATCGGGAGGGAGAGAGGTCCGAAGGACCTCCCCCTCCCTTTCATGCACCTCCTCCGCACGCGCGGGGGGCACCTGAAATAGATGTCATCGCACAGCCGCGATGACATCTATCTTCCCCCCCCCCGGGGTCCCGGAGTGCCGGGCTGACATGCTAGATGTCAGCCCGCACTGGGGGGGCCAGCAATCAGCCGGAATCTGGCTGAATGCTGCCTCCTGTGCTAGGACGCGCTCAGTGTGTCCGTAGCACAGGAGGAACACTTGGCAGGACGCGCTGAGTGCGTCCTTAGCAGCCAAGTGGTTAATGGTGAGGTTGTAGTGGGAGCAATTGCCCTCTTCACTATAAAGATGAGTCTACTTGATCTTCAAAAGCACCTGCTGTTACCCCGATATTGAGTATACTTGATGTGGGCTAATTCTAGAGCAATGCAAAGGAATTTTGTTTATTACAAATGAAATTTGTATGCGATTTGTCTCCAGAATGTGCAGCTGAAATTTTAACACTTCAGACATGATGTATTGATTTTATTTGAGGAGCTTTGAGAAGATTTGTTTTTTTTGTGCAGGGCTCAAGCTATAATGTGAAATTAGTAGCAGGTTTTGGCCAGCAGAGGGATCGCTCTACCTGTGAAATAAGATTTGCCAACAGTGAGACGCCTCTGTGTGTGTGTGTGTGTGTATATATATATATATATATGAAAAACACATGGGGGGGTAGCACTCAGCCTTAACTAAGCGTTTCAGAGCGGGTGCGTCTCAAAATAAAATACAAAACAAAAACATGGAGAGAGCACTCCAGACAAACACATTCAAAAACCTGCAACAACAGCTCCATGCATGGGTACATAATACCAGCTTTTACCACATGGAGAAAATGTCATAACTCTGAGCTTTGCTGAATAAAATGGTGGAAATTTGGTTCGCAATGAACGGCCGTGAATTGCTTAACCCCTTAATGACCCCTGACGTACCCTGTACGTCCTGTCCTCGGGTCTCCCTTAGACCCGCGGACGTACAGGGTACGTCAGCGGCGCCAAATCCCCCTCCCGCCCGATACTCACCTCCCTCGTCGGATCCCACGGCGATCTGGCAGGGAGGAAGCCTGCCCATGTGATTTACATGGGCAGGCGAGGCTGATGACGTCGCCACGCTGCGTGGTGACGTCATCAGAAGGTGCCCCTATGTAATTCAATGGAGGGGAGGGGGGGCTCCTTCGGAGCCCTCTATCTCCCCAACCATTGAAGCTAGCAAAATGTTTTTTGCACCGCTGAAAAGGGGAGAGTCTCCCCTTTTCAGCGGTGTATAGCATTAACCGTTTTGCCGCCGGATCACGTTTTAGCGCGAATTGGCGCCAAAACGCGATTCGAACCTGGAGGGGGGCTGACATCTTGGATGTCAGCCTAGCCTCCAGGTCCCCCCCCACCCACTGACAACCTCACCATATGTGTGAGGATGTCAGTGGGCCAGTTAACCATCTAGCTGCCATGTAGAGATAAGGGGATCCTAAGGATCCCTTTATCTCCCGATCCATGGCAGCTAGATGGTCATATCCCTGATCATGGCCTTTCAAATGATACCAAACATGACCAGGTTTGGTTTAAAAAAAAATTAAAAATAATAATAATAAAAAAAAATAATAATAAAAAAATTAAATAAAATAAAAAAATGTGTTTTTTTTAAAAAAAATGTTTTGTCTTGGGGGGTTTAATTAAATAGGACCTAGGCTGACATCTCAAAATAATTAGCACAAAATGGTCAGAATGAGCGCAGCGCACATAGGTGAACTGGCTCAGCAGTGAAAGGGTTAAAAGGTAAAAACATGTAAAAATTGGGTATTTCTATTCTCGGGATAAAATTTGGAAACTATTTAGCCGGGGTCTTTATTGGTGGTTATAGCTTTAGGGGATTAAATTACGAAAAAGTGTGTTTTTACCATTTTTTTCATCATATTTCATATTTTTTTTATATTAAATTATTGGATATGATGGAAATAATGGTATTTCTAGAAAGTCCATTTAATGGCGGGAAAAAGGGTGTATAATATGTGTGGGTTGAATAAACGAGTAAGAGGAAAATTTGACCTAAACCCTAACAGCGCAGAAACGTAAAAACAGCAGCGGTCACTAAAGGACGGATTTGTGTAAAACCGCCCGGTCACTAAGGGATTAGGCCTGCCAACAGCTTAGTTAAGGCTGAGTGCTACCCCCCATGTGTTTTTCATATGTATTTCCTGGGTATGCACCCCTCCCTGCCACAGGTACTCCTCCTCCAGGTTCTATTTAACCTTGATCTGCGGGAGCTCCATCAAGCGGACCTGTTCCTCAGTAAGTGAGTTTATCCCATTATGGGCAGTCATTAAGTTTGCAGAGTAGGACCTGCCAGAGGGTGGATTACATTGACGCTGTTGGCAGGCTTAAGCAATTCACTGCCGTTCATTGCGAACCAAATTTCCACCATTTTATTCAGCAAAGCTCAGAGTTATGACATTTTCACCATGTGGTAAAAGCTGGTATTATGTACCCATGCATGGAGCTGTTGTTGCAGGTTTTTGAATGTGTTTGTCTGGAGTGCTCTCTCCATGTTTTTGTTTTATATATATATATATATATATACTGTGTGGGTAATGGAAAGTAATTATCCATAAAACCGATTTGATCCTGACAGTAGAGGTTAAAGGTTGGTGGCAAAAATTCTTGGGTCTATTGTGTATATGTAGTGCTGCACTGCGACTGGTGGCTCAGAAATTACCACAGGACTTCATGAATCATTACTGTCAGACATGCTATATCTACATTACCATTTGATCTTCTCATTTTATTGTAATGTTGAGAGTTTTGTAACTTCATCTAGTTTGCGCAAAACTGTCACGCAAGAATAACAAGTGATTGTAACATGCAAAAATAGTTGCCATGTTTCAACATATTTTTCTTAATTTTGTGAAGGTGAAAGGTTGCAGATGGAAGGATAGTGCCACTAACATTAATACAGGGTGTCCATAAAGTCTCTTTACAATTTCAAAAATTTATTACAAAGGCAAATGAGAAGACAGATAAGTGAAAATTATTACAAAATGAGACGTATATATTTAAGTTTTTTGCTACATTTAATACACCTCTATATGGGCACCATTAGTTGCACGAAGTACATCAAGACGGTACTCGATTTCTTGCCATGTTCCCTGTAGCATACCCTCATCAATGGTGGCATTGGCATCAGTGATCCTCTGCTTTAGATTAGTGATGTCCCGTACCTTTGTTCCATACACGATATCTTTAACATAACCCCATAGAAAGAAGTCGAGGGAAGTGATATCTGGTGAATGAAATGGCCAGGGAATTGGGCCACCCCTTCTAATCCACGGTCTGGAAATGTTTTGTTTAGGAACCCACGAACATACAGTCCCCAATGTGGTGGTGCACCATCTTGCTGGAAAATGATGGTTGGTTGAAGGTCATGTAGTTGTGGTACCACGTATTCAGTCAAAAGGACAAGGTAAACATTTGCAGTAATTGATGTCTCGCCAAAGAGAAACAGACCAATGATTCAATTGCACATGATCCCACACCACACATTCATCTAAAGCTGTCAGGAAATACCATGCAGTTTGGAGCTCGGTATGCAGAGTCCGGGTTGGCTGGGAGTGATGGGAGCAGATCGAAGGCAGATAATCCAAATCATGAAGATAAAGGGGAATCCAAGACACTAGCAAAGGTTGGTGCGGGCGGCAAGAATCGAGGTCAAGGAAAGTCAAGGGACATACACGGGAAGTCAACAATGAAGGAACGCTAGATAGGTACTCTATAGGAAAAAAACAACTATCAGGCACCTTACCTCTGGGAAGGGGGGTTTAAATAGGGTGCCACGTCTGATGACATGCTTTGGCTACACCCCTCTCCACCTTCTCATGCCCTTGTATGGCAGGAGGTGATCGATGGTTGCAGGGGGCGTGTCTCCCATCCTTGGGACCACCCGGTCATGCCCCCTAGCCTTGAGCCCCGGCTGCTGCCGTCTGCAGCCATGGCTGGACACGCCCCATGATATGCCAGACGGAGGGCAGGCCCAGGACCCATGGTAGAGGCGAACCCCTGCATGGGACACTCGGGGGGAGAGAGCCGCCACCATGCACCCCCATGCCGCCACCATGCACCACCCTGAGAGAGCCGCCTGACCGCGGCGGTTCTGGAGAGTATGGCGCCGACGCCAGGAACCGCCGGGCAGATGGCTGTAAGGTGAGTCCGGTGGGGGGCGTGGGTGAGTCTTGACAAAAGCAGGGGATCACTGATGCCATTGCCACCATTGATGAGGGTATGCTACAGCGTACATGGCAAGAAATCGAGTACTGTCTTGATTTGCTTCGTGCAACTAATGGTGCCCATATAGAGGTGTAGTAAATGAGGCAAAAAAACTTAAATATATACGTCTCATTTTGTAATAATTTTCACTCCTCTGTATTTTCATTTGCCTTTGTAATAAATTAAGGAAATTTTAAAGAGACTTTATGGACACCCTGTATGTTCTCACAATCTTAGTAAAATGAGCCAAATCCTGCTGTCTGGTCTTGTTGCTGTACAAAAAAAATTTAAAGGCCCCAGGTGTTCTTTTACTGTATAATTCTGAATCATCTCACTATGGGGTTTAAATTACTGATTTTAGTTTAGTTTTTGTATTTTTTTTATTGTATCTAATATAGCTGGTTGTCCCTTTTTAATTCAATTAAAGGAAACATAGTTTATAACCAGAAATATCCTGACCTTGGGTATATGTCTTTGATACAAGATTAAACATTGTACATAGATTTTCTTACCTGACACAATCTTTTAAAAGCATAAATGCTGGAAAAACTTCATTGGAGTAATGTATCATTGTTCTTAACATGGATTTACAACTGGTCTTTGTGAGATACAACCGAGAGAGTTCTGTGTTTTTGTAGCATACTGAAAAATAAATAGATTATATAAAATGTAGATTGCCCTGGATAATTAAATTATTTTCCCTTTAGACACACTTTTACAAGCATTCTTATATATGCTTTCAGATTTTTACAAATGTATTTCCCCAGAAGCATGCTTAGTGTCACACTGAATAAGGGCATAAGTGTTTATACTACATTCACAGATTTTACTATACACATGTTTATTCCCTTTGTGTGTATTGGAACAAAACAAAAAAAGGGAGGAAAAAAAGCAAATTGGACATAATGTCACACAAAACTCCAAAAATGGGCTGGACAAAATTCTTGGCACCCTTAACTTAATATTTGGTTGCACACCCTTTGGAAAAAATAACTGAAATCAGTCGCTTCCTATAACCATCAATAAGCTTCTTACACCTCTCACCCGGAATTTTGGTCCACTCTTCCTTTGCAAACTGCTCAAGGTCTCTCTTATTGGAAGGGCGCCTTTTCCCAACAGCAATTTTAAGATCTCTCCACAGGTGTTCAATGGGATTTAGATCTGGACTCATTGCTGGCCACTTCAGAACTCTCCAGCGCTTTGTTGCCATCCATTTCTGGGTGCTTTTTGACGTATGTTTGGGGTCATTGTCCTGCTGGAAGACCCAAGATCTCGGACGCAAACCCAGCTTTCTAACACTGGGCTCTACAGTGCGACCCAAAATCCTTTGGCAATCCTCAGATTTCATAATGTCTTGCACACATTCAAGGCACCCAGTGCCAGAGGCAGCAAAACAACCCCAAAACATTATTGAACCTCCACCATATTTCACTGTAGGTACTGTGTTCTTTTCTTTGTAGGCCTCATTCCGTTTTCGGTAAACAGTAGAATGATGTGCTTTACCAAAAAGCTATATCTTGGTCTCATCTGTCCACAAAATGTTTTCCCAGAAGGATTTTGGCTTACTCAAGTACATTTTGGCAAACTGTAGTCTTGCTTTTTTATGTTTCTGTGTCAGCAGTGGGGTCCTCCTGGGCCTCCTGCCATAGCGTTTCATTTCATTTAAATGTCGACGGATAGTTCACGCTGACACTGATGCTCCCTGAGCCTGCAGGACAGCTTGAATTTCTTTGGAACTTGTTTGAGGCTGCTTATCCACCATCCGGACTATCCTGCGTTGCAACCTTTCATCAATTTGGTGAGCTCAGCAACACCAAAAGACCTGGGAGACCACGGAAAACAACTGTGGTGGATGACCGAAGAATTCTTTCCCTGGTGAAGAAAACACCCTTCACAACAGTTGGCCAGATCAAGAACACTCTCCAGGAGGTAGGTGAATGTGTGTCAAAGTCAACAATCAAGAGAAGACTTCACTAGAGTGAATACAGAGGGTTCACCACAAGATGTATACCATTGGTGAGCCTCAAAAACAGGAAGGCCAGATTAGAGTTTGCCAAACAACACCTAACAAAGCCTATGGACAGATGAGACCAAGATCAACTTGTACCAGAGTGATGGGAAGAGAAGAGTATAGAGAAGGAAAGGAGCTGCTCATGATCCTAAGCATACCACCTCATCAGTGAAGCATGGTGGTAGTAGTGTCATGGCGTGGGCATGTATGGCTGCCAATGGAACTGGTTCTCTTGTATTTATTGATGATGTGACTGCTGACACATCATTATTATCTGCTCACATTCAGCCAAATGCTGCAGAACTCATTGGACGGCGCTTCACAGTGCAGATGGACAATGACCCAAAGCATACTGATGTCACGTTCCCACGTTCCAACCTGTCTCCCTGCCCTCTGTATTCCTTATGTCTGTGTTCCCATGTGTTTCCCTGTGCTGCTTTCCCTGACATGCAGCTCAGGGGTTAAGTTTATTGCTCGTTGAGCTTCTGCTGGTGATATGGGCTGATTACTCCCCTATATAATGCCATGGGCCCATATCACCATGCTCTTGCATCCTGGTTCACTTCAGCTACAGATTTGTTCCTGAGAGCTCCCTGTTATTCTATCCTAGTTCTTTCTCAGTGTTTCCCCCTTGTCTGAGTTCTAGGTTTCTGATTGACTTCCTGGTATTGACCCTCTGGCCTGGCTGACGGATTTTCTCTGGTGCTATATCCCCGCTTTGGCTCAAGGTATTACGTTTTGGTTTTGACCCCTGGCTTATTTATTGACCACTCTTTTGGACATCCCTAGCTGTTCTGTGCTTATCATTATAAGTTGTGTATCCCTGTAGACCACGGCTTTAATATATTGAAGTCTTTCCCTGCAAGTTATTGAGTATATCTCCTTTAGGTGTCTGTGTTTTTCCCAGGACTCTGCACGGCTACAAGGTAACCTTTTTCCATTAGTGCAGATTCGGCCACTCTAAGGACCGATCTATCAGAATAGGGCTCCTTCGGTATTAGCCGTGCAGAGGTCCCCAGTGTCTACTGTGGTTTATTTTCCTTATCCTGATTGTTGTGTTACGCATCTCTGCGTATAGCGGCTTTTCCTCTTACCTGGGCCCTACTTGGCGCATGCCAGGTACCGCCATTGTGGCTGAGCGTGACAACTGAAAAAGCAACCAAAGAGTTTTTGAAGGGACAGAAGTGGAATGTTATGCAATGGCCAAGTCAATCACCTGACCTGAATCCCATTGAGCATGAATTTCACTTGATGAAGACAAAAACTGAAGGGCAAATGCCCCAAGAACAAGCAGGAACTGAAAACAGTTTCAGTAGAGGCCTGGCAGAGCATCACCAGGGATGAAACCCAGCGTCTGGTGATGTCTATGCGTTCCAGACTTCAGGCTGAGATTGACTGCAGAGGATTTGCAACCAAGTATTAAGAAGGGAAAGTTTGATTTATGATTATTATTCTGTCCCATTACCTTTGGTCTCTTAACAAGTGGGAGGCACATCTGCAAACTGCTGTAAGTCCTACACCGTTCACCTGAGTTGGATGTACATACCCTCAAATTAAAGCTGACAGTCTGCAGTTAAAGCACATTGTGTTTGTTTCATTCCAACTCCCTTGTGGTGGTGTATAGAGCCAAAGATGTTAGAATTGTGTCGATGTCCCATTATTTCTGGACCTGACTGTATATATATATTTATTTATTTTTGTCTAATGCAGCATACCTATTCAGGTTTCTTTTTAAAGTGAACATTGATGCTGCACTGTGGAGCTCTGTGCTACGCTCATACACAACGCTCATTGCTGTGAGTTTTATAGCTGTGGATCTCTGTGATACACTCATACACAACACACACTACTGTGAGTCGAACTGCTGCAGAGCTCTGTGATATTATCATGCACACCACACATTACTGTTAGTTTTATTGCTGTGGAGATTTGTGATAAGCATAGGTGTTTTGGTGGGCATAGTTTGAGGGGGCGGCAGCATTTCTTCTACGGGCCCTGGCTCTATTCATTGGCTGCACGCTGGCATGTGCCCTCTATTCATTGGCTGCATGCAAGTGCAGGCTATCTTTTCATTGGCTGCTCACTGCCTGATGCTTTATGATGCTTCATGGTGAGTACCAGACCTTTCTTCCCGTGAAAAAAGCACTGGGTAGGTGTATGTGGGTGGCTGTGACATGGGAGAAAGTGTGATAGTATGGTTGGGTGCGGCGCTGGCCAAAGACATTTTGCTGCCAGGGTCCAAGAATGAAAGGCTGCCCGCCCCCCAAAAGAGAAATCAGACCCATGCATTTCACAGAGATCCGCAGCAATAAAACATAATAATGTATGGTGTGTATGTATGTGAGCTTTATTGCTGCGGAGAAAAAAATGTCATCTGCGCTTATTTCCATTATACCGTGTGAAACAAAACACAATTAGAGGTTTGGTTTCTTATCAATGGCCATTATAAGACTAAGCTCGCCTGCGAGCATCAAGGCACCTCTATGAGGGCGAGTCCTATCCAAAAATGAAACCACAGGCTGCTGTATAGCAAACCATACCTGCTCATGCTGTTTGTCAGACATGAGGTAGACTGGTGGGCCTTTATTTATGCTCCCCCAGAAACAAAATCCACTTTGGGATCGAAAACAAAGACACGGAGCGGGATCTTGCTGCAGGGATGACCTGGCTGGAGGAATAGGCGCGACCCCATCCCTCCTGTACTATGTATGTTTCAATGTACTTCCAGTAAACGCACACACCAGGATAAAGCATTACTAACATATCTTAACCTTGCATCGCCCTGGTCCCCTTGTGTGTTGCGCTCACATGCTCTTCAGATCTTTTGCCCCGTTAATGTCTGTCATTGCATTCCCATTGTGTTTGTTCCCCTGTGTCAATGTGTTCTTTTCCCATCTCTCTCTGCTCTCCTAGCCTCTTTTTCAAGTTTCTGGTCCTGCTGTATGTGTCTGAATCTATTTTCTCTTTTGTTCACCTGTACATCTCTTCATCCTCCTGCACCTCAGTCTGTCTCCATCCTCCTGCACCTCAGTCTGTCTCCATCTTTCTGCACCTCAGTCTGTCTCCATCCTTCATCACATGTGGGTTACTCCTCAATCCCCTCTGTTTCTCACTTTCCCTATTCCCTCTTTGGCTGTTTTTCTCCCCCCCGTGCTCTGGTCATGCCAATTATCCTGAATATGCCTCAGTACTCTCCCTCTGAGTCTCTCTACTCCCTACTAGCCCCAGTTTCTCTCACCATCTTCTCCCCTTGTGCTTCTGACTAAGCTACTGGAGAAACCCTTTTGTATTACGCTTGGATTCCCCTTCATCTGTGTTGCTGCATCCTTGCTTCTACCTCCCTTGGATCCCTCAGTGTCTCAAGTTCATTGTACCCCATTGTGCAAATATCCTGATTCTCCCAGAGCTCCTCCTTCATTAGTTCGGACGGCTAGTATTGTGTTTTTTGGATTGCTTTGTGTTTAATTTTTATTGGTATTTCGTTTTTCAGGTCAATTTGTATATCGTTTTTATTTCATATTTTGTTTTTATCATTTCGAAATGTGAAACGGATGGATTTTACTTAAAGGTGTAAACAAAATAATGATTACCCCTGTCTTTGGTGCTGATAGCTATTCAGTACCATGGACAGTAGCTATTCTTGGAGCTAAAACCTTTCAGCACTATGGAGAGCAGCTTCAGCGGGGCTGCTGTTCTTGGTACTGAAGGTTTCAGCACCATAGACAGCCCACTACGATCGCAGCCAGACTGAAGGGAAAAAAAACACGCTGCGTTCGGCAAAGAAAAAAAGCCTCATTGTTTTAAAACAGTGTTTCCAAAACCTGTCCTCGGGACCCTCGACCAGGCCAGATTTTGCAGATCACCTTGAGGAAAAGCAGACTGAATTCTGCAATCACTGAGCAGCAAATCATATCACCTGTGCTGGGCTTCAGATATCCTGCATACCTGGCGAGGCGGAGGGTCCTGAGGACAGGTTTGGGAAACACTGGTTTAAAATAATTAGGAATAAAAAAAAAAAATCCTGAAAAATGCCTAAAAAATAAACGGTTCAATAAATATTTAATAAAAACAGGGAATATTTTTTACATTGAAACCTATGGGGACAGTGTGCAGGATTCAAGCGCTGCATTAATTATACCGCAGAGAGGTGCTTCCCCGCAGTGTGCAGACTCATACACTGCATTAATTATAATGCAGAGAGTTGCTTATTACTGGCTGCTATTTTCATTGTAGTACCAGCTGTATTTTATTTTGTACAACTCGGGCCCTATTACAATCTTCGCGATAAAATGCTTGCGCAACGCGTGAATTTGTGCGCCCAGTGTTAAACGTTAATGCGCGTAAATCAACGCTGGAATTACAATCCTCATGTATTTTTTCATCCGTCGATCAATAACGCGCGTAAAACAGATGTAAACGCACGCACAGCAACGTTGCGTGCAGAAATCTGTGTGCGGACTGTTTTTTTCACGCAATTCAGCCAATCAGAATTAAGAACCACAATTGTCTCACGTTACGTTTTTGCGCCTGTCAAAGTCAATCTGTGCATATATGCTGCATCAATAAAAAATACACGCACAACGTCTCAAATTTATTGGTTTGGTATGTTTAGAATGTGTAACTATACTTTGCTGCACATTTTTTTTGGGCTGGTGTATTTGGTTTCGGCCAGGTTGATAGAATTTGCCATTAACACCAGCTTTTAGGAGTTGCTAAAAATATGCGCGCAATGCCTATGCGTTAATTCCTGCGCATGGATTGTAATACCATCCGCATACCAGCGCACAAACACATTTGCGCTCACAATGTTAAGTATAGGACACGCGACGTACAGTAAGCTCACGCAGCATTCGCGCAGGTTCACCCGCGGTAGACGTATATGCGCGTTTGTTGCGCTGACATTGTAATACGACGTTCAGCACAAAGGGTTTTGCCCCTTGCGTTAATGCATTTTTGCGCCGGCGCAAACGTATGCGTGAAGATTGTAGTAGGGCCCCTAGTATTTAACTATATCCCAGCGGCGGGGGGTTGGAACAGGGCTTCAAGGGGGACTGACAAGTGTGGTAGAGAGTGTTCCATTTAATATTGCTGCGCTGCTTCACGTGACTCATTTCATCGTTAAGGAGGAGTCAGGACAGGACCAGAATTTGCTGTCCTGGTCCTCCCTTCTGGACGCTGAGTGCGAAGTCTCTGCCGGTGCCGCAAAACTGGCAGCTGCCCGTGCAAGGGCCTCTCACGGACATCAGTGTCCATGAGCGGACACCTTTCTGATCCCTGCTGGAAAATATTGGTGGTTCAAATTTCTTTGGAAATTTTGTGCCCCTAAGAAAATTGCGCCAGGGGTGGCCGCCCCCAAGGCCCCCCACATGCTACGCCACTGACTTGGGGTACCTGGATTTAGCATTTTTGTTGGGAATTGTGGGTTCTGGAAAGTCTGATATTATGTCATTATAATCCTCAATTCTCTTCTATGTCCAAGTCACGCTGCACCTATAAGGGTACAGGGTGTCCATATTATGTGTGAATATTGTTATTTATTTATTTATAAAGGATTTTACCAGGAAGGATACATTGAGATTTCTCTTGTTTTCAAGTATGTCCTGGGTCCAAGAACATTGAAGTGTTACAGTTACAGAAATACAAAGTAATACAATGCAAGATATTAAAAAAAAAAAACACAAATATACAGATTAACAGAAAATAAATAAGTAGAAAAATAGTCATTATGTTACATGTTTACAGGTGCATTCTGTATTGAGGTATGTTAGTAAGGAGCTCTTGAGTGACATAAGACTGGAAGATTTGATGGTATCTGGGAGGTTATTCCATAATTGTGGTGCTCTGTAGGAAAATGAGGATCGAGCCACTGTCTTTTTGTATTGTGGTATTGCAAGTAAGGTGCTGGTCCTGGATCGGAGGTTATAGGATGAGGGAGCTGCTGGGGGAAGCAGTCTATTCAGGTAGGGTGGCAGCTTCCCAGAAATGCTCTTAAACACCAGGCTGGAAAGTGAAGGGTGCGTCTAGATTCCAGCGATGGCCAGTTTAGCTCTTTTAACATGTCACAATGGTGGGTCATGTAGTTACATTGTAATGCAAAGCGGCAGAATGAGTTCTACAATGTAGTAAGTTTCTGAAGATGTGTTTGTGGGGCGGCTGCGTACACTACATCTCCGTAATCAATAGCCGGCATAAGCATTTGTTGTACAATCTGCTTTCTTACCGCGGGGCTCAGGCAGGATTTGTTTCTGTACAGGGCGCCTAGTTTGGGGTAAAGTTTAGATGAGAGTTTTTCGATGTGAGGGCCAAAGGATAGATTAGGGTCCAACCACATACCTAGATATTTGAGAGAAGTGACTGTGGTCAGCGTGCCATTTGATTTTGTCCCCACACATAGATGGGGATTTTGCAATTTGTGTAGTTTTGGTTTTGTTCCAAAGAGCATCGTTACAGTTTTGTCATTATTTAAAAAAAGTTTGTTGTGTTTGATCCACTTTTCTACCTCTGTGAATTGTTCTTGCAGCACGGCTTCCAGCTGCCGGAGATTTGGTTTGCTGGTATAGATTACGGTGTCGTCTGTGTACATGTGTACAGTTGAGGCTTTGCAGACGTTGGGCAGATCATTTATGAATATAGTGAATAGCAGGGGGACGAGTATTGAGCCTTGGGGTACACCGCAAGTGACAAGGAGGGGGAGGGAGGAGCTGCCAGAAATTGACACATATTGTGATCGGTCGGATACATATGATTTAAACCAGGTTAGCGTGCGATCACCAATGCCAGAGTTTTTAAGTTTTTCTAACAAGATGCCATGGTCTACTGTGTCAAAGGCCTTGGCAAAATCAAGGAAGATGGCTCCAGTTAGGTTTCCTTGTTCCATCCCAGCTTGGATATCATTGCAGACTTTTAAAAGGGCGGTTGTAGTTGAGTGATTTGGACGAAAGCCGGATTGATCCGGGGTTAAGTAGTTCCAATATTGATAATAATCACGTAATTGTGTGTAGACGCATTTTTCCCAAATTTTTGACATTACAGGGAGCAACGATATCGGACGGTAGTTGGATACCAAAGTACTGTCACCACTTTTATGGATAGGTACCACTCTTGCAGTCTTCCAGAGCTTGGGTATGTATCCTGTCGCCAGTGACTCATTTATTAGGGTTGCGACAGGATTTGCAATTGCCGGTGCACTGATTTTCAGCAGCATTGCTGGTATTTGATCAGGTCCAGACTGGTATTTCATTTTTTGCTTACGGAGAAGTTTATTAACGACACTGACAGGCACTGGTCTAAAACTGAATTCCTGTCTGATACAGGGACTTTGCACAGTTGGAGGGGCCTGACCTGCATGAGGCCTTTCTGATTGCATGTCATTTCCTAGCTTGGCAATCAAAGTGGTGGCGCATCCAACAAAATAACCATTAAAGGCATTTGCTACATCTAGGGGGTGTTGCAGGGTTTTGTTGTTTACTTTGACAGCAGCCGGCTGGGAGTGGACTGGGGGTGCTTGTATGTTATTTATGGTTCTCCAAAAGTTTCTAGGGTTTGATATGTTATTGTTTAGATTTTCATTGAAGTAATGGGCTTTAGCCATTTTTGTTTGTTTTGTGCATTCATTTCGGCATTTTCGGTATTCGCAGTGATCGTTCATGGAACCAGTACTCTTGAAATTTGACCACAGGGAATCTCTAAAACGGTACATTAGTGTAAGATCAGCTGTAACCCAGGGGAGATGGGTCCCTTTTACTCACACTTTACGCAGCGGGGCATGGGAATTCCAGACTTTCAGGAGCTCAGACTGAAAGTATTCAATTGCACAGTCTAGGTCTGGGATTAGGTTTAGTCTGTACCAGGGGAGCTGTTTGAGATCACTTAGGAAGGATTCAAGAATAAATTTCTTGAAAGTCCTGGTGGTTATTACCTTTGGGGGAGATTTCATGGCCTTTATTTTGCGCACGCAGTACACTAGACAATGGTCACTAAAGCTATTAGCGAGAACACCTGCCTCCTGTATTCGATCAGGAGATGAGGAGAGAATCCAGTCCAGCAAGGTATGGTTAGGGCTTTTCATATTAATGCGAGTGGGGGAGGAGATTAATTGAGTTAGCTGCAAAGTTTTAAACAGTGAGCAGTGTTTATTGTTTTTAGGATTTAGCCAATCTGTATTAAAATCGCCGAGGACCAGCATTTCACTTTTTTGGTTTTGGGCAAGTAGGTTATTAAGGATTTGAGATATGTCAGAGAGGGAGTGCACTGGAGAGCTCGGTGGGCGATAGAATCCAGCAACAATGATGGATTTACTGAATGGAATCTCAATTAAACCAGAGAGGAAATCAAAGGTGACAGGGGAGCTAGAAGTCTGTAAGGTTATTGTTAATATCGTTATTATCTATGTTTATATTTTACGGTTAATATTTCTGATATCGTTACTGTGCGTGTCACTGCATCCCTTTCCACACCCCTCCCCCAGTATAGGACGTATTTTACATTGTGTAAGGTTTGAATGGTCATTGTTTGTCTTGTTCGCCAAAAATAGCCCCGTTATCTGACCATTGTGTGTTTGTGCTGTTTTCCACTTTATTCATGTCCACCTTGTGATTACCATCTGCCCTATTTTTTCTATGTCTTGACATGGAAAATGGGGTTGGGCTAGAGATTGGTTCACTTGAGGAGGGGGGTGCTAGGGAGTCATTTTCGATTGGTCTCCAGGTCCCTCCTGACACTTTATATGTCTGCCTAATGTATTTCATTAAAGGGAGCTGTCTGTCTATTTAAAATCAAATTCTGAGTGCTGCCTCATTTCTGGGGAATGCTATCACCACTCTTTTTGTACCTGTTCTTAAGATTTGTCTGTAGAATGGCATGGAAAATTGCTGGTGGAAAAACTGGTGTCTGCCAAGGTAACGGCATTTACAAGATGTGACCCATTTGGGGTGCTGAGATCTGTTACAATTACAAATTAGGTTGCAGATTGCTTCTGCTATATATTTACCTTCTTCATTTTGGCAATCTTTTTCCAGAAATTTTAATGCCACGCAGGCGTTGAGTAAACATGTGGTTCTATTGATGCTTGCTCCTATGTGTTCAGCTACACATTTTGAGGTCAAAGGTGTCATAGACTCAGCCAAAATTTCAAATATGCCGAGCTCACAAGCTGTGAAAAGAACCTGTAAAGCAAATTCAACCTAGTAAACAAGTTTTATAATGGGCCAATGGACAGCATCTTAAAACAAGAGTTTAGTCATTTATTATCTTAATTAAGTATCACAATCATCTCTTTTAGAAGAAAGCTTCATATTCATCCTTAAATTACTGTTATACAAATTATCCTGCAAAGCCAATAATATTACATGCTTAGTACTGTCATAATATGAAAAGTAATTGGTGTAATTGGTAATTAGTGCAAACTAATAACACTATACAATATATACATATGTATACAAAAATATCATCATGAGAACATAATGCAATGATTATTATGAAGCACTGAATATGGGACTTTTTAATTCAAGTATCTAGTGGTATATCTCACAAGGTACTTATCGAAAAGAACATTCACTCTTGCTTTTCTCTACCTGGGTTCAGGTTTGTGTGGTTTATTAGCACAAAATATAGGAGAATATAAAGGGCAAACTATAATGTAGAGCAAAAAGGTGGATACAACTATTGGGGTTATTCATAGAGCACCAAAATGTCCAACATTTCGGTGCTCTCTCATTCTCCGCACTTCAGGTAATCAAATTCCTGAGAAAAAAGATTGTCATCTGTGCTCACCCCTATGAAATGTGAAACAAAATACAATCAGAGGTTTTGGTTTACTTGAATGGCCATTAAAGTGTAAGCTCACCTACCACGTCATGGCACCTCTGATCAATCTAGTCCTACCTAATGAAACCAAGAGCTGCTTTCTAAGCAAATCACATAATCACATAATCACTGCTTCTCAGTCATGAGAGAAACTGGTGGGTTTCCATTTATACCCTCACCAGAAACAATTCCATTTTGGGATAAAAAGGAAAACCATGTATAGAGGCAGCTGCAATGATTACCTGGCTGGGAAAACAATAAAATGTATATACATGCAAAAAACGGTTTTGCGCCTATTCCCTAACAGAGCGGCTGCATGGACCAGAAGTATCCAGCCGGCTTTAAAAAAAATTAATTAAACAAAACAAAACAAAAAAAAAAATCGGAAAAAATTTTGCGGAAAAAATCCCAAAAAATGGCTAAAAATGTAAATAATAAAAAAATAAATAAAGATACCTTTTGCTGCAAATTAAAAGAGTAAATGGTTTAACCCCTTAGTGACCGGGCGGTTTTACACAAATCCGTCCGTTCGTGACCGCAGCTGTTTTTATGTTTCTGCGCTCTTAGTGTTTACGTCAAATTTTCCTCTTACTCGTTTATGTAACCCACACATATTTTACACTGTTTTTCTCGTCACTAAATGGACTTTATAAAGATACCATTTTTTTCATCATTTCATATAATTTACTATAAAAAATATTGTGAAATATGACACAAAAATTGAAAAAACACCACTTTTTCGAACTTTGACCCCCAAAATTTCTTATGTATCAACAACCGTCAAAAAAAATTTATTCCTTAGTAGTTTCTAAATTTAGTACTGAGTTTAGCAATACCCAATGTTTACATATTCCTCGCTTTTTTCCTTATTTTATGCAACAATAAGTGCAAGTAGCACTTTGCCATTTCCAAAGAGTTTATTTTCAAAACTAGTGATAGTGACATTGTAACACTGATATCTGTCACTAATTCCTGAATAACCCTCCACATATACATATTTTTTTAAAGTACACAAATCAAGGTATTAAACTTGGGGTATTTTGACTCTTTCCATGCAAACCATTTTACCACAAATCTATGCCAAGATTTGAGAAAAAGTTTGAGAAAAAAAAAAATTTTGGTGATTTTTTTTTTTTGAACGCAATTTAAGAATACATGTACTGTGAACTTTAAGGTTTACTGCCAAAAAGCACCCCAAAATATGTTCAGCAACATCTTCTGAGTAAATTGATACCACCCAAGTATAGGTATGTCGGGTCATTTGGGGGCTAAAAGGCCTTATTTGGGGGGTGCGCATTTCAGTTTTCCAACTTGGAATTTTCACATTTCGTCATCATGCACCCATGTCCTATTTGGACATTTTTGAAGCCGGCCAAAGTAATTTACCCCCATCAAACCATATATTTTTAGAAAGGGCACACCCTAGGGTGCTTCAAAGAGTTGTATTTTAACACTTTCCATGCACTAGCTCTTTGTCAAACTTTCAGGTAGTCACTTTTTGTGTTATTTTTTCACACACATTGTACTTTAGGCATGAATTGTCAAATCCAGTTATGGGTTACTGCCAAAAAACACCCCAAAATATGTTCAGCAACATCTTCTGAGTAAATTGATACCACCCATGTATAGGTATGTCGGGTCATTTGGGGGCTAAAAGGCCTTATTTGGGGGGTGCGCATTTCAGTTTTCCAACTTGGAATTTTCACATTTCGTCATCATGCACCCATGTCCTATTTGGGACATTTTTGAAGCCGGCCAAAGTAATTTACCCCCATCAAACCATATATTTTTAGAAAGGGCACACCCTAGGGTGCTTCAAAGAGTTGTATTTTAACACTTTCCATGCACTAGCTCTTTGTCAATCTTTCAGGTAGTCACTTTTTGTGTTATTTTTTCACACACATTGTACTTTAGGCATGAATTGTCAAATCCAGTTATGGGTTACTGCCAAAAACACCCCAAAATATGTTCAGCAACATCTTCTGAGTAAATTGATACCACCCATGTATAGGTATGTCGGGTCATTTGGGGGCTAAAAGGCCTTATTTGGGGGGTGCGCATTTCAGTTTTCCAACTTGGAATTTTCACATTTCGTCATCATGCACCCATGTCCTATTTGGGACATTTTTGAAGCCGGCCAAAGTAATTTACCCCCATCAAACCATATATTTTTAGAAAGGGCACACCCTAGGGTGCTTCAAAGAGTTGTAACACTTTCCATGCACTAGCTCTTTGTCAAACTTTCAGGTAGTCACTTTTTGTGTTATTTTTTCACACACATTGTACTTTAGGCATGAATTGTCAAATCCAGTTATGGGTTACTGCCAAAAAACACCCCAAAATATGTTCAGCAACATCTTCTGAGTAAATTGATACCACCCATGTATAGGTATGTCGGGTCATTTGGGGGCTAAAAGGCCTTATTTGGGGGGTGCGCATTTCAGTTTTCCAACTTGGAATTTTCACATTTCGTCATCATGCACCCATGTCCTATTTGGGACATTTTTGAAGCCGGCCAAAGTAATTTACCCCCATCAAACCATATATTTTTAGAAAGGGCACACCCTAGGGTGCTTCAAAGAGTTGTATTTTAACACTTTCCATGCACTAGCTCTTTGTCAAACTTTCAGGTAGTCACTTTTTGTGTTATTTTTTCACACACATTGTACTTTAGGCATGAATTGTCAAATCCAGTTATGGGTTACTGCCAAAAAAACCCCAAAATATGTTCAGCAACATCTTCTGAGTAAATTGATACCACCCATGTATAGGTATGTCGGGTCATTTGGGGGCTAAAAGGCCTTATTTGGGGGGTGCGCATTTCAGTTTTCCAACTTGGAATTTTCACATTTCGTCATCATGCACCCATGTCCTATTTGGGACATTTTTGAAGCCGGCCAAAGTAATTTACCCCCATCAAACCATATATTTTTAGAAAGGGCACACCCTAGGGTGCTTCAAAGAGTTGTATTTTAACACTTTCCATGCACTAGCTCTTTGTCAATCTTTCAGGTAGTCACTTTTTGTGTTATTTTTTCACACACATTGTACTTTAGGCATGAATTGTCAAATCCAGTTATGGGTTACTGCCAAAAAACACCCCAAAATATGTTCAGCAACATCTTCTGAGTAAATTGATACCACCCATGTATAGGTATGTCGGGTCATTTTGGGGCTAAAAGGCCTTATTTGGGGGGTGCGCATTTCAGTTTTCCAACTTGGAATTTTCACATTTCGTCATCATGCACCCATGTCCTATTTGGGACATTTTTGAAGCCGGCCAAAGTAATTTACCCCCATCAAACCATATATTTTTAGAAAGGGCACACCCTAGGGTGCTTCAAAGAGTTGTATTTTAACACTTTCCATGCACTAGCTCTTTGTCAAACTTTCAGTAGTCACTTTTTGTGTTATTTTTTCACACACATTGTACTTTAGGCATGAATTGTCAAATCCAGTTATGGGTTACTGCCAAAAAACACCCAAAATATGTTCAGCAACATCTTCTGAGTAAATTGATACCACCCATATATAGATTTGTTCTGTTGTTTTTGGGTTACGCCAATCTTTGACATGTGCTTGTCAATTTTCTAATTTGACATACAGTATCTTCTTTGCTTATCTTCTTTTTAGGGGCCTTTTTACATACCCCAGTTTTATGAACGTGCATATATTTGGTAAGCTAACACCCCAAAGTATTGTAAATGGAGTGTTTTTATGCTATGGATGCATCCGTTTGCTCCAAACAAATTAGATACTGTTTGGTGGTCATTTTTCATTTTCACACCCACATCAGTTTTGGACTGTGATTTAGGAGACACTGTTGTTTTTTACTGCATGAAAACTCTCCAGGTTGTTTTCTGCAAGGTCTCCTGAGTACACCCATGCCCCCCATGCATAGGTTTGCCAGGATTTTGGGAAGGTTCAAATACAATTTTTATGACTTTGTCATTGGAGTTGAAATTGAGATTATTTCTTCAGCTAGGCCTAGCTTTGGTTTTGGGTCTACCGCATACCCCAGTTTGAATTATTGCCAGAAAATTGTTTATATTTGTTATGTTGACACCCCAAGGTATTGCATATGGAGTGCTTTGATGCCATGGATGCAACGGTTTTAGCCCAAAACATTTGAGAAGGTGTGTGGCGGTAATTTTTCAATTTTCAGATTTTTACGCCCACAGTAGTTTTGGACTGTGATTTAGCAGACACTGTTGTTTGTTACTGCATGAAAACTCTCCAGGTTGTTTTCTGCAAGATCTCCTGAGTACACCCATGCCCCCCATGCCTAGGTTTGCCAGGATTTTGGGAAGGTTCAAATACAATTTTTATGACTTTGTCATTAGAGTTGAAATTGAGATTATTTCTTCAGCTAGGCCTATCTTTGGTTTGGGTCTACCGCATACCCCAGTTTGAATTATTGCCAGAAAATTGTTTATATTTGTTATGTTGACACCCCAAGGTATTGCATATGGAGTGCTTTGATGCCATGGATGCAACGGTTTTAGCCCAAAACATTTGGCAACAAGGTGTGTGGCGGTAATTTTTCAAATTTCAGATTTTTACGCCCACAGTAGTTTTGGACTGTGATTTAGGCTAGGGTCAGACGAGCGTAGTGTTCACGTCCGTGATCGCGCCTAAAAGTACGTCCGTGATAGCATGACATAAAGTCCAATGGAGCCCGACACACGAAGTACGTCCGCACTGAACTGCGGACGCACAACGGCCGCGGCCCACGGACGCAAGGCAGGCAAGAACGTAGAACCGCTAGAACGGCCGCACAAAGTGCGCTGCGTCCGCAACGTCTGCATAGCTTTGTGTGTGAGTGATGGAACGTGGTCAGACGGACTGCATTTATACGTCCTGCATTTTTCACGGACAAAATGGTTTTGCAATTGAATTTATTGTCCCTCCTACATCTGTCAAAAAATAAATGTCAGTGAAAAAACGGACTGTGTGACCACTACTGCGTCTTCCGTACTGACGATGTCCGTACTGCACGGACGTACAGTCCGTAGAAATCACGCTCGTCTGACCCTAGCCTTAGCAGACACTGTTGTTTGTTACTGCATGAAAACTCTCCAGGTTGTTTTCTGCAAGATCTCCTGAGTACACCCATGCCCCCCATGCATAGGTGTGCAAAGATTTTGGCAAAATACAGCACCAATTGTAGAACATAAAAATGTACGAATAAAATGTAAAAGTCTGGTGCCTGTCAAACTGGGGATGCTCTCTAGGGGAGCACAGGCTGTTGTCACTGAAGTGCATGAAACGCAAAATGTTTTCATACCTTCTACGTGACATTGATTGGAGGTAAATGGGGGTAGAGCAGATGGGGCTACTGCTCCAGCAGGAGCGAATTGAGGGCTTCTTTATGATGCCCTCAGCATAGTAAGTGCCCAGAATTTCAGAAATTCTGGCACATCTAGCGGGGTCCATTGCTGCCTTGCCAAGTAGGAGTCTGGCTTCGCAGCACAATGCTGATGGGCATACAGATTTGATTGGGCCACGATGTGGCCCAACAAATCATCCCCCATAAACACCTGCAAAAACTGTGTGGCGGTAAATCCTGCAACATCAATATTGATGCCAGGATTTGCCGTGAAAGGAGGGATATCTGGCCTCTGGCGATGAGGCACTACCCACTCCTCAGCTGGAGCTGTGCGTCTCCTGCTGGCAGGTGGTGACCCAGGATCTGCATCAGAAACATCACTAGATACATCAGCCAGCATAGATAATGTATCTAGCGACGCCTCTGAGCAGTTAGCGGGGTCGAAATGAGGGTCTGAGTCTGACGCAGATGCCTCAGATTCTGACGCCAGGATGGCATATGCCTCCTCGGCGCTGTACACCCTCTCAGACATTATATATAATAGATTATAAAATTTATAATTATTATATATATATAAGCGGATTGTTGGTTCTTAGAAGAACCGTTGGGTTTCACAAGAAAATACAAATAAACACCTAAATCTCTCTAAATCCCTCTAAACCTGCCTCAATTCTTCTAAATCTCCCTAAAATCTCTCTAAATCTGCCTCAATTTTTCTAATCTCACTAAATCTCACTAAAATCTCTAACCTGTCAAATCTGATCTCTCTCTCTCGCTCACCAAAACACAAGTGAGGAGAGGGAGGGAGAATCACAGAGGTCAGAGCCAATATTTACAAAATATTGGCCTGACCTGACAAATTAGAAATTTTATTTTGATTTTTTCTAACTTCTGATTGGATGTTGCTAGCCTGCCTCTCTGATGAGGCAGGCTAGGAACATCCCACTCAGCCCAAGATGACCCTGCCCTTAGAACCCTAACCCTACCCCTGACCCTGCCCTTAGAACCCTAACCCTAACCCTAACCCTAACCCTACCCCTAACCCTAACCCTACCCCTACCCCTACCCCTACCCTACCCCTAACCCTACCCCTAACCCTACCCTAACCCTAACCCTAACCCTACCCCTACCCCTACCCTAACCCTACCCCTAACCCTACCCCTAACCCTAACCCCTAACCCTAACCCTACCCCTAACCCTAACCCTACCCTAACCCTACCCCTAACCCTACCCCTAACCCTACCCCTAACCCTACCCCTAACCCTAACCCTAACCCTAACCCTACCCCTAACCCTAACCCTAACCCTAACCCTACCCCTAACTGTCAGTTTATTTTATTTATTTTTCTTTTTTTACACTTTTTTACACACTTTTTTTTACTTTTTTTTTACACTTTTTTTTTCTCTGCTGGGTGCCTTGATCCCTCGAGGCACCCAGCAGAGCACCTGATCACTGAAGTGATCGATTTTGTACTGAGTGCCACGATACCTCGTGGCACTCAGTACTTCCTGCCGCTACCGGAAGTGATCGCTCGGGGGGAGCGATCACGGACGGACCGGCGGCAGGTAAGTATATTACAAGGATGCCTCGATGTCGAGGCATCCTTGTAATATGCTCAGAGCAGCTGGAAGCGATCCGATCGCTTCCAGCGCTCTGTAGAAGTGCCGGGCACCTCTCCGGTGCAACCGGATGTAGATCGCTCCCGGGAGCGATCACATGGTGCCCCGGCACTTCTAACGGCCATTGCACGGATGCCTGGACTCCCAGGCATCCTGCAATGGCGTTTGAGCTGCTGGAAGCGATCCGATCGCTTCCAGCAGCTCAAAAACGGCAGGACGTACCATGTACGTCAGCGGGTCTAAGAGAGACCCGCTGCAATGACGTACATGGTACGTCCCGGGTCTTAAGGGGTTAATAGATATTGAATAAAAACAGGAATATTTTTAACATTGAGACCTATGGGATAAATCTGTTTAAACCTGCCGAATGAAACCACTGAACATCAGGGCATTTCACTGACATTTTCTGCTGTTCGGTGTTCTCTGAATAGATTAACCATTGCTTCTCTATGGGGATTTCACTGCTGTCGAACAGGCACTGTATTTTGCTTGCAATTCGCCAAAATTTGGCAAACTGCCTGCTTTATGAATAGCTGAATGGCCACAAAATTTCACCGTACAGGGAAATTCACACATATTTCATACATGCAGAAAAATGAATAAGAACCAAGATATGATAAAAATTGTCCATAATTCTTTACATGAAAAAAATATATTTAATATTATATATTAATTTCAATTACAACCTAAAATACAGATTGTGGTGGTTATTGAACGGTTACTATTGTAGCTGTCCGAAATATAGACAGAAAATATACCTTTTGAAGTTGCTACTTGGTTACTTGGTTTGGCAACAAAAGCTCCCTCTAAAATAAAACTCAGCTGGAGAATTTTTTCCAATTTGAGTAATGTGAAATAAATTAGGCAATTCCCTATTCTTTTTTTTCCCTCCAATATTTAGTTTGTCATGATAACCAAATTTAAAACAATGAAACAATTTTAAAATTACTAATAATTTTGCTGATGTAGCGCACCTTAACAGAATACTTAGAAACTTTCAATGTTGTAACTGATTAGTTTTTGTAACCGTTATAATTATTATTATTATTTCCCATACCTTTGAAGCCACGAAGCCATGTATATAATCTTGTAATATTTTAATGTCATTGGAGTCGCTGGAAGAGGTTTCTTGCAAAACGGTCTCGCAGTGATCACTCTTAGAGTTCATATTTCCTCCGTTTTCTCGCTGTTTTTCACTGCTGACAGACTGGCTTTCCCTCTTAATTAGTTGGAACACCTTAAGGGAAAATAATACTTTATATAACACTGCAGCTTAAGGTGGAGTTATCAAAACAAGATGAACTAGTAAATGATTAGTGCTCACTGAGACTCACTGAGTTTAATGCTAGGGACAGTCTTATTTTGTGATAGGGACTTTCATATGATATATATTTTTTATATAAACATTTTATCGAGGTTAGTGTTGGGGGTTACAATTCTCGCTACCAGTGTCAAAGTCATTCCTGTTTCATAATATTGACAGTGCATCGTAATATATCACATTATGTTATACACCACATAAGAAATGATTACATTAGAAGCAAAAAAAGTCAAGGTAAGAAAATTCCGAATCAGAAGGGAAGGGTAGTGTGTGTATTTTTTTATTATTTTGCGGAAAGGTGCGGATTCTGCACTCTTCTACAAAATCTGTGAACAAAGAATGATAAATAAGAACATCACACATATTTGATAAAGTATGATTCATTATTATAAAGTTCATTAGGGAACTTACAACACGTAAGTTCAGTTAATTTACCTTTTATTGTGAGGTAGGTGCATCTATATCATTTGGCGTCTTGCCAAAGAAACTTACAGTGGCGGTCTTCTGGCAGGCATCTGAGTCTGCTTCTCATCTTCGTAGACCAGCAGCATGGTGGTGAGGTTGAAGCTGCTTCTCCCAGTTGTAAGAATGGTAAATCTGGCCAGATTTTAATGAAGAGATAAAGGTCTATTCAACGTAAGGTGAAACTCAGGAGAATTGGCAGGAGAAGAGAAAAATCTAGACCAAATAGCCGATTTGGAAAGTGAGATAAATAGCAGAATTTTTTTGGTTTGGCTATTTTGACCTAGAATTTTCACTTCTCCATTCATTCTCCACAGTTTAATCTTTCTTTGAAAAGACCTGAGCTATGGACAGTATTACAATGTTGGTGCTAACTTAACCAGAGCTTTTGTTAACTTAACAGCTCCATATGCTATAATGGCTCTGGTAAGTTTACAACAGCTCTGGTTAAGTTAGCACCAACTTTGTAATATAGCCCTATGTAGTTAGAGAATCATCAAAAGGATGCTGATCCAACGTGATTCCTATGTAGACATACATAGAAAAAGTAAATACAAGGAAGATGAGCAACGCATGAGCAGTGCAATGGAGCCATTCAAAGGAAAGATCTCAGGCACATCCTTTCAGCAAGCCTACAGAGTCAAGGTCTAAGATTCAAGGTGCCTCGTGGACAGATGTATACTCACAGCAAGATAAACCATCAAATGCGTTAGCCAGCAAACATCAAGGCGCATGTATGAAAACATGTATGCACATTTGACATCAGCCAAAAAAGGTGTGAGCACATATGCTTGAAGCAGCAAAATCACAAGAGTACAATAAATCCAAAATGAACCACTTGCATATATATAAACACCTGCATGAACTCTAGATACCAACCCAAAGCTCACATCTATATATATACCAAAGGTCTATGGAAATAAAAAGTAAAAGATTGTTAAAATGTGAAAGTGACTGAAATGGAAAACAAAAATAAGTGTTAATTGTCAGGAGTGTGCAACGTTAGGAGAATCTTTAAGTGCATAAATGATAAAAACCCAAGAATGAAAGTGTAGGTCAGTGGTGTTATTAACGGAAGATCAAGATAAGGCAGAATTTTTTAATGATTATAATTCTTGAGATTTATCAAAGAGAAACCTATAACAGGAGACATGCAAATCATTGACAAATCTTAAAATAAAATGTGATTGGTTGACTCAAGTAAAGGTGTTGCAACAACTCAACAAAGTCAATCTAAATAAGGCCCTGGAACTGGATGGCATTCACCCGCGAATACTGAGGGAGCTATGTGTTGAAATATGTAAACCTCTATTTTTAATCTTTCAAGATCGTTTCTTTCAGGAATTGTACCAGAGGAGTGGAAAAAAGCCGATGTGGTCCCTATGTTCAAAAAAGGTTCAAAATGTCTGCCTGAGAACTATAGACTGGTGAGCTTAACATCTGTGACTGGGAAAGTATTTGAGGGGTTACTAAGGGATAATATTCAGGAATTTATTGGGAGGTATAATGTTACAAAAATCAGCATGGATATATGAAACACAGATCATGTCAGACTAACCTAATTGCATTCTGCGATTGAAGAAGTAAGTAAGTATAGATCAGGGGTCGCAGTGGATGTGATCTTTTTTGAGTTTGCCAAGGCTTTCAACACAGTTACGCACAAGAGGTTACTATTAAAATTAAGAAAAATTGGTCTAGAGGAAATTCATGTTCTTGAATAGAAAACTGGATCAAAGATGGAGCACAGAGAGTGGTCATAAATGGTAAATTTTCAAGATGGACACCAGTGGTAAGTGGTGTCCCTCAGGGGTCTGTTAAAGGACTAAGTCTATTCAATTTATTTATAAATGACCTTGAAATAGTCATTGGAAGTCATGTGTCCGTGTTTGCAGATGACACAAAACTAGGAAAAGTAATACAATGTGAGCAGGATATTACTTCTCTGTAGAGGGATTTAGATAGATTGGGGGATTGGGCACTTAAATGCTAGGTGTAATGTAGATAAATGCAAGGTTATGCACATTGGAGTGAAGAACACACACCATGTATACCCTATATGGTACAGAGTTAGGGAAATCAAAGTAGGAGAAGGATTTGGGAATAATCATAAACTCCAAAGTCAGCAACACTTCCCAATGTCAAGCAGCAGTCGACAAGGCCAGCAAGGTATTGGAATGTATTAAAAGGAGAATTCACTCTCGGGATGAAAACATACAGGGTTATTCAGAGAAAGGTGAAAAACAGGAGAACTGGCAGGAGAAGAGAACAATCTAGACCAAATAGCCGATTTGGAAAGTGAGATAAATTGGAGAATGTTTCTGGTTTGGCTATTTTGCCCTAGAATTTTCACTTCTCCAGTCATTATTCTGAGTTTCACCTTTCTTTGAATAGATCTGATAATTTTGCCTCTTTATAAATCAATGGTAAGACCGGACCTTGAATATGCTGTGCAATTTTGGCCAACCGTTTTACAAAAGGATATTATGGCGGTAGAAAAAATGCAGAGGTTTGCAACTAAATTAATAAGGGGAATGGAAGAATTAAGTTATGAGGAAAGGCTAAACAAGCTTAAACCTGTTTAGTTTACAAGAACAGTGCCTTAGAGGGGATCTGATATCTTTATAAAAATATATACAGGACCATACACCATTGAGAAATATCACATTTGCAGGGTTTGTAACTATCCACCTATTATATGTCTTCCTTAGTGGTTTTATGAGAGGAATACATTAATTTACTTTTATGTGATTATTTTTATTACTCGAGTGACTTCCTGTTTGCTCTGTTTGTAACTATCCACTCTATTGTGTGTCTTCCTTAGTGGTGTTAAGAGAGGAGTTCGTTAATTTGCATTTTTGTGATTATTTTTATTCCTCAAGAGTGACATTACGTTTGCTGTGTTTGCCATTATAAACCATTGTCTGGAAACCTATTCATTAATAGGACTATACACAGGACACGAGGTCACCCATTTAGACTGGTTGAAAGGAAATTCAGCCTAAAGCACAGGAAGGGTTATTTTACAGTGAGAACAATAAAGTTGTGGACTCCTCTGCCTGTTGAGGTGGTTAGGTCTGTACAGACTTTTAAACAATGGCTGGATGACTTCCTGCAAAAACAGAAAATTAAGGGATATAATATTTAAAGTGAGAAACAGGTTTGTGAGGGTCCTAAGAAGGAGCAACGGTACTAAAGGCCTGTTCTACGTTGGGTGCCTGTTCAGGTCTCACAAGGTTTTAGCTTGATTGTGCCATCACAGTGACAATGCCAAAGACGTCATCCCAGTACGAGAGGTGCAGCAACCTCGATGATCATTTTGGCATTGTAAGGCCTCATCAAGGGGGTATAGCTGACAACCCTCTAGGCACATCGAGCAAGGGGTCCACGTCTGGATTACTCTGTAAATTTAAAGTGAGTAAGAGAGAGGTTTGTGAGGGACCGCAGTGGCCTGCTCTACGGTGGAGCCCGCTCAGGTCTTACAAGGTTTTAGCTCGATTGTGCCATTACAGAGACAGCTGCTCCACATGCAAATCAGACTGCTTCACCCAGAAATGGTGGCCAGTACTGAAATACCAAGGACGTCATTCCTGCACAAGAGGTACAGCAACCCCCGATGATCGTTTTGGCCTTGTTACAAGGCCAAAACGATCATCGGGGGTTGCTGCATCTCTCATGCGGGGATGACGTTGTTCGTTCTCAGGACCCTCACAAACTCCTTTTTGCTCATTGTAATATTTAATTTGTCATAATGGCTGCTGGATCCAAGGAGAAATCTGACCGCCATTCTGGGTTTAAGAAGGAAAGCCAAGACAGTGGGGGCAGGAGTAGCAGGGTTCTCAGAAGCAAGGGTTTATGGCAGGCGGCTGGCAGAAAGCATGGTAAAGTCTGTAGAAAAGGCTCTTGGCAGGCAGCTGGCAGAAAGCATGGTAAAGTCCGTAGCGAAGGGTCTTGACTGGCGGCTGGCAGAAAACATGATATAGTTTGTTCTTATTAAGCGCCAACACATTCCTCAGTGCTGTACAAAAGTTGCAATGGGTAAAGACAGGACAATTCTACAATACATACAGGAGGCAGGTAAGTATTCCTGCCAGCAGATACAGGAGGACATGAGGGCCCTATTCCCGTGGGAATTTACAGTCTCAATGGGTGAGGGGATTAGAAACAGGGGGGAGGGGACTGCAGTGATGAGTTAAAGCAGGGAGAGGTAAGGACTGTTTTTTGTAGGGTTGCACCGATACCGATACTAGTATCGATATCGGTGCCGATACCGGGTACTGCAGGAGTACTTGGTACTCGTGCAGTACCCCCGATACCGGAAGCCGGCATTGAGCCAGCTTGCCGGCATCCGAGGGGCAGGGGCGACTGTCCGAATGCTCTATCGGCATTCAGACAGACCCTGCAGCTGCTCTCCGCGATCATACTTACCTTCCTGAGCGACGCCGGGAAAGACTTTGTGCGTGCGCTCGTTGGAAGGCCCCCAGCCGCGATCACGTGGGACCACGTGATCGCGGCTGGGGGCCTTCCAACGAGCGCACACACAAAGACTTTCCCGGCGTCGCTCAGGAAGGCAAGTATGATCGCGGAGAGCTCCAGGTGCCAGGTGAGCTGGGGGCATAGTGTTAGTGAGGGTTTTGTAGGTCAGGGTGAGTAGTTTGAATTTGATTCTGCTGTGGATGAGGAGCCAGTGTAGGGATTCACAAAGAGGAGAGGCAGAGACCGAGCGACGGGTGAGATGGATAAGCCAGGCTGATGTGTTTAGGATGGACTGTAGGGGGAAAGGCCAATCAGTAGGTTGTTGTTCGAATCTCATCACAATTAGGGATGAGCCGAACACCACCCGAGTTCGGTTCAGGCCCGAACCCGAACTTTCCATATGTTCGGGTCCGAACCCGAACTCGAACTCCATGCAAGTCAATGGGGCTGAAAATTCGGTTTTTAGAGTGCCCTCCAAGAGGGCATATATGCTAGATATTTGCCATAAAAGGTGTATGGGGGTCCGGGTAGTGCCCTGGGGGACAGGAAACAAGGACAAAAAGTTTTAAAAAAAAAGTTTTTAAAGGGACAGTGAGTATTCCATGAAATAAGGGTTAAAAATAAAAACGAAAAATTCCTTCAAATATCGTGCCTAGGAGGTCCCCATAACCTGCCCGTGAAGTGGCAGATTTCTAGGATGTATAGAAACACTTAAAAACAAAAAAATGATGTTTCAAATGATGGTAAACAGTTTTCCTTTAATCTATCCATAAACAACTGCTTGGGGCAGGAGTCTGTATGAAAAGAGGAGTCATTTTCGGACACGCAGAAAAAGTTTACTGATTTTTGGCGGTGAAAAGCAGGAGAATGGAAAATTCTAGACCAAATAGCCGATTTGGAAAGTGAGATAAATGGGAGAATTTTTCTGGTTCGGCTATTTTGACCTAGAATTTTCTCTTCAGTCATTCTCCTGAGTTTCACCTTTCTCTGAATAACCCTGTCAGGGTTATTCAGAGAGCGGTGAAGAGCAGGAGAATGACTGGAGAATGGAAAATTCTAGGTCAAAATAGCCAAACCAGAAAAATTCTCCCATTTAGGCTAGGGTCAGACTAGCGAATTTTTAACGTGCGTTTAGGCGCACTTAATCACGGCCGCACTAGCAGCAAATGACGTGCAATGACAGCCAATATACGAAGTACGGTCGCACGAAAGTCCGGCTGCGCAACGCAAGGGGAAAATGAACGCATTTTTTCGAGAACGCAGAACCGCTAGTACGGACGTACAGAGTGCGCTGCGTCCACTAGCGGCGTGTGTGCGTGGTTTGGAGACGTCAGACCCTGCTCATGTCCGGCCAACATAACGTCCAGACACCCAAAGTTTCCTGGTTTGGATCCGTAAAAAATCACGCACAAAAATGCACATCGTATGACCGTTTTCGCGCATTCCGTGAAAAAATACGGCAATGCGTTCGGACGCACTTTTTGACGGTCACTGTGAAAAATGCGTTAGTCTGACCCTAGCCTTATCTCCCTTTCCAAATCGGCTATTTGGTCCAGATTGTTCTCTTTTCCTGCCATTCTCCTGGTTTTCACCTTTCTCTGAACAACCCTGAGAGAGAGGTGAAAGCCAGGAGAACTGGCAGGAGAAGAGAACAATCTAGACCAAATAGCCAATTTGGAAAGTGAGATAAATGGGAGAATTTTTCTGGTTTGGCTATTTTGACCTAGAATTTTCCATTCTCCAGTTATTCTCCTGATTTTCACCGCTCTCTGAATAACCCTGTGAATGTTTAATCCCGAGGTGAAAAATAACATTGCTTTAGATGTTAAAAGCGGGCAATGAGGAAATGTTGTATTTTTTCACACAGCAGTTAAATGCAGCATATTAGGAAGTTTTAGGAGGGAAATTACTCACTCAGAACAGAAGCAGACACCCCACACCTTCATTCTACATAAAATGTATCAAATTGATTAGACCAGACTAAAACATCTGTTGTTGTTATGCCGTTTGAAAAAAAAAAGGTCATTTAGAGGTGAGAATCTTTGCACCTAGACATTAGTTTTTAATTCAATATCTAATAAACCGTTGCTTATAATATTTTGCAGTAAAGAGTCTCTTTATTTCTAGATTTTTTAGTATTTTTTAAGCATTTTTTATACTTTTTTGAAAATTTCTTTTTTTTTCCGAACTCGAACCGAACACACCCAAAAAGTTCAAAGTTCATGAACTTTCGAACTGCCAAAGTTCGGGCCGCACTCCGAACCGTCCGAACCCGAACAGCTCATCCCTAATCACAATGTGTTCTCTTTTACAGAGGGGGATGAAGCTCACATTCTAAATTCAGTAGGCATTCCTCAATCCTTTCTGCAGAATGCTGGTGTAGAAGAGATTACCTGTACCCTTGAAAAGGCTCACATAAAACAGGGGGTTATGAATTACACTCAGTGACTTTGTCAGAGTACTATATAGCTCACCGCAAAACTGGAGGCATGCATATGTCCACACAACAAACTGTTTAGCAATAATACTAATTAATATGCTAGACTTGAAGCAATATTTAACAAGTGTTCATTTGGCTGGATGTTGCTTAATTTACAAATTATGCAAAGCAAAATTGTGAATTCTGAGGAGTGCATTGCAAAATGTGAATGTGAATTGGCACAGATTGGGAAGGATGATGGATCTTTGGGTGCATTTCTTTTAAAACATGCCAGTGCTTGTTAATCATGTTTAAGGCACAGGGAGCTTGTAAACTAAGTTGTGTAACAAATTTATTATGCAGAGTTCAGTCATATGTGTTGAAACAGGTTAAAGTAAATCAAATCAGGGGAATGCTCAGCCCATATTCGCATCATCTAAACAATAGACCAGAAGGATAACCTCTATGTGAAAAATGCTCAGTAATGTCAGTCATTTGAGAGTCAATTTTGTTGAATCAGAGACAATTCTATTGACATACATAAATTGGCTCTTAGGTAATGATCTCTTATAGACAAGGGATGCTTGGAAAATGCAATAGAGTGTTGCTTCACAGTACAAATCACTACCCAAAGTGAAACCTTTAATTTAACCCCTTAAGGACCAAAGGTCTTTAAAGATAATGCATTTATGAAGGAACAGTTATGTCGTTGGTACTTAAGGGGTTAAATAATGATATCCAAGAAGGGAAAGGTCATGGTGAACTTGATAGTTGAAATGCACATATTAAGAAACTGAACATTCTTGAAGGGATCTTGCCAATCCTGTCCACAACATCAAAATATCATCACTAAATCGCCACCATTTAATGACGAAACATCGGAACAAGGGGGTTACAAAAAAATAGCACTTTTTCTTCCAGATGTATAGCTATACGAACACATATGGGATTTACATTTAATCCCATAGAGATACCAGAAGCTGGAAGTAAAATTTAATTTCAAAAAGAAAAATTATTGAAGAGGTTTTATTCTGCACTGTTAGAACTTTTGATTTATTTTACTGATGTATATTTTTACACAAGAAATGAATATACTTGTTTCACAGCATTATCACTTTTTTTTGTTCTCCACTTCAGCGACCTTCTCATTTTTTGCACGCATGTTTTGCACGCATGTACTGCTATATATGCAAATGATTACTTCTTTTTTTGGTCGATGTTGAGTGTTTTTACTCCTGCATCTTGATTTCTTTGTTTCGTTTGCTGGCTCATTTGCTCATCTCGCTGTGCACATGCTCATGCCTTGAATCTTAGACCTTGACTCCGTAGGTTTTCTATATGTACTGTATGTGAATGGAAATCTTTCTATTGTGTGGCTCTATTGCCCTGCTCATGCGCATTGTTCATCTTCCTTTACTTTTTTCTGTGCATGTCTCCGTAGGGATCCTGTTGGATGCATGACTTTTCAAAAATGCTCTGACTATATAATGTCTTGTAACAGTTTTTTTAAAACCTTTATTTTTTTCTTTCTTTCTTTGACTCTAGTGACTATATGAAAGGTCTTTGATGTGTGCATTTTATGTTTGAAAACGGCTCCGTGTCAGGGCACGCGTTGCCACAAGCAGGCACAAGCTGGTGCTGTTCCATCCAGAAAACCCCAGCAGCCCCTTTCCTGCTATGCCTTGTGAGTTCCAAGCCAGATCCTGTGATCAATCTGGCTCTCTTACAGACAACAACGGTACTCCCACTAATGAGCACTCTGTTCAAGGTGTATTGCTTCAACATTGCCTAGCACTTGATGTGTATGTTCCCCTGAAGCCTGCTTGCTGACAACCCTGCTTCCTATCCCTTCAAGCCTCCAGCCATTCTCTCTGCTTTCTATCTTCCTGCCGGCACCCAACCAGTCCTTGTCTTGTCCATCTGTCTGCTGTCCTGTGCCTCCCTTGAGTCTCCTGGTGTGTTCCCCTCAGTGTCTTTTTCTTCTGTGTCCTGTCTCTAGTTTATCCTGTCTTTGTCTCTCCTCCCCTGTTTTATCCTAGTCAGCCCTTGTCCTGCCTTGCCCCTCACCATTTTCCCAGATATTGCTCTGCCATTCATCTGTTATTTCCGTGCTTACCATAATAAATCACAATTTGGAACTTACTCCTGTGTCTGCCTACACTGTCACTGCACCCTGGGCTCATACCCTCTCCCCCAGTACACCAAACCTGACAGAAGGCAGAAGCCTATATGAGCCAGCAATGATACAGGTCATCACTGTGTTAATTCAGAAAACTTTCAATGAGCTGTTTAGGCACCAGTCTGGCCTAATGAATGAACTGCAGAACCTATAAGACTCCTCAATTAAGGTAAGCGTTCAAACACCTAAAATATTAAATCATGCCTTACTGTCCCCTGTAGAACATTCCCGAAGGAGAGCGAATAAAGCATGTTGCTACTGTGAGGAGCCTGGACATTGGATCCTCCTCTGACCAATGAGACCCTCAAACGGCCTGCTTCCATGTCCAAGCCTGCTCCAAGAAAACCATTGCCACCAAAGCTCAGAAAGCTTTCGTCCATCAAGCCACCTACCGTTTTTCCAATTGCCAAATCTAGAGAGACTGGGTCTGAAGACGAGCCTGTTGAACACAAGGAAACAGAGCAGACTATGCCCATGGAGTCAGAACCTGTTGTCCCTAGACATGTGCATTTTCTTTCACTGTGAATTGCAATTCGTCCGGAATCCTGTTGATTCGTATTTTGGAAATACTTCCTAAATAGCAAGCGATTTAAACTGAAACAGTATATACTGAATCAATTGGGATTGATTCGTTATAATGAACTTGCTTCGTTATGACGTTCACACAAGTGGAAAGATTTACAGTAGCCTGAACCAATCCCCTCACTCGTAAATTCCTAACCCTAATTCTTATCACTAATCTAACCCGATTTGCTAACCCTAATTTCTAACACTAATTTCTAACCCTAATCTCTAACCCATCTCTAATCCAATCCAATCTCTAATCCAACCTTGAATCGAAATGAGCCGGTATATAATGAATCGATTCATTATACCAAATTCATTTCATTATGACATTTTACACAGCTGGAAAGATTGAGAGTAGATTGAACCAATCACTGCATTCCTTGGTTTGCAAAAGTTAACAGTGCTTGACCAATCACTTTTCTGCATTTGTCTTCAGTCTATGGCCAATCAAATCATGTTTTAACCTTGATTGCCTTGCAGCCAGTAATTTTTATGGTGTGACAGACAGTTGTCCAATGAAGGATAGAAGGGTCATGTCATCACTATGGGGGGGGGTATTGGTTTAGATATCACTGGCATAATGGTTTTCTGTCACTTTTGGCTTGTGTAGTTTGAACAGAGAGACATAGAGCTAAATTATTACCCTAATCTTTTTCTCTCTTCTAACTTTAATCTAACTCTACCTTCTAACCCTAATTCCTGACCCTAATTTCTAAATTTAAATTCTAACCCAAATCTAGCCCTATCTTCTAACCCTAATTTCTAAACCTAAATTCTAACCCTAATCTAAACTTGGTTTCTAACCCTAATCTAACCCTATCTTCTATCTTGAAGTGTGTGCTTTGTAATGAATCGCAGTTCATCTAAAATTCCATCAATTCATATTTTGGAAGTACTTCTGAAGTAACGAATCAATTTCATCTGACACAAAATGCATCTGAATGAAACTGTATATAACAAATTGATTCGGATCGGTTAAAAAGTCTCCAGTTGATTATTTTTTTAAAATCTCTTTTTTTATATCGCTGCACAGTGCCCGCAGTTTGCCAGTTTGTCCAGTATTGTGTCCTATGCAAAATCAGGTAATTTTTTAAAAAAAAATTTAATCTAAAAATAAGACTCTTAATATATTTGAAAGTTTAAGGTTAGTGTTGTAGAAGATAGTTATTAAGAACCCCTATTTAAGTTTCCCTCCAATCAAATTTTTCTCTTAAAATAAATTGCATTCTTGAAGTTGTTTTTGTATCTGTTTAGTGAGTTAATCACATAGATTTCTAAAAGATATTATCTGTAAATATTTTGAAAATAAAAATTATAAATTAAATAATAGTAAGGGTTAAAAATTGTAATTTGTAAAATCTGCTGGAGGGTTTAATCTGCCCACCTGCTAATTAGTTTTTTTTATTAAACTGTAATCTCTTGTTATTTTTAAATATTTTTGAAGACTAGCCTTGAAGCTAGTAGGAATTTATCATAATTTAAATTAGTAGATTAGCCAATAAGCTGTGTTTTTCTTTACTTTATAGTGCCGTATATAAAGTAATAGTGTGATCTAGGTGCAAAGCTCTGTTTGTAATATTATTTTTACTAAATTGGTTGCATTAGCAGCTTCACTCTCTAAATAGTGAGATGGATTTTTTGAAATTGTAACCTATAAAATTTGCAGCCTAGGAGTGTGAAGATTAGAAATACATTTTCTTGTAGGAGCGAGTTGCTGACTTCCTTGCCACAGTGCTTACATTTGGCTAGACAACCATCCACTCCTGAACTAAAATGCTCCCAAACTTTGAAAGTACGGCTTCTACCTACTGCAACCAATACTGCCTCTGATTCCTCCTCAATTACGGTAGCAGAACTAGTTGTTAACAAGGAAGTCAGTCACGGTGTAATGTTGGGTCATCTTTCCTACTCTGGGATGAACCAACATCTACGTACACCATAAGACACTTTTATTAAGGGACGAAAGTGGTGTGGCTGCTTATAGTAGTGAGGGCAGTAACAGATGTGAAAAGGGGGCCATGTTGCAAGTACTTCAACAGCCAGTGCAGAGAGTGCCTATTGATATCCCCCAAATCCCAAACAAGTGAGGCAGGCAAGCCTAGATCAATTTGGGGGCTTTCAGTCTAGAGTGATGTTGAAGCAGCAGTCCCGCAAAATTACATGGCTAATAGGGCAGCTGATAGCAGTTGGAGGTGCTCTTTCAATATCGTGGAAGGGGAGCCCTTCAAACAGCTGATGGAGACTGTGGCTGTGGAGACTTCAGTACCAAGTATCACCCCACACTTTCAGCAGGAGGTTAGAGCCTTCACTTTGCCTCTCCTGCGTGCAGTTGTTGGAGGAGTTGGTGAAGGCTGCTGGCCAGTCAGTGCACCTTTACCACTGACTTATGGAGTGCTCCCAGTGGTCAGCATGGCAGCACCCCAATGTGTCTGAGGAAGAAAGGAGTTCATAGACAGGGAGCTCCAGTACTGGTGTCACTGCTTTGGGAGGCAAGCAGGGTTACCATTCTTGCCTCCTTCATGAAGAGGTCATGGCTGAACAGGACACCTCTCAGAATATTATGCAGGCACTGAGTAAGATGGTGGCAAAATGGCTTGGTGTAGATTCAGGGACAGGCATATAAATGGGATATGTGGTGACTGACATTGTGTCTAATATGGTGAAGGCTCTCCGTGACAGTGTCATTGCATGTGTGCGGTGCACGTCCTGCATCTTGTTGTGAAAGGCTAGCGACCTGCTTAGGGAGGAACAGAAAAAGGCAGGCTTACCATAGCAGTGCCTGAAGCAGAATGTAGGCACTAGGTGGAACTCCACTTTGGAGATGTTGGAATGCCTTGTGGAGCAGAAGAAGGCAATCCATGTTATGGCTTCTAACCATTCCATTGCGAGCAGTAGAAACTTAGGAAGGCAGGAATGGTTATTGATGGGGCAGGTAGTATCAGTCCTTAGGCCTTTTAGGGATGTCACTGATAGTTTGAGCCAAGATACTGCTAGTCTTGGCCAAGTCATCCAAGTTTCAAGTTTATTGGTCTTTAGAACTAGCTTGAAGGCTTTCTTGATGGTCATGAAGTGATTCCTTAAGGGTACCTACTTGACAATGCTACTGCATTCGTCAGGAGACTGAATGAGTAACTGACGTGTCGATTTACAGAGCGGACAGAGAATTGCCCCGATCTGATGCTTGCCTATAATTCTGACCCAAGGGTAAAGGTGAAAGGTAATTTTCCATCGGCATTCCCTCACTTTTTGGAGAGATAAATTGATTGACGGGGTGCGTGATGTGCAGAGGAAGAGGGGATGTTAGTGGAGGTAGAAGACCTGGAGAAGCCCGTTGATGAGGCAACTGAAGGTAGCTATTGTAGAAGCACAGCTAATTCTCCAGGAGCTGCTGCATTTTTTGCTGAGTCATTGGACAGTATGATGGGCCCCACTGAACAAGTCCAAAGAAAGGAGAGTTGCAGAGATTGTCAAGGTATACTTTGGGTGTACCTCCTTTGCCATATAGTGCTGATCCCTTGACATTCTGGGATGAGAAGAGGAATGTGTGGCTTTCCCTGGTAGCCCAGGTGCTCCTCTCTTGTCTCCCAATTACAGTGCAGAGTGATCGTGTTTTTTCTATAACTGGAAACATACTTTGCCCTCAGCGCTTGATGCTCTCACCATAGCTCATGGAACAGATGGCATTCCCAAAATTTAATCTGCCAAAGTTGTGCTATCCACCTCTCTGAATTTCCAAAAATTTCCCCAGGTAAAATTAAACCTGTATGTGTGATTTGCAGGACCTCTCAGGTGTTGCAATGTTGCCCGTTAGGTTGCCAAATCAACAGACTGTGCCTGCCTGCTGCCACTCTGCTTACGTCTAATCTCCCCTCTGCACAAAATATACTCTGGGTAAAAATATGCTTGTTTGTTTGATTTGCAGAGTCTTTTTTGTGCTGCAATGTTGCCCGTTAGGTTGCCAAATCAACAGTGTGCCAGCCTGCCTGCTAGCACTCTGATTTTTTCAAATCCTTCTCTTCCCAAAACTTCCCTGACTACACTCTAATAATTTTGGGATCATTTGTCTTCAGTGCTACTATCTGCCTGCTGTTGCTTTCGTTATCCCATCTGTTCCCCTTGTCAATTTTCATTGTAAGTTTGATTTTTTTTTAAAACTTTAGCAATCATAATGTTGTAATAGTGGTGAATTGCATGGGCAAATCTGTGTGCTAGGACTGTGGTCGCTTATTCAAAGAAGTGAATTTGTCATCAATTGCCCATTCCATTTTTTTTATTCTTAAACCATGCAAGAGACAGCTATGTGGTTGGTGGCTGGTGGTTTGTTGGCTGTCCAACTGTCCATTCCACCAAGGTTTTTAGTCACTGTGCATTTGTAGTTGAATTTTTTCAGCACTTTCCTAGACCCCGTGGTAGCTTCACAAGGTAAAAGTGTGGCTCCACTGCAGCTTCTGCAGCAGTGGAGCCTCACTTTCACCCAACGAAGGTACTTGGAAACACCACTGGGTCTAGGCAAATGCCAGATGGCAAGAAAAAAAGGTGTCATCTGTGCTCATTTCTATACAGTTCCATGTGAAACAAAATACAATTAGAGGTTTTAGTTTACTTGAATGACTATTGAAGTGTAAGCTCAGCTCACTGAAGTGTAAACACCATCACGGCACCTCACGGTAGAGTGAGTACCTAACCAATGTAATCAAAAGCCACTCCTCTGAGCAGCTGCACACTTTCTTGCTGCTTTTCAGCTAAGAGGCAAAATAGTAGATTTTATTTAAACACGCACCAAGTACTTCCCATTTGGAGTTGAAAACAAAAATATGGAAAAAGGAACAGCAGCAAAAATTACCTAGCTGGTGTTACATCAAAATATGTGATGACACCTTTTTTTCTTGTTATATTTTATACATGAAATGGGTTGTTACTCCTGGTTCTTGCAGCCGTTCTGGTGAGCATGGACGCGACACCACTTTTTCTGTATGTATGTATATTTTGTTGTAACACCAGTTAGGTCATTTTTGCTGGTGTTCCTTTTTCCATGTTTTTGTTTTCAACCCCAAATGGGAAGTACTTGGTGTGTGTATAAATAAAACCCACCATTTTGCCTCTTAGCTGAAAAGCAACAAGAGAGAGTGCAGCTGCTCAGAGGAGGAGCTTTCGGTTACATTGGATAGGTACTCAATCTACCAAGAGGTGCCGTGATGGGGCGAATAAGCTTACACTTCAGTGGCCATTCAAGTAAACTAAAACCTCTAATTGTGTTTTGTTTCACATGGAATTGTATAGAAACGAGTGCAGATGACACCTTTTTTTCTTGCTATATTTTATACATGAAATGGGTTGTTACTCCTGGTTGTTGCAGCTGCTCTGGTGAGCATGGGCGCAACTCTGCTTTTTCTCTATGTAAGTGCCAGATGGCAGCCCAGATTCTAACTAAACCCTACCCTAAAGTATTTGTTAGTTTCACAGGATGCTGATACAGTCTGCTAAAAGGTTCAAGTCCTAAAATAATAAGAGCCCTATTCCAAGACTGCTGGAGACATTATACATAACATTTCCAGAAGTTATTTTAACATCAGGAATCACTATTCCCCTCATGCCACAAGCTGTATTTGTACCTCGAGCAGGGCAGCCAACAGAAATGATGGGACCCCTTACTGAACCACATGATGGGCCCCCCTGTAAACGTCCCCAACCTTTAACAGCTTTTTGTCCCCTTCCAAAACAAAAAAAAGGACATAACACAGTTCCACAGCAATAAAACTCACAGTAATGTGTTGTCTGTATGATGGCCTTTGGACTTGGCTGGGCCCTGAGGCTGGCCTGGGCACTGGGGCTTGGCTGGGCCTTGCGGTCTGGCTGGGCCCTGGGGTCTGACTGGGCCCAGGGGTCTGGTTGGGCCCTGGCTGGGCCCTTGGGTCTGGCTGGGCCCTGGGGTCTGGCTGGGCCCTGGGGTCTGGCTGAGCCCTGGGGTCTGGCTGAGCCCTGGGGTCTGGCTCTTTCCTGGGGTCTGGCTGGGCCCTGGCTCACCGCTCCGTCGCCTTCTGTCTCTATCCTCTGCTCCTCCTTCTCCTTCTTCTTTCGGGCCCTCCGTTGCAGCTACACTAGTGCTAGTTTCGGGCTCCTTACGCCAGCATGGGGTGTAATGCCCTGATGGCGGCCCTGACCTTGAGTATAGTGCTTCACTATTGTAAATTAACATCTCCTATACCTTATATTCCATGTATAGGAGGTGTTAATTTGCACCTGAGATTAGAACAATGAGCTATTCCAATGTAGCCCATTTTCCCCCGTCTGGTGATGGTACTTCTAAAAGATACAGATTCCTAGATTCCTAAAACTAAATAATCCTACTTTTCCAAATGGCAACTCTTAACTCTTTTCCCCTTGCAAAAATAGAGCAGGAACTGTGATCCTATATGTCCCTGCTTGACTTTACCCTTCCTATAAGAATTTTTCAACATTTACCTGGTATAAATGATCAAATTAATTACAATAATATTTTATTTTCTGGCTAGGATGCCATTTGTAATTATTCCTTTAGTACTAAACTGGATATCTTTAAATCCAGCGGTTACAAGAAGAGTTTTAAACTCAGTGGCTGTTCTCTCTTTTCCTTCACAAATCATTAGCATCACGACATTTTGCAAATGGATGATCGCTGGGCCTTCTTCAGTTTTATTTAAGACAGCTTCAATTATAAATATTCCTCCACCTGTATAAATAAAAGAAGAATGAATGTAAAGTCCGTTACTATACTCTATACTGTAGAAGTACATATTAACATTTCCCCGTAAATGTTATTCGCATTAGCAAGTTAGCAGTATATGTAGTGTGAGAGTGTGATTAAGGGCAGGGTGGTAGACCAAAGGTTTATCAGCCGACGGGTGGAGGATTCTCTTTTCCCATATAGGGTTATCTAACAGCTGACACCTAATTAGGACTGCCCTGCCCTTTAAGGAGATGTGTGGTTCCCTCAGAGGGCAGTCGTATGTGCAGGGTACAGAGAGAAGAAAGCCTAATCCTGAGCCCAGGAGGAAACAATATTTTGCTTTTATAGGTTGGTAAACGTCTTAGACGTCCACCTTGCTAGACCAGTGTGAAGTTAGTCTCTGCTTCCAGTAGTTATTTGTTTTGTATTTGTGATATTTTACCCTGCAATGGCTGCACAATAAAGCAAGAAACCAAAGCACCGATATTTGTGTCCAGTGACTATATCACAGTAGTTAAAATAACAAGTGTATCTGTAATGATGACAAAAGGTTATTCACAACAGCCAGTATTACAGTTCTGACAATTTTGTTTTGAATCTTTAATTCTCTTGTAATTGGTTTTCAGTTCTGTAACACTATTACAAATATTAGAATCGCCTACATTTTCCTCGAATGTAATCAGTGTTTAACATTTTTTTATAACATACATCCTATTAATTTTATAGTTGCTGTTATGTATCACATTTGAGCAATGTATGACAATGTGGTCTCTCTACACTATTTTACACGACTGTCAACATTATTTGTACTTCCATGATGCCCTAATAAAATTTTTTTAAAGGGACACTCCACTCATGCTGACCACTTTAGCTGAAGTGGTCAGAATGTGAGGAGTGCACCCAACCCCCAGATTCCCCAATCTGAAGAAAATGTGGGGTGAAGTGGAGGAGTTTTCTCCACCCCACCCAACATCACCGGCAGCTGGGATTTTGACTTTTCTGGCTGCCAGTCATCAGATCGTTTACTAGTGATGTCAACACAAAGAGAGCATGCTGAAGTCACCCTCTGAGACCATCCGCTGAAGCAAGAGATCTCAGAGAGGCAGCAGATGGATCTGCAAATGCGCATGCAGCTAAATCCAGCAATCCAGGACAATCTAGCATTATGACCACATTAGTCTTTTTAACAGTCATAGTTTGCAGGCTCCCCTCTTCCCCCAGAATGGGGTTTCCTTCTGCCCGAAATGTTTTCAGTGAGATCCTGCTGGACAGCCTTCCATAGCCTACCATGATCAATTTCAGTCAACTGAGACGGATTGATCATCAGGGACAATGTCTGCTTCTTACTGCAGGAGTCATGAGCTAGGAAAGGGATGAAGAGTGATGTTGTACAACCACTATCACATGCTTTTCCATAAAACCACTAACATGACCCAGTGTTTATTTATTTATTAAAAATATCTTTACATTAATTACACCGTTTAAAATCATCTATACAATGCTTTTTTACTGTTAGTAATTGAGAGAGGGGGAAATCTGCTTGTGAAATAGCACTACTACAGCTGAGGCTCTGAATATAATCGGCCAAGACTCCTTGGGGTAGATCACAACTCAGACATTAAAGGCAAGATGCAAATGGTTTACGCTTTGCCCCTGTCACTTTAGATTTGCGGCTCACCTTATCCTCTGTACTACAAATGAGACGCTTTGCCAGCAGCACATGCCGTAATACCTTCGAGCCACAAGAAGAAATCTGCTCCAGGAGTCCATAAGACACCATGGTGATCAGCGAGATCTTGCGCCACAGCTCATGCAAATGAGATCTGGCTGGGGCGGTAGAGTGTATGCAGAGGAACACTAGGAACTATTTGTTCCCAGCATTCCTTTCCCGCGGAACAAGGAAGCAGCGGTTTGTGCCGCTCTTCACCACCAAGAGATCTGACGTGAGTATGTGAATATTTAAGTGGGTTTAGATTTGTGTGTTATGATTGTGCTGAAGTGCAATCACTTAACACCAGTGGTTGAAAAACATTATTCAAACTTTAATAACACAAGGCGCAGATGGAGAGCGAGCTGGTTGCAAATAATGACATGTTATCCATCTGTACCGGGCAGGGCACATTAGTGTCTCCCATACAAAGTATAGGTAACGTTAATGTACAGTTACCCAGCCCTACATCTGAGACGCAAGCTGAGCTCAGTACTGAAATACTGAACACATGATCATATTAAATAACCATACGCCTACAAATCAGCCCATAGAATCAAGAAATTTAAATTTAGGCTACTTTATACGCAATACATAAAACAAATGGAGTATACTTGTTATACTGTACCTGGATTACAAGCCATATAAACCTTTTTCAATAGTTTTAAACACGTCTCATCATCCCAGTCATGAAGAATATGAGACAGAATAAAAAGGTCAGCATCTGGAATAGGATCCTCAAAAAAATTCCCTAGCAGCAAAAAAAGTTTTAAAAACAGTTAAATATGTAGTCACTGATAGGCTCATCAAAAGAAAATATTTGCAGTTTAGTGCAGTGCCTCTCAATTCCAGTCCTCAAGTACCCCTAACACGCCAGGTTTGCCAGATATCTGAAGCACAGCACAGGTGATATGATTTGCTGCTCAGTGATTGCAGTATTCTGCATTTCCCAAAGGTAATCCTTAAAATGTGGCCTGTTTGGGGTACTTGACGACAGGGGTTGAGAAACACTGGTTTAGTGGAATAACAGATTGCATGATCTTTGTGATTTTGTTTTAACCCCATTCACTTCCAACATATCTTCCATAAAACATTCAGGAGCCAATGTTGGGCTATATTACAATCTTAACGCTAACTTAGCAGTCAGCTATGTGAGCGTTAACATTAGGTTAAGTGGTCCTAGCGCAGGCTGCCCATATTAAAATCTGAACACTAACGGGTTAAAAAACCCGTTAACACAACGGATATTGCGCTCGCTTCCACGAGCTTACTGTACTCTGCACTCCCTATACTTAACATGGTGAGTGCAAAGAGTAATTACCACCCCTCTGCGGTTAACTAAAAAGTTAACCACAACTTGAAGCTGGTGCTATCTGATTTTGCTTCTGTTGTGCTCGTGTTTCAATGGTTCGTACTTGTTACAATCAACATCAGGTTCTTTACTTTCCTTATTCCACTCTACGGGATTCTGTTTCCTTCTGATCTCAAGTCTATTTCCACCTCATGGTCACGTCTACCTAGTGTTAAACAGACATGACATTCAGGTTGCACTGATTAAATGCACACACAAAAAATACTTTAAATCATACCTTGTTGAAAGGAAATTTTACTATCTTTTTCTCCTGTAAAATGTTCACATGCTACTTGTATTATCTTAGGTAGATCATAGACAATGATGGTGGATTCTGGGTAAAGAGATCCACAAGTCTTGGCCACTCTCCCTGTGCAGCCTGACAAAAAACACAAAAATAATTTCATTTTTGGTGAATTTTATTTTCTGACATGGTAGGACACAAGAAAAATCCAGGTTTGGAAGCTTTACTGAGCACAATCATATAAATTTTCTCCGTAAAGCTTCTAGACCTGAAGAAGAGAGTTTATACTCTAGAAAGCATGTCTTTTATGTGTAACGATAGTCCAATAAAAAGCTATCACTACGTACTGCTATAATCTGGTGATTTTGGCATCTGGACTAACACAACTTTTCCAATATATAAGAATATATAAAGAGTAGTAAATATACATAAATATATGCACACTGTAGTGTGCTACTACAAGCTAGTAATGTGGCATTTTGCTAAATAAGGGACACTATCTAGAGTATAGAACCTTTTCATTCCAACAATATCGCTGTAAAGGATAGATAAGTACAAGAAAACATTTAAAAGAGCACATTTAAATTATTTTATCCTCTTTACTGCCAAGATGTTTTCCATAAATCCACTGCTAGGATATCAGCACTAAAGAAGCAAAATTTAGAACTGATTTAACCCCTTAGTGACCGGGCGGTTTTACACAAATCCGTCCTTTAGTGACCGCTGCTGTTTTTACGTTTCTGCGCTGTTAGTGTTTAGGACAAATTTTCCTCTTACTCGTTTATGCAACCCACACATATTTTACACTGTTTTTCTCGTCATTAAATGGACTTTATAAAGATACCATTTTTTTCATTATTTCATATAATTTACTATACAAAACATTGTGAAATATGACAAAAAAATTGAAAAAACACCACTTTTTCGAACTTTGACCCCCAAAATTTCTTATGTATCAACAACCGTCAAAAAAATTTAATTCCTTATTAGTTTCTAAATTTAGTTCTGAGTTTAGCAATACCCAATGTTTACATATTCCTCGCTTTTTTCCTTATTTTATGCAACAATAAGTGCAAGTAGCACTTTGCCATTTCCAAAGAGTTTATTTTCAAAACTAGTGATAGTGACATTGTAACACTGATATCTGTCACTAATTCCTGAATAACCCTCCACATATACATATTTTTTTAAAGTACACAAATCAAGGTATTAAACTTGGGGTATTTTGACTCTTTCCATGCAAACCATTTTACCACAAATCTATGCCAAAGTTTGAGAAAAAAAAAGTTTTGGTGATTTTTCTTTTGAACGCAATTTAAGAATACATGTACTGTGAACTTTAAGGTTTACTGCCAAAAAACACCCCAAAATATGTTCAGCAACATCTTCTGAGTAAATTGATACCACCCATGTATAGGTATGTCGGGTCATTTGGGGGCTAATAGGCCTTATTTGGGGGGGTGCGCATTTCAGGTTTCCAACTTGGAATTTTCACATTTCGTCATCATGCACCCATGTCCTATTTGGGACATTTTTGAAGCTGGCCAAAGTAATTTACCCCATCAAACCATATATTTTTAGAAAGGGCACACCCTAGGGTACTTCAAAGAGTTGTATTTTAACACTTTCCATGCACTAGCTCTATGTCAAACTTTCAGGTAGTCACTTTTTGTGTTATTTTTTCACACACATTGTACTTTAGGCGTGAATTGTCAAATCCAGTTATGGGTTACTGCCAAAAAACACCCCAAAATATGTTCAGCAACATCTTCTGAGTAAAGAGTAAAGTGATACCACCCATATATAGATTTGTTCTGTTGTTTTTGGGGTGTTACGCCAATCTTTTGACATGTGCTTGTCAATTTTCTAATTTGACATACAGTATCTTCTTTGCTTATCTTCTTTTTAGGGGCCTTTTTACATACCTAATTTTATGAACGTGCATATATTTGGTAAGCTAACACCCCAAAGTATTGTAAATGGAGTGTTTTTATGCCATGGATGCAACCGTTTGCTCCAAACAAATTGGATACTGTTTGGTGGTCATTTTTCATTTTCACACCCACATCAGTTTTGGACTGTGATTTAGGAGACACTGTTGTTGGTTACTGCATGAAAACTCTCCAGGTTGTTTTCTGAAAGGTCTCCTGAGTACACCCATGCCCCCCATGCATAGGTTTCCCAGGATTTTGGGAAGGTTCAAATACAATTTTTATGACTTTGTCATTGGAGTTGAAATTGAGATTATTTCTTCAGCTAGGCCTAGCTTTTGTTTTGGGTCTACCGCATACCCCAGTTTGAATTATTGCCAGAAAATTGTTTATATTTGTTATGTTGACACCCCAAGGTATTGCATATGGAGTGCTTTGATGCCATGGATGCAACGGTTTTAGCCCAAAACATTTGAGAAGGTGTGTGGCGGTAATTTTTCAATTTTCAGATTTTTACGCCCACATTAGATTTGGACTGTGATTTAGGAGACACTGTTGTTGGTTACTGCATGAAAACTCTCCAGGTTGTTTTCTGCAAGGTCTCCTGAGTACACCCATGCCCCCCATGCATAGGTTTGCCAGGATTTTGGGAAGGTTCAAATACAATTTTTATGACTTTGTCGTTGGAGTTGAAATTGAGATTATTTCTTCAGCTAGGCCTATCTTTGGTTTTGGGTCTACCGCATACCCCAGTTTGAATTATTGCCAGAAAATTGTTTATATTTGTTATGTTGACACCCCAAGGTATTGCATATGGAGTGCTTTGATGCCATGGATGCAACGGTTTTAGGCTAAGGTCAGACGAAAGCATTTTTAACGTGCGTTTAACCGCACGAAATCACGGCCGTGCTAGCAGCAAATGACGTCCAATGCCGGGTAACATACGAAGAACGGCCGCACGAAAGTTCATCCGCGCAACGCAAATGGCAAACGAACGCATTTTTTCTAGAACGTCAAACCGCTACTACTGACGTACAGAGTGCGCTGCGTCCGCATAGCGGCGTGTTTGCGTGATTGGGAGACGTCAGACACTGCTAATGTCCGGCTAACATAACGTCCAGACACAAAAAGTGTTTTATTGATGATCCGTACAAAATCACGTACGAAAATGCGCATCGTATGACCGCTATCGCGTATTCCGTGAAAAAATACGTCCATTCGTTCGAACGCACTTTTTCACGGACAACGTGAAAAATGCGTTAGTCTGACCCTAGCCTTAGCCCAAAACATTTGAGAAGGTGTGTGGCGGTAATTTTTCAATTTTCAGATTTTTACGCCCACATTAGATTTGGACTGTGATTTAGGAGACACTGTTGTTGGTTACTGCATGAAAACTCTCCAGGTTGTTTTCTGCAAGGTCTCCTGAGTACACCCATGCCCCCCATGCATAGGTGTGCAAAGATTTTGGCAAAATACAGCACCAATTGTAGAACATAAAAATGTAGGAATAAAATGTAAAAGTCTGGTGCAGTAAAAGAAAAAAAAAACTAAACTGAACTAACTAACTAGAGTATAAGAAAAAATAGAAAGGAAAAAAAAAATCACAGATCACGCACAGTGTGATATATCTTGAAACAGTCCCCAAGACACAGACCGGGTTGTCCAGGGCATTCTGGGCAGTAGAAGATTGTGTCTCTCCTCTGCCCCCTCTTGAAACACACCCTGCATCTTTTTTGGGGTTTCTGTTTGCCCTCAGTAGGGGGGATTTTATAAATAAAATGTGTAGCCCCAACTCTGTCCCCCATCACCGCCCGGGGAGCAGGTGCATCCTGGTACAAAAACCCCGAAATGACCTGGAGCTGAAACTGTAAAAAGGACAGCGTCACTCCGGGGTTTGCCTTTTTGCAGAGCAAAAAGGCATTGTGGGTTGCAATTTGCATCAGGTAAATTGCAACCTTTTTGTACCAGGCCCTTGACTTCCGCATAATCTGGTAGGGCTGGAGCAGCTGATCTGCCAGATCAACCCCACCCATATGCCGGTTATAGGCTTTGATGCACACTGGCTTCCTGATGCGCTCAGCTCTGCCACGTACAGAGACCTCCACAGACCTCTCAGTGTGGATGGTGGATAGAAGGTATACATCCTTCTTGTCTCTGTACTTGACCGCCAACAGCTCCTCTTGGCGCAGAGCTGAGGTCTCCCCCCTTTTTAACCGGGTGCGGACAAGCTGTGCTGGGAAACCTACGCGGTTCTTGCGAACAGTACCGCATGCTGCTGTATCAAAACAATACAGCAGCTTGAACAAAGGGACACTCGTATAAAAATTATCAACATACAAGTAGTACCCTTTGTTCATCAGGGGAAAAAGTAGGTCCCACACAATCTTGCCACTGGTTCCCACGTGTTCTGGGCAACCTGGAGGGTCAAGGCTACTATCCTTTCCCTCGTACACCCGGAAGGCCTGAGTATACCCACTCTCGCTGTCACAGAGCTTATACACCTTCACTCCATACCTGGAGCGTTTGGAAGGAATATACTGCTTGAATCCCAGCCTTCACTTGTATTTCATTAGGGATTCATCCACGCAGATATTCCTTCCAGGTGTATAAGCCTCTGCAAACCTGGCGGCGAAGTGGGTAATCAGGGGGCGGATTTTATACAACCTGTCAAACTGGGGATGCTCTCTAGGAGAGCACAGGCTGTTGTCACTGAAGTGCATGAAACGCAAAATGTTTTCATACCTTCTACGTGACATTGATTGGGGGTAAATGGGGGTAGAGCAGATGGGGCTACTGCTCCAGTAGGAGCGAATTGAGTGCTTCTTTATGATGCCCATCAGCATAGTAAGTGCCCAGAATTTCAGAAATTCTGGCACATCTAGCGGGGTCCATTGCTGCCTTGCCAAGTAGGAATCTGGCTTCGCAGCACAATGCTGATGGGCATACAGATTTGATTGGGCCACGATGTGGCCCAACAAATCATCCCCCATAAACACCTGCAAAAACTGTGTGGCGGTAAATCCTGCAACATCAATATTGATGCCAGGATTTGCCGTGAAAGGAGGGATATCTGGCCTCTGGCGATGAGGCACTATCCACTCCTCAGCTGGAGCTGTGCGTCTCCTGCTGGCACGTGGTGGCCCAGGATCTGCATCAGAAACATCACTAGGAGATACATCAGCCAGCGTAGATGATGTATCTAGCGATGTCTCTGAGCAGTTAGCGGGGTCAAAATCTGGGTCTGAGTCCGATGCAGATGCCTCATATTCTGACGCCAGGATGGCATATGCCTCCTCGGCGCTGTACACCCTCTCAGACATTATATATAATTGATTATAAAATTTTATAATTATTATATATATAAGCGGATTATTGGTTCTTAGAAGAACCGTTGGGTTTCACAAGAAAATTCAAATAAACACCTAAATCTCTCTAAATCCCTCTAAACCTGCCTCAATATTTCTAAATCTCCCTAAAATCTCTCTAAATCTGCCTCAATTTTTCTAATCTCACTAAATCTACCTAAAATCTCTAACCTGTCAAATCTGATCTCTCTCTCTCGCTCACCAAAACACAAGTGAGGAGAGGGAGGGAGAATCACAGAGGTCACGGCCAATATTTACAAAATATTGACCTGACCTGACAAATTAGAAATTTTATTTAGATTTTTTATAACTTCTGATTGGATGTTGCTAGCCTGCCTCTCTGATGAGGCAGGCTAGGAACATCCCACACAGCCCCAAGATGACCCTGCCCTTAGAAGGGCAGCGCCATCTTGGCTGTCACATTTATTTTATTTTATTCATTTTTATTTATTTATTTTTCTTTTTTTACACTTTTTTTAGTCTGCTGGGTGCCTTGATCCCTCGAGGCACCCAGCAGAGCACCTGATCACTCATGTGATCTTTTTTGTACTGAGTGCCACGATACCTCGTGGCACTCAGTACTTCCTGCCGCTACCGGAAGTGATCGCTCGGGGGGAGCAATCACTGAGCGGACCGGCGGCAGGTAAACATATTGCAAGGATGCCTCGATGTCGAGGCATCCCTGCAATATAGTCAGAGCAGCTGGAAGCGATACCAATCGCTTCCAGCGCTCTGTAGAAGTGCGGGGCACCTTTCCAGTGAAACCGGATGTTGATCGCTCCCGGGGAGCGATCACAAGGGGCCCCGGCACTTCTAACCGCCATTGCATGGATGCCTGGACTCCCAGGCAGCCTGCAATGGTGTTTGAGCTGCTGGAAGCGATCCGATCGCTTCCAGCGCTCTAAAGACCGCAGGACGTACCATGTACGTCAGCGGGTCTAAAAGAGACCCGCGGCCGTGATGTACATGGTACGTCTGAGGTCCTTAAGGGGTTAATATTTCATGCTTACAACAAAAAATTATAATCCTGAGTATTATTATTACCTCCTAAATCACAAATGGTCTTGAAGCAGGAAAGATCAAATGAAGAAATAATTTCTTTCTTGCCAAATAGAAAAAAGTAAGAATCCATACATTGCATGAACCGCAAAATGCTGTCTTCTGATCTGGTATATATAAATATAAAAAAAAGATATATATATATCATGCAGGGAGTTTAGAATAGATCAAAAGAGTTAATGTGGAGAGTTTTCATGTTAGATACAGTATAAATGTTCTAGCTGTTTCAATCTTACATTAATTCACAAGAGATGTGCTTTTACCCTTCTACTACCAAGTAGTTTAAAAAGAAAAAAATACATGTGTTTGGAATGTGAAATGTATAACTAATGCTTAAATGTAGCTAAAATAGCTTTCTTATCTCTTAGTAATACAGCCTACAAATAAAATTCTGCAAGATAGGGGACACTATTTAGCATTTAGAACATTTCTTCCCAGCAATTTTTCAGCAAACGAATAAACAAATGATTGAACAATTAAAAATGGCCAAATTTTGAATATTGTACACTTTCAACTATCTCAGTATAATCATACAGGGTTATTCAAAGAGCGTGAAAAGCAGGAGAATGACTGGAGAATGACTGGAGAATGAAAAATTCTAGGTCAAAATAACCAAACCAGAAAAATTCTCCCTTTCATCTCACTTTCCAAATCGGCTATTTTGACCTAGAATTTTTCATTCTCCAGTCATTCTCCTGCTTTTCACGCTCTCTGAATAACCCTGATAGTTAAGCTAAATTTTCATTAAACCCTACATTTAAGAGTTAACTATGCATTCTTGTTTCATGTAAATGTTATGATAATATTATTTAAAAAAATTATTGCTTAGTAATAAAAGGGTTAACATGATATGCTTAAAACCTAGATCAAAATAGGTGGCCCCTGACTAGCAGAGTTACTTTCTCCATTGGGCAGATGTTCAGACATTACTGTGAAGGCTAAACTTTAAAAAAAAAACATTTTTTCTTGATAATTTTTTTTTTTTATTAGGTTTTTAATAATATACATAAAATTCAATAAAAACAAAATAAAAATACCATAATAACAAAACTTACAGACATACAGAATATTTGCTTATTTGCTTCATATAAGTAATTATATATATATATATATATATATATATACACAGTTGTGTTCAAAATTATTCAACCCCCACTGAAATTGAGTGTTTTGGCCAGTTTGACATAATGATTTTGATCATTCAGTCATCTTGCTTACAATTAAATCAAAGAGGCACATGTAGGTCAGACAAATATAACATAACATTTATAATGAAATAACCACAAATGTCTTTTCTGTGCTCACATCATTATCAGTTTTATTCAACCCCCAAGTGACATTCAATCTTAGTACTTAGTACAACATCCTTTTACAGTTATAACAGCTTTTAAACGTGAAGCATAGCTTGACACAAGTGTCTTGCAGCGATCTACGGGTATCTTAGCCCATTCGTCATGGGCAAAAGGCTCCAGTTCAGTCACATTCTTAGGCTTGCGCACTGCAACTGCTTTCTTTAAGTCCCACCAGAGGTTCTCAATCGGATTTAAGTCAGGTGACTGCGATGGCCACTCCAAAATGTTCCAGCCTTTAATCTGCAACCATGCTCTAGTGGACTTGAAGGTATGCTTGGGATCATTGTCCTGTTGAAAGGTCCAACGTCTCCCAAGCCTCAGGTTTGTGACGGACTGCATCACATTGTCATCCAATATCTCCTGGTACTGAAGAGAACTCATGGTACCTTGCACATGCTTCACAGTAGGCAAGGTGTTCTTTTCTTCATAGGCCTTGTTCTTCCTCCTCCAAACATAGCTGATCCATGGGCCCAAACAGTTCTAATTTTTTTTCATCAGTCCACAGAACACTATCCCAAAACTTCTGTGGTTTGTCCACATGACTTTTGGCATACTGCAGTCGACTCTTCTTATTCTTTGGAGACAGCAAGGGGGTGCGCCTGGGAGTTCTGGCATGGAGGCCTTCATTACGCAGTGTGCGCCGTATTGTCTGAGCTAAAACTTCAGTACCCACATCTGACAAATCTTTTCTCAGTTCCTCAGCAGTCACACGGGGACTTTTCTCCACTCTACGCTTCAGGTAGCGCACAGCAGTTGAAGTCAGCATCTTCTTTCTGCCACGACCAGGTAGCGTTTCAACAGTGCCCTTTGCCTTGAATTTGCGAATGATGTTGCTTCCTATGTCTCTCTTGGTATGTTTAACATCTTTGCAATCTTCTTATAGCCATTGCCCTTCCTGTGAAGAGTAATCACCTCTTCTCTTGTCTTCCTGGACCATTCTCTTGACTTCACCATGTTTGTAACCACACCAGTAAATGTCTAGAAGGAGCTGAGTATCACAGTCATTTTAAAGCTGCCTAATTGGTGCTTATTATGCTTTATTGCTGCTCCGTGACATCCACAGGTGTTTTCAATACCTGATTGAAAACACTTGAATGAACCTCTGTTCTTCAGAGTGGTAGTCTTTAAGGGGTTGAATAATTGTGTCAATGAAGAATTCACAAAAGAAACATTTACTACTGTATTACAAAACCAATTGATATCATTTTAGTTGCATATGGTTCTTTAAAAAGTCCTTGTAGGATTTCATTCTGAATACAATTACAAATGTACACTAAATTCCCTAAAACCCTTTACAGCATTGGGGGTTGAATAATTTTGAACACAACTGTATATCGTACCACAGTGGGACATCACTTTAATCTGATGAGAGACCACTCCATCCAAAACCTCAGGATTAATGTCCTCAAAGAAAATTTTAAAATCTCCAATGACCATAAGACATTCAAAATAAAAATGATCACATATTTTAATACCATGAAGGACGGCCTCAATGTAGACTCTAGCTTTTTAACCCACTATCATATCGTCACCTAACATTCAGAATTCTGGCTTGTGGTTTTTTTTTTCTTGTTTTTTTTTCTCTTTTTCTGTCTTCCCTGTTTTCTTTTCAAGTTGTCATGATCTTATCACTGTTGTTTTATGGGCCTAAGATCTTTCATTTGTTTATTTGCCCATTTTGACTATACTATTTCACTCCCACTATTTACAAAATCTATCCCAACCACATACCCTTGTGTCCTTTAATGTTCAATTCTATGATTTGGGTCAGTGTAGCTTCCAGACCTGACAAAGAGAGTCACACTTTCGAAAGCTTGTCTTGTTTAAATGTAATGTTAGTCAAATAAAAAAGATATCACTAAGTATTACTAAGTACTGCTATAGTCTGGTAATTTTGACATCTGGACCAGTGGCATAACAACCGGGGGGGCAGCCGGTGCGGGTGCCCCGGGTGCAGGGCCGAGGGAGGGCACCGGCCACCGGTGCCCCCCCAGTTGTTACACCACTGAGTGACCTGAGGGGCAGGGCTCGAGTCCTGCGGGAACGCAGGTTCCCTCTGTGGACCGAGCCCGACAAAGTGAGCGCCGGGGGGGGGGGCAATTGCCGGCGGCCGCATTGCTGTCCTACGAGTGGCCGCCAGCATAAAGCTCAGCTGGGGATCTATCCACCAGCCAGTCGCGATCTCACAAGATCTGTCTGGTGGTTAGATCCCCAGCCGTGCAGCAGAGCTGTATGCTGACGGCCGCTCGAGGAGGAAAAGCATGCGGCTGCCAGCAATGATGAGGTGCAGGCAGAGCAGCCCGGAGACGAGGAGAGGTGAGCTGGGGTAATATTTCCATGTGTGAGAGCTGGGGGTAAATATATCCACGTGTGAGAGCTGGGGGCAAATATATCCATCTGTGAGAGCTGGGGGGCAAATATATGCATGTGAAAGCTGGGGGCAAATACATCAAGTCTGAGAGCTGGGGGCTAATATATGCATGTGTGAGAGCTGGGGGCAGATATATACATGTGTGAGAGCTGGGGGCAAAATCAAATATATCCATGTGTAAGAGCTGGGGCAATACATCCATGTGTGAGAGCTGGGGGCAAATATATCCATGTGTGAGAGCTGGGCAAATACATCCATGTGTGAGAGCTGGGGGAAAATATATCCATGTGTGAGAGCTGGGGGCAAATACATCCATGTGTGAGAGCTGGGGGCAAATATATCCATGTGTGAGAGCTGGGGGCAAATACATCCATGTGTGAGAGCTGGGGGCAAATATATGCATGTGTGAGAGCTGGGGGCAAAATCAAATATATCCATGTGTGAGAGCTGGGGGCAAATACATCCATGTGTGAGAGCTGGGGGCAAATATATGCATGTGTGAGAGCTGGGGGCAAATACAGCCATAGGTGAGAGCTGGGGAAAATATATCCATGCGTGAGAGCTGGGGCAAATATATCCAGGTGTGAGAGCTGGGGGCAAAAACATCTATGGGTGAGAGCTGGGCAAATACATCCATGTGTGAGAGCTGGGGGCAACATTTCCATGTGTGAGAGCTGGGGGCAACATTTCTATGTGTGAGCTGGGGCAATACATCCATGTGAGCTGGGGGAAATATATCCATGTGTGAGAGCTGGGGGCAAATATCTCCATGGGTGTGAGCTGGGGGCAATATTTCCATGTGTGAGCTGGGGCAATATATATCCATGTGAGCTGGGGGGGCAATACTTCCATGTGTGAGCTGGGGGGAAATATTTCCATGTGTGAGCTGGGGGGGTACCCTGGGCCCATGGTATGGTAAGGGTTTGCAGGGCTGTGCAGATGGAGTGCCACGTGTGTTCTGGCAGCATGGAAAGGGTGCACTGGGCAGCCCACACCTGGGTTACCCTACACTGCATAGCTGCAAGGGGTATGTGCTGGGAGGGGGGTCCAGAGCCTGTATATATAATTCTGGGGGTCCAGTGCCTGTGTATATAATTCTGGGGGTCCAATATTTTGTCCCGGTCCAGGCCTGCTTATAACCAGAGTGGACATTTATATAATGAGGGGGGGGGATTTCTGCCCCGGCACCCATAACTCTGGTTAAGCCACTGATTTGGACTAACGTGGTTTATCTAATCTACATTACCATCGAGGATACTGCATTTGGCCACATTGAGAAGCAACAGATCAAACTGACTAGAAGAGAAACACAGATCAATAGTGACATATTTTGTCTTACCCAATGTGAAAAGATGACTCTTGTCCCTAAGGGACTCTGTATCAGATACCCACTTTCAAACACCCACAACTCCTGGCATGCTGACAACATCTGCAAACACACCAGTGAGAATCTGTGGAACCACTTAATTAATTTACTTCATGACAAGAAGCAAAAAATAGTCTGGCAGAAAGAATCTTTACTCAACCTACAACAAATTCCATCAAGAGCCAAATATATGGAAACTGAAATGGAATGCCTCTACAAAAAGGGACAACAAAGGCTCATCAGCAGGAAAAAGAAGAACCTAACAGGACTCCTAGTACACAGTGATGGCAACTTTATGCACAAAGGCATCCTGCACAATAGACCCACTGATCAGATCTCCACTACTTATACCGCCATCTCTGGTAAGATTGATACTGTTAGCATCAGTGAACACCTCCCAGACTATTCTGAGATTGTTAACCTCTCTGATTATGACCTGTCCATACCTGAAAAAGCAACCCTGTCCAAAGGTCTAACATTTTCTCCTAGCACAAAAACAGGACCACATCCAATTATATTCAGACTTGGAGGAGTTTTTTAGAAGACTGCAACTTAAGGAATGTTTCTGTGACAAAAATTACAATATTTCTACAATGATCAACAAAGGGAATGCTAGAAACAAAGACTTCACACCTGCAGCAGGATGCAGTGACAAGTTGGACAGCTATATTGAAAATTCCGCATGAGAGTGACATCCCTGGTTACCACGCAGCAGCAGAAAAAAATACCACCGAACCTCTCACATGCAGAAAGGATGGCCCTAAACAATCTATCCAGCAACAACAACATCATCATCAAGCCAGCTGACAAAGGTGGGTCAGTAGTTGTCATGAACATCTAGGACTACATTGCAGAAGGTCACAGACAACTGTCCGATGAAAACGATTACCATAAATTGACTCAAGAACCCACAACTGAATACAAAACCCAACTCAGATCCTTCCCCAAACATCTACTGCAAGAATTGGAGAAGCTGGTGCCTTCCAATCCTCACATGGGCACTTTCTACATGCTGCCCAAAATACACAAGCCTGGAAACCCAAGACGACCCATTATCAAAGCTATAGACACACTTACTGAAGACATTTGTGGCCTTATAGAGGGTATCCTTAAATCCTTAGTGACCAACACTGCCAGCTATATACAGGACACCACAGACTTTAACAAACTCAGAGATATCCAGACACTACCGGCCGACACTATATTGGTTACTATGGATGTAGAATCCCTATACAGTAGCATCCCACATAAAGATGGAATTAATGCCTGTCTCGAATCTCTCTCCTCCCAAAATACTATACATAAATATGATGGTGAAATAATTACTAAGCTGATTGAATTTATGCTCACAGACAACTATTTCAGCTTTGGCAATAACTGCTACCTACAAATGGCTGGGACTGCTATGGGTAGTAAAATGTCACTCCAATATGCCAATCTTTTCATGGCTGATCTAGAACAGAGGTTCCTGAACACTCATCTTCACGAACCACACAAATATCTGTGATATATTGATGATATTGTCATCATATGGAAAGAAATAGAGGAATGCCTTCTAGTCTTCCACAACTGGTACACTGGTCTTGTGAAGTGCTGCGGAATTTGTGGCGCTATATTAATAAAGGTGGGGGAAGAGCAGATGAAAAGAGGGAGAGAAGCTGAAAAGAGGGGGAGAGAGAGGCTTAAAAGAGGAGGAGAGAGAAGCTGAAAGGTCCGGGAAGAGAAGCTGTAAACGGGGAGAGGGAGAAGCTGAAAAGGGGGAAAAAGAATCTGAAAAGAGGGCAGAAAAGCTGAAAAGGGGGAGAGAGAAGCTGAAAAAGGGGAGAGAGAGGCCGAAAAGGGAGAGGGAGAGAGAGGCCGAAAAGGGAGAGGGAGAGAGATGCTGAAAGGTGGGGGAAAGCTGAAAAGGGGAGAGAAAGAAGCTGAAAGGTGGGGAAGAGAAGCTGAAAAGAGGGGGAGAGAGGAGCTTGAAAGGTGGGGAAGAGAAGCTGAAAAGAGGGAGAGAGAGGAGCTGAAAGGTGGGGAAAGAGAAGCTGAAAGTTGGTGGAAGAGAAGCTGAAAGTTGGTGGAAGAGAAGCTGAAAGTGTCAGGCGAGCACACGTAGGTCCAGGGATGTGCTACGGTCGGTACTATATGTAACAATAGGTAACCCTAAGCCTAGGTGCGATACCAGTTCTTGAGGTGGCTGGGTTATGTAATAGAGAGAGGTGAACCTATAAGGCAGAGACAACAAGCAAGGAGGACAGAAACCAGTCCTTAGAGTGGCTGGTATGGAGACAGGTAAGTATGGAAAAGTATGAGGCGGTAACCAGAAACAGTACGAGGTACCAGAGGGGTCTAACACAAGCCCAGGTCGTAGGGATACAACAGAATATGAAGTCAATATCCAAAAGCCAGGTCATACACAGAAAAATCAATCAGAGGTATAAGAAATAAGCACTAAGGGTCAGGCAAGCAAAACCACGAAAGGGCAATGAGAAAAGGCAAAAAGCAAGTTTAAATCTTGCGCCCTGCATTCTGATTGGCCAACAAGATCACATGGTGCAGGGAAACCCATGGTGGAGGCGTGATGACGTTGCGCCGCTGGTAGGAGCTTAAACCCGGAGAGGCTGGTGGCACGCGTGCATAGGGCGCAAGGAAGGGCTGCGAGGGAGACACAGACCCTGGGGACGCAGGGAAGGATGCTGGAGCCGCGCCAGCCACTGGGACGTGACAGAAAGGTGGGGAAGAGAAGCTGAAAAGGGGGGAGAAAACTGAAAATGGTGGAAGAGAAGCTGGAAAGGAGGAGGGAGAAGCTCAAACGGGGGAAAAAGAAAAGCTGAAAAGGGGGAAAGAGAAGCTGGAAAGGGGGTGAGATAAGCGAAGCTGAGAAGAAGAAGAGACAAGAAGAGAAGGGCATGGATCCGGGGGAGAGAGAAGGTGAGCAAAGAAAGAGGTAGAGAGAAAATGAGCTTGGAAAGGACGAGAGGGGTTATGAGTACGGGGTAGATCAGCATAGAAAGAGGGATGAATGAAAAGTAGATTGGAAGGGGGAGAGAAAATTAACCTGGAAGTGGAGAGAGAGTCAGTCCGTGTGAGTGTGTGAATCTGAGTGGCTTTTACAACTAATAGAGTTGGTCATGGGTACATTTGTGTGGGGTTTGATTTTAGGGAAATAGGCAGTGCTGGGATCTAAAATGGCAACAGTGTAATCTGAACAGGGTGTTGTTCTGATTTAGGGGTTAGAAGGTAGGGTAAAATGGTGCATTGCTATGAATAATAATAATAATAATAATAATAATGTGAGGAAAAGGGAACATTGTTCTGATATAGGCTGTATTAGTTTGAGGCAGGTGGAACATTGCTTATAGATAGGTGGTTTTGATGGATTTTTGCTCATTAATGTTTTCTTAAAAATAAAATTAAAATTCAAACAGCCTTAAAACATCATTTATTATGTAATATTTTAACCATGTTTTTATTTTTTTTAATATAAATGGGGGCCAGGTTACTGCACCATGTGCCTATGGGTTGTACTAGTCCCCAGGGCCAAAAGTTACCAGTCAGCCCCTGAGTGCTGCCCTCTTGATGTATTAAATCTATCTATATCAGCCAAAAGTAATAATAATTTGTGTAATGGAGTGTTCTCCCCTTTCAATGTTATATACTGTATATAGAATTATTCCCCTCCCTCTACATTTCTCTAAACTGAAAAAAAACAACACATTCCACTCTAAAGCATCTATCTGATTTTTACCACCTAACCCTTTCCCCCTTTAACCACTTTGCGGTGAGGACGGGATTGTCTATTATTATTAACCCTTTCGCTGCTGAGGCATTTCCTGCCCGTGTGCTGAGCTCATTTTACCGTTTTGTGCTCATCATGTTTAAATGCGATTTGAAGTCAAGTTTTCTTATATGACCAAGACAAATTATATATCCTTTTTTCAGCAGACTCCACAGATTCAAAATTTATTCATTATTATGTGTATAAGTAAAGAGTTAAAAAAAAAGAAAAAAAAAGGGGAAAAAGTAAAATTTTGTTAAAATTCAGAAGAACAACATTGCATATTTTTTTTCTATCTACACTTTATGACCAGAACTATTGTGGTTATATATTGATACATTAGGTGCCTTTTTAAAAATGGTGTAATGGAGAATATTTCATGTTTTTTTTGTACAAAAATATGCAGTTTTCTAAAAATCAAAAAAATCTGCTTTTTTCTTATGTCATGACTCATTGTATGTAATACATAAAATTAGTATATCTAAACCAATTGAAATGGAAAAGCTATATATTTTCTGAAAACTAGACAAAATTCCGCAAAAAAAGAGACCTTTATGACACATTTTTAAATTTATTTTGTTATTCATAACTTTATTCAAAAAACATCATATTTAATGTAAAAAAAAATCATAATAGGTCAAGATTTTATTGCATAATCATATTTTTTTGGGGTAAAATTTTTTGTTTTGTTTAACTATATAAATATATCCCTCCTATAATAATAGATCCAATTTGATTGCACAGATCAAGTTTAGGCAGCGTTGGGAGCGCTAATTTGCGCCATGCGCAAAATAAATTTAGAGAAGCTTTTATGCCGGTTTTTGAAAGGAGGCATACCTGCAATTAAATGGCTCTAGCTCAACAGGGATCTAAATATGCCATGCTAAAGTATATATCCGGACAAAGTAGACTTCCAGTGAATCGTGGGGTTACTTAATATTCTATCATAAATATTGAGCCCGCAACAAATTGTGGAATTTGGATTTGTGCGCAAAAAAAAAAAAAAATTATTTCAATCACTTCAGACATGATAATCTTTGAAAACTAGGCCTTTCTCTAGCTCAACGCAAAGCCCCCCTTGTGTAAAAATGAGACCCAGTTTAGTGGTCCGGGTCCCCTAGATGGAGCACGAGGCGCTAATTTGCGCCATGCGCAAAATAAATTTAGAGAAGCTTTTGCCGGTTTTGAGGGGCATACCTGCAATTAAATGCTCTCTAGCTCAACAGGATCTAAAATATGGTATATATCCGGACAAAGTAGACTTCCAGATGAATCAAACGTGGGGTTACTTATTATTCTATCATAAATATTGAGCCCGCAACAACTTGTGGAATTTGGATTTGTGCGCAAAAAAAAATAAAATTATTTCAATCACTTCAGACATGATAAAATCTTTGAAACTAGGCCTTTCTCTAGCTCAACGCAAAGCCCAACCCTTGTGATAAAAATGAGACCCAGGTTTAGTGCCGGGTCCCCTAGATGGAGCACGAGGCGCTAATTGCGCCATGCGCAAAATAAATTTAGAGAAGCTTTTTATGCCGGTTTTTGAAAGGAGGCATACCTGCAATTAAATGGCTCTAGCTCACAGGGATCTAAAATATGCCAAATAAAGTATATATCCGGACAAAGTAGACTTCCAGATGAATCAAACGTGGGGTTACTTATTATTCTATCATAAATATTGAGCCCGCAACAACTTGTGGAATTTGGATTTGTGCGCAAAAAAATAAATAAATGGAAATTCCACATGCTGTTCGCCCTCTATTTTATGATAGAATTTTATTTAACCCTCATTTGATTCATCTGGGTGTCTAGTTTCTCCTAATATATACTTTATGTGGTCTGTTTTAATTTTCTGTTGGCTAGAGACATTTAAATGCAGGTATGCCTTCTTAAAAAAAAAAAAAAAAACATTCACAAAATTTTCCCCCATGAATTTTGATCAACAATTATGTAGTCTATCAACCATTGTATAGTGACTCAAAATGCTACACAAACACACAACACCCGCGCACACATTTTACATTCACTCAATCAGTTGGATTGGCACATGGGGTATCCATGTGAGCAGTAACGCCACGTCAAGGCCCCAACCAGGTTACTGACCATTCACACATCTTTCACATCTGTTTCACTCACCGAACACTCACACACCTTTCATGCAAGAAGCTAGTAAAAGTGAGTGAGTGACGTTAAGGGGGCAAAGAAGGGAAAAGTGCAGAAACACGGAAGGGGAAAAGAGAAAGATAATGAGGATTAGAGGGGGTGGAATAGAAACACCCCCCCATTCACATCTGTTTCACTCACTGAATCACACACCATTCATGAAAGAAGATAGGTAAGGGAAGTGGGTGAAGGGAAGGGGCAAAGAAAAGGGCAGAGACAAAGAAGTTGAAGACACACCATTAACACCGCAGTTCAATCTGTCTTCAGAGGCTTCTTTCTACATCTGACGTACGGAGGACATCAGAATTGTTGGGGATGGGGCAACCTATTTTATTGTATGTGGGGTGAATTACATTATAACTGGGGGTGGGTAGTGAACTGTAGGTGGGTAGTGAAACGTGGTGGGTATTGAACCGGAGTGGGTAGTGAAACGTGGTGGGTAGTTTTTTTATTAACAATGCTATAAAATAATGGGGATGGTTTTGGTTTGTTTTTTATTTGGGAAAATTTAGAGGAATAGCACTATCCAGGAATAAATGCCAGCATGATCCGGGCAAGCTCTGTCCAGATTACACTGCACTGTGTCCATCAGAATGTCATCAAGATCTGCAAAGATCTTAACGGTGCTATAGCCAGATTTATCAAGAAGCACAAAATCAGTGGCATACCTCAACCTGAAATCTGTTTGTTCTCAGCCGAGAAACAATTCGGTCCCGGTATGCCACTAGTAATGTGTCACTGTATGATAAATCTTGAAGCAATCGGGCACACAAAGACCTGGTTTGGAGGGGCAGTCAGGGCAGTGAAGGCGGCTTTCCTTACGCCGCCCTGGCGCGCGCAAACCCGACACCTTTTACATGGGGTCACTCTTTTTTCAGTTGGAGGAATGTAGCCAGGAAAGTGGCGGTCACGCAACCTAATTACATCCTCCACCTCTTCAACAATGGGAGCATTCTCTTCTGGACAGAGAAGGGACTCGATAACAGATTCCTGAAATTTTAGGAATGTTATCCGTCGGGCATGAGTGGCCTGATACAAGATGAATGCGTTAAGCATTGACATCTGTATCAGATGGACTGCCAGCTTTTTGTACCATACATATGCCTTGCGAGAAGCGAGATATGGTACAAGCATCTGGTCAGACTTGTCCACTCCCCCCATGTACGATTATAATCCTGTACACATAGGGGTTTCATGATAGGGGAATCTCTCCATCTGACGTGAACTGCAGATGTGCATTCGTTATGTATCGTTGTAAGTAAATGCACATCCTTTTTGTCTGTGTATTTCACAGCCAGCAGTTCACCGCAGCGCAAGGCAGATGTTTCTCCTCTCTTTTGCTTCCCAAACTGTTTTGTTGGAAAGCCTTTCCTATTCGAACGGATGGTGCCACAGGCTCCAGTACCATTGCTGTACAAAAATTTGTACAACGGCACACCCGTGTAAAAGTTATCTGTATAAATACAGTAACCTTTACCGAATAGTGGATAAGCGAGGTCCCACACTATTTTTTCAGTGGTGGAGGGGGGGGGGGGGCAGTCAGGGGGGGCCAGCTGCGAGTCCTTTCCAGTGTATATCACGAAAGCGATACATGTATCCACTGGGAGCTTTCGCACAGCTTTAAAGTTTTATCCCATACCGAGCTCGCTTCGAAGGGAGGTACTGCTTGAAAAACAAGACGTCCTTATAAAGCAGCAAGGACTCGTCGACTGACAAGTTTTGGCCTGGAGTGTATAACTCTTCAAATCTTGCCATCAGATGGTCAAGAAGTGGCCGCAACTTGTACAGTCGGTCGTGATCTGGGTGGTCACGGGGCAAAGCATTTGCATTATCATTATAATGCAAATACCGCAGGAGCAATAAATATCTGTCCCTGCTCATAGTAGCAGGGAAGGGGGTGGTTTGGGTACTCTTTTTGACCAGTATGAGGCTATGCTGGGTTTTTGCACAATCCCCATCTGCAGAGTGAGGCCCCAGAACTTCCTCATCTCTGGCAAACTGGTTGGGGTCCATTTACGCGCCCTCGCACTTGGCAACAATTCTGCCCTAGACCTTGAAAATATTGTTCGGCATACAGATTGCTCTGCTGAACAATAAATTCAAGACCCATCATCTATAAATAGCTGAAAAAAGTTGATGGGTTCAAATTAGTGGTGTCCACTAGTATACCAGGATTGCCAGAAAATTGTGGCAATACTGGCTGGACCATATTAGGGGAGGTCCAGTCAGATCCTGGTTCAGGCATCGCCACAGCCTGTGTTGCAGATACCCCTGCAATAGGCCTTTGGGCCGGTGCAGGATCAGGTAGTGCAACTACAGACCGTGCGGTCCCTGCATTACCACGGGAGCACCCTGGTAACTCCATGCGGCCCACGCCGTGGCTCATCATGTAGTTCTTCGTCACTGGAACCGTCACTATCTGATGATGCTCCAGGGACAAAGTCACTGCCTGAATCTTCAAAAGATTCATCCAGCGCTGAGATCAGAGTCTGACATCATAAGGACGTCAGCTGCTTCCTCAGCGCTTAGAAACCTTTTAGCCATAATTTGCTTTCTGAAAATGTATTTTCAAAAGAAAATTACGCCGTTTGATAGTATCTATATATATATATATGTGTGTATATATATATATGCACGTGTGTGTGCGTATATAATATATTCTATATATATATATATAAGCGTGCGCGTGTGTGCGTGCGTGCGTGTGTGTGCGCGTGTGTGCGTGCGCGTGTGTGCGTGCGCGTGTGTGCGTGCGCGTGTGTGCGTGTACGCGTGTGTGCGTGCGCGTGTGTGCGTGTACGCGTGTGTGCGCGCGTGCGCGCGTGTGCGTGCGTAAATATGTGTATATATATGTGTGTGTGTGTATATATGTATATATATGTGTGTGTGTGTATATATATATATATATATATAATGTGTGTATTAGGAATTTATCACCTATTTTATGGAGACAGCCTCTGCGACACTAACACCTCTCAATCCACATGCAGACTGAGGATAGAAATGAAAAAATTATCAAGATTTGAAAAATTCATTCCCCGTGATTGGCTGGAGGGTCAATCGCTAGGTTACGGGGTCATTTAGGGTTATATTTCTATCCTCAGCGGCCATGTTGGAGGTGGCAGTGATAATTGTGACAGCTAAGTGATCATTGTTACTACAGTGATCACATAGCTGTAACAATAAAAAGTGAAATAAAATAATAAAAAGGGGATTGTATTTTTATTAAATGTGGGGTTTGGGGGCATCTGGGCAGTTTTGATTTTTTTTACTGCCCTTAGAGACCCTGTGTGTAGTGTTTTTACTTTATGTTTTTTTTTTTACATTTTTTACATGTTACATTATAATGAGGCACACCGTTGAAAGCTCAGGCTCTGGGCTTTCCATCGGTGCCTCATTTATTACTGCAGCCCTTACGGATGAGGAGATAGAGAGGTCCTAAGGACCTCTCCCCCTCCTCCTAAGGGCTGTCTATGCGGCTGTTGAAGGTGACGTCATCACGCCAGGCGTGATGACGTCACCGCGACTCCCATGATCCCACAGTGAGGGCCGACTCCCGGAATGTCGGTCCCTCACTGTTGCCGCCAGGGACTAATTCACAGAACGCCGCTTCGCTGCCGAGCCGGGAGCATCGGAGCGCCGCTGAGCGCGTCCTCCGCACAGAGCGGGAACTCCTCCTGGAACGCGCGTCAGCGCGTCCGTAGCAGCGAAGTGTTAATATTTTTATTTTAATAGCGCTGAACCTTGGCATATATAAGACAGGGTTACCATACATTGAGACTGAGCAACATTTGACAAACACAACAATCCATATGTGGAGATGCACAACTTAGAAACGTCCTGTCCATACTGCTGCAATCAACTGATATTTGGCTGACACAGCGTTCTCCTCAGTTGGGTCTGAACTCTGATGTCAGCCTCGCTGTGGGGAAGCCCCCCCGTCTACTGACATATTTCCAATCCCATATGATGATATCAGAAACTGGGATTCCCCTGCTGCGGTCCTTTGGACACCTGTACATTTTATTTTTATTTATTTATAAAAGGATTTTACCAGGAAGGATACATTGAGATTTCTCTCGTTTTCAAGTATGTCCTGGGTTCGAGAACATTGAGTGGTTACAGAAATACAAAAATAGTAAAATGCAAGATATTAACACAA
>CM019064.1:105085926-105278973 GCA_009667805.1 Leptobrachium leishanense
AGTCAAATTTTCCTCTTACTCGTTTATTCAACCCACACATATTATATACCGTTTTTCCGGGCATTAAATGGACTTTCGAAAAATACCATTATTTCCATCATATCGAATAATTTACTATAAAACACAATATGAAATATGATGAAAAAATGGTAAAAACACACTTTTTCGTAATTTAATCCCCAAAATCTACAAAATCCCCAAAATCTACCAAAAAAGACCCTTGCTATATAGTTTCAAAATTTTGTCCCGAGAAAAGAAATACCCAATTTTTACATGTTTTTGCTTTTTAACCCCTTCACTGCTGAGCCAGTTCACCTATGTGCGCTGAGCTCATTCTGACTGTTTTATGCTAATTATTTTTAGATGACAGCCTAGGTACTACTTAATTAAACTCCCCCAGACAAAAATTGAAAAAAAATATATATTATTTTTTTTATTATTTAATTTATTTATTTGTTTTTTAAAATTTTATTTTTACACCATACCTGGTCATGATAAGGCCTTTCCAATGATATCAAATATGATCCTCTAGCTGCCACGGATACGGAGATAAAGGGATCCAAAGGATCCCCCTATCTCCACATGGCAGCTAGGGGGTTAACTGACCCACTGACATACTCACACATATGGTGAGGATGTCAGTGGGTGGGGGGTGACCTGGAGGCTTGGCTGACAACCAAGATGTCAGCCCCATCCAGGTTTGAATCGTGATTCGGCGCAAATTTGAGCCGAATCGCGATCCGACAGCAGAACAGTTAATGCAGTACATTGCTGAAAAAAGGAGACTCTCCCCTTTCCAGCGGTGTAACTTGCATCGCTCTAGCATCAACGGTTGGGGAGATAGAGGGTTCCAAACGAGCCCCCCTCCCCTTCCTGAATTTGTCCCCTGGCGCCGGCCGATGATGTCATCACGCAGCGTGATGACATCATCGGATCAGCCGGTCCCCAGAAAACAGCGAGGCAAGCTTGAAGCTTGCCATAGATGTTATGGGAGCCGGCAAGGAAGGTGAGTATCGGGCGGGAGGGAGGTTAGGAGCCGCTAACGTACTATGTACATCCGCGGGTCTGAGGGAGACCCGTGGGCAGGACGTACATAGTACGTCAGCGGTCCCTAAGGGGTTAACCTCCCTGGTGATTTGATTTTTAAAAAAATTCTTGTCCAAAAGCGTTACTTTTTTTGCCCCTGCTAGCGGTATCCTGAGTGTGGCTTGAGGTTAAATTCCTATGTTGGAAGCGGTAACCCCGAGCAACACTCGGGATGCTGCTGGATACATTACCTCTCCCTGCGCTCCCTCGATGTCCCCCGCAGTCTCCTCCGGCGATCGCGACCCCATACTTCCTGGTTCCCTCCTTGCGAGAAGGGAATCCAGGAAGTAAAAGGCCGTGAGGAGCCTGCAGGGATCAGCGAGGGAGCGCAGGGAGAGGTGATGTATGCAGCTTGAGGGTGGCTCGAGGTTACCGTTTTCATCGGTGAAATTTAACCCCGAGCCACACTCGGGATAACCGTCATGGGGGTTAAGATGCTCCAACACTTTCTCCTAGCTATTTGGGGCGGGGGCAACTACCACCATTATATTGGATACCCTACCACCCCTGAGGGATGGTGTAGAGTGAAACAGGGGTTTTATGCTATTGGAAGGTTTCCCAGTTGTCTGGGGGCAATTGATTGAACCCACATAGAGATTTGTACACCTTGGAAGGATCCTGCAGTTTATATCAATCACAAGCACTTTCCATGTAAATGGTTTGTGATACCAATATGCACATCATTAATCTGTTTGCGACATTCCCTAGAAGTGCCCATGACTTACACATTCTGCATAACTCCACGGTGTTGCGTGACTTCCAGTACAGGATGTTCTCAGAAGGATGGCTTCTCAGTGGTTATACGTATCCTTTAACACAAATATCCTAATTGTAAAGTATTGGCTAATCTAACAGAATATTAATGTCTGTTATGTACCATGTTGTCAGGTTGTGGTGTCGGCTGGGAACTGGCCAAGGTGTTTTGTGTGGCCAACGTGCAGTATCACTTTTTTGCTGAAAAGCGTGGATGTAGTTCACAGGCTGTAGAGGTATAAACCAAGTTATGACTGAAGGGCAATACGGGAAGAGGACTGACCATGGCTGGAATGCAGGAGACATGAGGGAGGCTTGGTGAAATACAACACAAAGAACTTGAGGGTCTTGAGGATTGGAGAGAGCGAGGAACCAGGAGAATCAACACAGAAGGCCGGTCATTGCACAGTCAGATCTCAAATTCTGCAGCGCACAGATCTTGGATGTGCGTCTGCTGTTGGAGATGAAAATAAATGAGCACTGAATAGAAAGAGGCATAGCCATTTATTGTGGCTAGTCAGTGCTGATTAGTCAGGTGAGCAAGGAAGCACTAGAGGGATTGGTTTCATAGGATAGGTGCTGCCTTGGTTCTGAAGAAGCAGCATTAGTTTGAGCCTTTTTGTGGCACTGGCGGCGAGGATCATGACAAATGTATTAGGTGATTCAGGATACCTTCTCAGGCCATGACTAATGACCCCCATTAGGAGGCCTGAAGGAATGCATCACAAGGCCTACAATGCTGCACACCAGATTTAGAGGAGTGTGATAGAGAAGACCTTTGGTCTCCTTAGGCCCTGTTCACACTGCGATTTATCGCACGGATTTTGCCGCAAAATCGCAGGCAAAAGCCGCGCTATGTCGCGCTATGTAGCATCTCCAATGCATTTCAATGGAGCTGTTCACATCTTGCCGCGCCATGTCGCGCGTCGCGGTAGCATGTCGCTGGTACATGACCCTTTTTTTGAGATTTGCATTGGTGGTGCTTTGCAAAATCGCGACGTTGCGCAACGTCGCGAATATTGAAATCACAAGGAAAGACGCATGATTTTCAAATCGCACAGTGTGAACGGGGCCTCATAATGAGGTTCTGCTGTTTGGACAGGTCTGGCTTTGCCATGTAGTACCAACCCCCGAAAGCCGTGTTAATCATACTACTGTGTACGATACTTCACAACCTTACTGCAGATGATAGGACCAGATTTTAGATTTTGAGCCTGACCTTACTGTGGCCCCTGAAGAGGTTTCACTAGTACCACCTGATGACACAGAAGACTTGGGCGCAGATGACAGGCAGCGCATTGGCCAGCAATATTTGTGACATATGCGACATGTGACAATGTGACATATAAATTGAATAACATGCAACAAGGTATGCTGGCAACAACTGGGAATAGGCAGCATTACCACAGAAGAAAGGAACTGTCGCCCATGACAATTGTGACAGTATGGATTGTAGGCATTACAAGGAGAAATGGAATGAAAAAATAAAGATGTAAAGCAAAATAAAGAAGCAAATGTAAAAGAGCAGTATAAAAAGCAGTTGATAGGTGCAAATTAATACTATTAAAAAAACAAAATATTGGTAATATCAGTGTGTCTGTCGAGTAATTTGATTTTGGCCATTGTGGCGGGATGGAAGTCCGCCTGCGGTCCTGCTCTATCTGACCCCCCCTCTTTGATGGCGTCCGGCCCGACTACCGAGTGGCGCGGCACTCGGCGTCTCGAGCGGCCTGGAGGATGAAATGGCGTTGGTCCGGCGTCTGGAGAGATGGTGCGGTGTTGCCTTGGGGCTCCCGTTCCTGGGTTGAGTGGTGATGCAGGAGACCGCTGAGTGTCTCCTGCAATAGTGATTGTAGCTCTGAAATGAAGACACCAGACGTGGCTGTATGCTTTAAAACAGTGAACTGCTTTTATGGGGTTTCAACAGGGTCATTTATACAACTTCACACACACAGATTAAAAACTCCCCCACCCACACAACCAGCACTGATTGGCTCCTTTCCCAGCCTCCTGTTCCCTATCAGGTCCCTTTCAGGCTCCCCCATTGTCCAGGGGATTAGGCAGATGAGGTCTTGGAAAAACCTCCAATCAGCTGGTTTGCTGTATCCTCTATCTTGCCCTTTCAGGCTCCCCCATTGTCCAGGGGATTAGGCAGATGAGGTCTTGGAAAAGCCTCAAATCAGCTGGTTTTGGGACCATGAGGTCCTTTGTCCTTTGGACCCATGCTGGGCTGGGCAAAATGGAGACTGGAGCAAATCACATACATACAGTTTTCTACATCTGAATCTACACTCACACAATAGAGGATACATTTTAAATACACCACACTTCATAAAATCACATGAGTAATAACATACAGAGATTGTCCAGACAGTATTTAAATGCAAAATCGAAAGAAAGCTAAAATGGTCTTTAAAATTGGAGCAGAGTCAGTTCCTTGTGGCTCTCTGAGGAGCGCCAGATGTCAGGTCCGTGACAGCCATGAGGAACAAAGTGAGAAAAAAAACATTTTTGATCATATGCATTTGTTGCACACAGACAGTATTTAGATATAAGAAAATATCCCATACTACTTGAAAGGACAAGAAACAGTTATTAATATTTATTATAGTAATTATATATACTAGTTATATTTAAATATTATACATTAATTTATATTACAACTAAAACACAGATCGTGATGTTCATTGAAAAGGTACCATTTTAGCTGTCAGAAATAGAAAATGTTATGAAAATGTTTTCAAGCTGGTAATCTTTTCTTTATTTTCAAAAAAATCAGGATTGAGTTTTGTTATTTTGATAGACAATTTAAGTGTTGAATTCAACCTATACTACATTGGTCTATTCGATGAACAAGGAATAGTCAAGAATTCACATGACACTTAAAGGTTTGGCAACAAAAGTGCACTCTAAAATAAATCTCAGCTGGAGAATTTTTTCAGTTTGACTATTTATGACATAAATTACGCAATTCTTTTTTTCAATATATAGTTTGTTGTGTTAACCAAACTAAATTTAAATTGGTGATGTAAAATAATGGATCAATTTTAAAATTACTAATAATATTGCTGATGTAGCCCACCTTAGCAGAATACTTAGAAACTTTCAATGTTGTAACTGATTAGTTTTTGTAACCTTTATATTATTTTTATTATTATTATTTTCCATACCTTTGATGCCAAGAAGCCATGTACACAATCTTGTAATATTTTAATGTCATTAGATTTGCTGGAAGAGGTTTCTTGCAAAACGGTCTCGCAGTGATCACTCTTAGAGTTCATATTTCCTCCGTTTTCTCGCTGTTTTACACTGCTGACAGACTGGCTTTCCCTTTTAAATAGTTGGTACACCTAAAGGAAAAATAATACTTTGGGTAACACTGCAGTTTAAGGTGGGGTTATCAAAACAAAAAAGTAAATGATTAGTAGTCATATAGTTACATAGTTACATAGGCCAAAAGAAAGAGTGTGTCTCTTGAGTTCAACCTTTCACACATCACTTACTGTGGTTGTTCCAAAACAAGGCAAAAAACCCAGTCTGAAATGCTTGCCGAATATGCAACACACTAGAAAAAAATTCCTTCTTGACCCCAGAATGGCGGTCAGATCTCTCCTTGGATCAAGCAGCCATTATCACAGATTAAATTTTATAACCCTTACAGGGTTATCCAAAGGGATCCGAATTGCTTGAGAAAGGTAACCGAACGCTGAAAATCAGCGTTCGGTTACCTTTCCTGGCCATTCGGCTATCCAGAGAGCAGGCAATTCGCCAAATCCTGGCGAATTGCCTGCACATACGGTGCCTGTTCGGTTCCTGTTCGAGCGCAGTGAAATCCCCATGAAAAAGCACTGCTTCGGCTATTCAGAGAACACAAACCAGCAGTGAAAGGTTCCCCTAATGCCCTGCCATTCGGTGGTTTAATTCGGCAAATTTATTCAGGAGAATCCCATAGACTTCAATGTTAAAAATATTCCCGTTTTAATTCAACATCTAATAAACCGTTCATTATAAAATTCTGCAGCAAACAGTCTCTTTATTTATAGATTTTTTAGGATACTTTAAGCATTTTTCAGATTATTTTTTTTAAAAAGTCCGATTTTTTTTGAATTTTTTTTCAGTTTACTTATTTTTTTTGTAACAGCCCTCTTTATTATCATTCCCTGGACCTCCTGTGAAAATTTCAGACATTTTCGCTCAGTAGTTTCTTTGCAAACAGCGTTTCATTTTCCCAGATTCATACAAATGGTTTTTCTAATTTATTCACTGCCTCCTCTACTCACAGCTGCTTCGGCTCTGTGTGATTCGGCTCCCTTTCGGCTCCTGTTCGGCTTTTTCGAAGGTTAATCCAGATGTTTTTGCTTGTTTTCAGCGTGCATTCGGTTAGTTTTCGTCAGGTTTGCGGCAGCTTTTCCCTGCAATTCGGGGACCCTGTGGTGCTTGCTGAATACACCGCAGGGTCACCGAAATGCAATCGGCAAAAGGAACCGAATTGAAGAGAACGAAAAGTCACAGAACGTGCGGTGACTTTTCGAATCTCTTTGGATAACCCTGTTAATATTCTGTTTTTGCAGGAAGTCATCCAGTCATTGTTTAAAAGTCTGTATAAACTCTGACCCAACCACCTCAACAGGCAGAGAATTCCACAGCTGTATTGTTCTCACTGTAAAAACAACCTCTACCTATGATCTATGCAGAAAAAAATGGTTTTGTGCCTATTCCCTACCAAGGCGACTGTCTGAACCAGAAGTATCCAGCCCACTTCGGGCCACATTACAATCTTAATGCAAAAATCCTCGCGCAAAGTGAAATTTTTTGCGCTAAGCGTTAAAGTTTTGTGCGCTCAAATCACCGTTGGAATTACAATCTTCGCGTGTGTTTTCATCTGCCGATCAATAGCGTGCGGAAACAGGACGCGCCCAAATGCAGGCGCAGTACCGTCTCGCGCAGAAAGCTTTGCGCACGCAATCTTTTTTCGAGATTCAGCCAATCAGAATTAAGAACCACACCTGTCACATGTTAACAAACTGAGTCTGCCACTGTCAATCTGAGCATATATGCTGCAGCAATAATACATGCACAAACAACTTCATCCATTGTATCGGTTTGGTATGATTTGAATGGGCCACTGTGCTTTGGTGCATTCCTTTTTATGGGCTTGGATATTTGGGTTAGCCAGGTTGTTCAAATTTGGCATGAGCACCAGCTTTTAGGAGTTGCTAAAATTCTGTGCGCAAAGCCCATGCGGTAATTACCGCGAAATAGATTGTAATACCATACTCGTACCAGCGCACATTCGCATTTGCTCTCACAATGTTAACTATAGGACGCGCAAAGTACAGTAAGCTCGCGCAGGGTTCGCTCAGGTTCACACGCGGTAGACGATTGTGCGCGGTTGTTGCACTGAGTATGTAATACGGAATTCAGTGCAAATGGATTTGCCCCACACATTAATGATTATTTGCGCTTGCACAAACATTTGCGTGAAGAGTGTAATGTTTAATACATAACAAGAAAAATTTTTGTCATTTGCGGTTACCCCCATGGCTCCATGCGAAACAAAACAATCAGAAGGTTTTGGTTTACTTGAATGGGCATTTAAAGTGTAAGCCGGACATGGCACTTCTGGTTAGGTGGGACGGTAATAAAACACTGAGGTGGGTTCAAGAGACGGCTTCTTCACAGTGGGGGTGATCAGAGCACATTTATATGATGAGGGGAAGACACCGGAGCAGAGTTTGAAAATATGAGTTAAAGGTGGGACAATGATTGCTTGGACAGACCGAATAAGGTGCGGGTGGATGGGATCGAGTGGACAAGTGGGGTGCATTAGCAGACTGAAAGTAGGAAACAGATGTCTGGAATCATGAGTAGTAATGGGCCGAACACCCCCGTGTTCAGTTCGCATTCGAACATCAACATTTGAAAATGTTCGAATTCGAACGCGAACATGATTCGAACTCAATGCAAGTCAATGGGACTCAAACGTTCGATTTTTGCTCTTTAACATTTATATTTTATTGCTTAGATTTTTTTTACTGTTATATTCTATTGCGACTGTTTCTTTTATTTTGTCTTGATCTACTGCGATTGGTTAATCTGGTTAATTGGTTAAACCATTGTTCTAATTTTACTTTTGCAATTTGTTTATATTTTTTCACAACTGTAAATAATTTTTTAATTTGTCTTTTCTAACCAGCTTTTGTTTGTTGGTTTCTCTATATTTGTGCACATTTAGGGCTATATTACGACGTTGGTGCTAACTTAACCAGAGCTGTTGTAAACGTAACAACTCCATTGACTGTGGTAAGGTTTCAGCAGCGCTGGTTAAGTTAGCACCAACTTTGCAATATTGCCTTTAGGTTTTTATGTGCATTATTGGTTTGCTTAACAATTCTACTTGCTGCTTAGGGCTCAATTATAATCCATGTGCTAAAACGTGGACGCTAGGGAGAAAAAACTGCGCCCGCAGTTTTCTCCCTAGCGCCCCCCTTTTTGCACTGGATTACAATGCAGGCTCTTAAAAAGCTGCCTGCATTGTTAGCGGGCGCTAAGCCCCGGGATGCACGCGGCAGCGCTGAGCTCCACCGCGCGCATCCTCTCAATGGAGTCTATGGGACTCCATTGAGTTTCCCCTGTGCCGGTCACATGACCTGCCAGATCTCAGCTCGCGAGATCCGGCAGGTCGGCGTAGTGATCCGGAGGGAGAGACTGGGGGACTTATTCACCCAGTCTCTCCCTGCTCCAGCGGACGGAGGAGGCGGACGGAGCCGCGGTCCTCGCCGCGAGACAGGAGGTGAGTATCTGACTATTTTGTTTTTATTTTTTGGCTGGTGCTGATGGATTCTGATGAATCCGTTAGCACCAGGTCCCGGCTGTGGTTAACATTTTGTTAACCTCAGCCGGACGTTAATCAGCGTTAGGACATTGTAATCCTAAAGCTGATTAACGCTTTGCGCTCCCCGTGTTAAGTATAGGGAGCGCAAAGTACAGTACTGAAAAGTGCAAGGTACCAAACGCTAACGGGTTACTTAACCCGTTAGAGTTTGGATTGTAATAAGCCGTGGCTACCGCCTACCTTGGCTAACTCAGGTGAGCACTAACGTTAGCACCAATGTATGTAATGTAGCCCTTAGTTTTTAATCTCCGTTATTCTTGTAACTATAGGTAGGGGTTATTTAGAGAGAGACATACGGTGCAATTTTGTGGCCATTTGGCTATTTGAAAACCTGACAATTCGCCAAATATTATGCTGGTGAAATACAGTGATCTGCTAGCAGTGAACTCCTCATAGAGAAGTAATGGGTAATCTATTCAGAGAACACCAAACAGCATCAAAATGTCAGTGAAATGCCCTGATTTTTGGTGTTTTCATTCAACAGGTTTAATCAGGCGAATTCCATAGGTTTCAATGTAAAAATAAATCCCCATTTTTATTAAATATTCATTCAACTGTTTATTCTTTTCACTTGCAGCAATTTTTTTTTTTTTTAGGATTTTTTAGGTATTTTTCTGGATTTTTTGGGCGAAATATCTTTTTCCGATTATTTAAAAAAAAAAAATTTCTGTAACAGAACTTTTTATTATTATTCATAGGACCTTATGTATTTCGAGGCATTTTCGTTCAGTAGTTTTTTGCAAACAGCTTTTAAATGTTACGTTTTTTTTTTAAATTTTTTACCCATTCATCGGTTTGTCTGCTTTTTCCAGCGGCTGGTCAGGAAGTTGTCAGCTTTTTTTGGATCGACTCAAAAACAAGGTTTTTTTTTAAATTGATTTGGATGGGTTTAGGTGGTTTATTGGATCAATTTGGTGTTTTATCGGCAGCTTTTCGAATCGATCCGGTGATTTTTTTCGGGAGTTTATCAGATGCGTTTGGCGGCTTGTTCCCTGCACTTCGGGAATCCTGCGGTGAATGCTGAATTCACTTCAGGATCAGCAAATCGGACTCGCCGAACTGTGGAAAATGGGAGAAAAATGTCGAAAGATGCTCTCTGAATAATCCTGTATGCTCCTTTTTATTTACAGGGTTATTCAAAGAGAATCGAAAAGTCACCGCACGTTAGGTGACTTTTGGTTCTCTTCAATTCGGTGCGATTTGGCAACCCCCCTTTTCGGCGACCCTGCGGTGTATTCAGCAAGCAACCACAAGGCCGTCGTAGTGCAGGGAAAAGGCGCCGCAAACCCGCCGAACACTCTCTGCAAAACCCGGCAAACGTACACCGAAACCTTCAAACGCACTAAAACTTTACGTGATTTATTGGTGCAGACAGATCCAATCAGTTCATATATGCCTACTACGTTTAACATGAAGAAGGGTTGCTTTAAGTGCCTCAATTGCGTAACATGCAGTCACATGAATGTATGAACAACATTTACACACCCGTGGACGGGACGAAGATTTGAGATTAAGTATCGCACCACATGTCAAACTGAATTTGTTATCTATTTAATCACTTGCCCCTGCGGTTTAGGCTACATAGGAAAAACTGATTTAACACTTCGGGACCGCATCCGAGGCCACCGTTCCGCGATCAACACTGCCTATCGTGACAGCCAGACGGATAAGCCAGCTGCAAAACATTTTTTACAACATCAACATTGTCTACCATCCCTAAGGTTCATCGGTATCGATCACATTCCACCTTTGAGGAGAGGAGGAAACAGATCTTACATAGTTACATAGTTATATAGGCTGAAAAAAGACATGCGTCCATCGGGTTCAGCCTCTCCCACATAACCTACTGCTGTTGATCCAAAAGAAGGCAAAAAAACCCAGTCTGAATGCTTGCCAATATGCAACATACTGGGAAAAAATTCCTTCTTGACCCCAGAATGGCAGTCAGATTTCTCCTTGGATCTCAGTTACTGTTACAACGAGAAGCATTTTGGATTAAAAAACTTGATACTCTGGTACCCAGAGGACTCAATGAATATAATTCCCTCTCATGTTTTTTATCAGATAGATGAGTAATTCATTAGTAATATTTTCTCTCACATAGAACCTTTAATGCTACATCTATGTATAAGCAGTTGAACATAGTGGCCACTACATATGTTTTAATTATAGGTATGCATATTGATTTAATTTAATTGTAAGTATTTAAATAACATTAATAAAGCAACCAGTAGTAAGCCACATGTTCGGATACAGATGGTAGTTACATTTATTTTAACGCTAACTCCATGATTGATTTTAGCTTGTATGTCTTGGTTGTTGTGTATGGTAACCATAGTTACCGGGTACATCGGACGTGTGACCTCACACGCACGAACAGAACCCTGGTCTGCACCTAGAGTGATACACGTCAGGTGTTTGAACAATCGATTTTCACCAAGCGTAATGGTGAGTGCCTCTCTCTTTTTTGTATTTATACAGTCAGGTCCAGAAATATTGGGACATCGACACAATTCTAACATCTTTGGCTCTATACACCACCACAATGTAGTTGGAATGAAACAAACACAATGTGCTTTAACTGCAGACTGTCAGCTTTAATTTGAGGGTATGTACATCCAACTCAGGTGAACGGTGTAGGACTTACAGCAGTTTGCAGATGTGCCTCCCACTTGTTTAGGGACCAAAAGTAATGGGACAGAATAATAATCATAAATCAAACTTTCCCTTCTTAATACTTGGCTGCAAATCCTTTGCAGTCAATCACAGCCTGAAGTCTGGAATGCATAGACATCACCAGACGCTGGGTTTCATCCCTGGTGATGCTCTGCCAGGCCTCTACTGCAACAGTATTCAGTTCCTGCTTGTTCTTGGGTCATTTTCCCTTCATTTTTGTCTTCAGCAAGTGAAATGTATGCTCAATGGGATTCAGGTCCGGTGATTGACTTGACCATTGCATAACATTCCACTTCTGTCCCTTCAAAAACTCTTTGGTTGCTTTTGCAGTATGCTTCGAGTCATTGTCCATCTGCACTGTGAAGCGCCGTCCAATGAGTTCTGCAGCATTTGGCTGAATGTGAGCAGATAATATTGCCCGAAACACTTCAGAATTCATCCTGCTGCTTTTGTCAGCAGTCACATCATCAATAAATACAAGAGAACCAGTTCCATTGGCAGCCATACATGCCCACGTCATGACACTACCACCACCATGCTTCACTGATGAGGTGGTATGCTTCGGATCATGAGCAGTTCCTTTCCTTCTCCATACTCTTCTCTTCCCATCACTCTGGTACATGTTGATCTTGGTCTCATCTGTCCATAGGATCTTGTTCCATAAATGTGAAGGCTTTGTTAGGTGTTGTTTGGCGAACTCTAATCTGGCCTTCCTGTTTTTGAGACTCACCAATGGTTTACATCTTGTGGTGAACCCTCTGTATTTACTCTGGTGAAGTCTTCTCTTGATTGTTGACTTTGACACACATACACATACCTCCTGGAGAGTGTTCTTGATCTGGCCAACTGTTGTGAAGGGTGTTTTCTTCACCAGGGAAAGACTTGTTCATTCATCCACCACAGTTGTTTTCCGTGGTCTCCCGGGTCTTTTGGTGTTGCTGAGCTCACCGGTGCGTTCCTTCTTTTTGAGAATGTTCCAAACAGTTGTTTTGGCCACACCTAATGTTCTTGCTCTCTCTCTGATGGGTTTGTTTTGTTTCTTCAGCCTAATGATGGCTTGCTTCACTGATAGTGAAGGCTCTTTGGATCTCATCTTGAGAGTTGACAGCAACAGATTCCAAATGCAAATAGAACACTTGAAATGAACTCTGGACCTTTTATCTGCACATTGTAATTGGGGTAATGAGGGAATATCACACACCTGGCCATGGAACAGCTGAGAAGCCAATTGTCCCATTACTTTTGGTCCCTTAACAAGTGGGAGGCACATCTGCAAACTGCTGTAAGTCCTACACCGTTCACCTGAGTTAGATGTACATACCCTCAAATTAAAGCTGACAGTCTGCAGTTAAAGCACATTGTGTTTGTTTCATTCCAACTCCATTGTGGTGGTGTATAGAGCCAAAGATGTTAGAATTGCCGATGTCCCAATATTTCTGGACCTGACTGTACGTGACTGTCACTTATGTAACCTTGAAAATGGCTTGTGTCGGAGCCGAAACGTTGGTTCTATTTTAATATGACTCAATAAAAGTTTATTGTTTTAAAACACACGTGTGCAGCCTCCACCTCGTTGGATATATATATATAGTAGGAAAAATTTGGTGCACACAAAGGGCCATATTACATAGTTGGTGCTAACTTAACCAGAGCTGTTGTAAACTTACCAGAGCCATTTTAGCCTATGGAGGTTTTAAGTTTACAACAGCTCTGGTTAAGTTAGCACCAAGTATGTAATATGGTCCAAAGACTTCACAAAAATGTATAAATTTTATTGCATGAATCAACGTTTTGGTTCTCATCAAAGGACCTTTCTCATCTTCTTCCTACTATTGTTCCTGCAGCAGGGGTTTGCACCGAAGTAAGTACATTCTACTTTTTGATATGCTTTATATGTGTGCGCGGTTCCTTAGAATATATATATTTATTCCCCTCCTTTTCCATTTCTGTAATCTGAAAAAACCCACATTCCTCTCTAAAACATCTGATTTTTACCACCTAACCCTCTCCACCTTTAACCCCTTTGCTGTGAAGATGGGATTGCCTATTATTATTCTTTATTTATATAGCACCAGCATATGCTGCAGCGCTGAACATTGGACACAATATAGATAGGGTTACAAAAAAATTGAGGCTGAGCAACATTCGACAAACCAACACAGAAGGAAACGAGCGCCCTTTTCCCTTGGGAAAACACTGGGTCTACCATTAGTTTACAGGAGAACCTCGCCACAATTTTCCTTCCCGCAGACATATCAGGAAACCGCTTGGTTTCAGCCTTGTGAGATCCGGCAGGTCGGCGTAGTGATCGGTAGGGAGAGACCGGGGACTTTTTCCCCCAGTCTCTCCCTGCTCCCACTGGACGGAGGAGGTGGATGGAGCCAGGGTCCTCCCCGTGGGATAGGAGGTGAGTATCTGGATTTTTTGGGCGGGGTTTTGGCTGGTGCTAACAGATTCTGCACCAGTGGAATCTCTTAGCACCAAGTCCTGGCTGTGGTTAACTTTTTGCTAACCGCACGCGGACGTTAATCAGCGTTAGGACTTTGTAATCCTAACGCTGATTAACACTTTGCGCTCCCCATGTTAAGTATAGGGAGCGCAAAGTACAGTAACCTCGCACTGAAAAGCGCAAGATACCAAACTGTAATGGGTTTCTTAACCCATTAGCGTTTGGATTATAATATGCTGTGGTTACCAGAGCTAACGTTAATGCTCACTCAGATGAGCGCTCGCCGCTAACGTTAGCACAAAGAATGTAATGTAGACCATAGTCTATGGGGTTGCTAAGTTTACAACAGCTTTGGTTAAGTTAGCACCAACTTTGTAATACTGCTCAATGGTGGGAGCTGCTGGTACTTAGTACCGGCTGAAAAAAAACCTGCACATAACTATACTAGTACATATGAGGGTTACATTTGATCCTCTTGGAAGTACCCCATAGCTGCAAATTCAATTTTTTTTCAAAAAGAAAAATGATTGAAGTAGTTTTATTCTACACTATTGGAACTTCTGATCTATTTTGACCCTAAAATTTATATATTTTTCTCACCACATTGTCCTTTATATATTTTTTTCCACTTCAGCCACTTTCACGTTCATAGACCCAAGGTATATGTATATTAGCACTCTGGGCAGGGCCGGTGCTAGACTATTTTGCGCCCCAGGCAAGACCAGCTACTTGCGCCTCCCCCAGAAAAAATTGTCAACTGTTGAAATAGGGGGGGGGCACACACACTGTGCGCACGGGATACACACACACACACACTGCGGGGGGGATGAAACACAAACTGTGCACGGGGGCTGCACACGGTCATTCGGTGCCCATCTTACCCCTCCACTGGTCGAGCCCAGGATAGGTCTGTGCCTCTTTCTTTCCTCTGCCTCTTTCTTTCTTTCCTCTGCCCTCTGTGCCTCTTTCGTTCCTCTGCCTCTTTCTTTCTTTCCTCTGCCGCTTTCTTTCTTTCCTCTGCCCTCTGTGCCTCTTTCGTTCCTCTGCCTCTTTCTTTCTTTCCGCTGCCGCTTTCTTTCTTTCCTCTACCGCTTTCTTTCTTTCCTCTGCCTCTTTCTTTCTTTCCTCTGCCCTCTCTGCCTCTTTCTTTCGCCTTTTCTTTCATCTGCCTCTTTTATTTCTTTTTTTGCTCTGTGCCTTTCTTCTGTCCACTTTTTTCTTTCTCTCTTTCTTTCGTGCCTTTCTTTTGTCTTTTTTCTTCTGTGCCTTTCTGCCTCTTTTTTTCCTTCATCTGCTTCTTGTGGCACCCACAAGTCATCTGGCAGTGCCTGCGCATCACCAGAAGATGCCCACCTTCTACGCTGCTAGCCGGGTTTTCCAATAGGACCACTTTGCGAGCCGCCACTGCAGGCTACACAAGCAAACAATGAGGAAGGGATACAAAAATGGAACCCGGGTTGGGGCCGGCTGCGCCCCTAGGTGGCAGTGCACCCTATGCGATTGCCTAGCTTGCCTAGTGGAAGCACCGGCCCAGACTCTGGGTTGGTATCTAGTGCACATCCAGTTGTTTGAGATACTGAGATACAGTACACCCCTCACATTTTTGAAAATATTTTATATCTTTTCATGTGACAACACTGAAGAAAAGACACTTTGCTACAATGTAAAGTAGTGAGTGTACAGCTTGTGTAACAGTAAAAATTTGCCGTCCCCTCAAAGTAATTCAACACACAGCCATTAATATCTAAACCGCTGGCAACAAAAGTGATGGAGGAGCCTTTTACTTCCAGCGCAGCATGTGGGAGTTTGATTCCACACGCTGCCGATCAAATGGGAGACCCTGTGCCGGCAACCAGCACAGCAGGAATGGCGTTCCTGCTGGTGGAGTAGTCCAGGAACACCGTTCCTGTGCCTTCCACCTGCACTTGATCCAGATGGTAACCCCTATTCTGTTGGACCTATGTGGCGTTAATATAGAATGGCACATTCACTAAGCTTTAAAGGTGGAAGTATATTTTGTCAGCAGGTTTCCTGGAGAAATATAATTAAGGGCTTGAAGCATCTGAAGCATGTTAAAAACCAGTTCATATTTAATCGCTGCGTTCAGTCAGATAAGGCTAGGGTCAGATGAGCGCATTTTCTACGGACTGTGCGTCTGTGCAGTACGGACGTACTTTCTGACTGACTACAAGGTAGTGGCCACACAGTCCGTTTTTTTCACTGACGTATTTTTTGACTGATGTAGCAGGGAAAATAAATTACAATGAAAAAACATTCTGTCCGTCAAAAATGCTGGACGTATAAATGCAGTCTGTCTAACCACGCTCCATCACTCACACAGAAAGCTATGTGGACGTTGTGGACGTGGTGCACTCCGCACGTCCGTTCTAGCAGTATTACGTTCTTGCCTAACCTGCGTCCGTTTGCAGCGTCCGTCAGCCTCCACACTTCTGTGCAGACGTACTTCGTGTGTGGGGCTCCATTTAACACAATTGTATGCTATCACGGACGTACTTATGTGCGGGCAACACGGACGTTAACACTGCGCTCGTCTGACCCCAGCCTTAATCGGAATCAAAACTCACTATTTGAACTAGACTTATGAAATTAATCTCCAACTATATGTTACAGTCCTTCTGCTATGAGTTGATCAAGTAGCTAATGCATTCTATGTAACAAAGGAAATTTCATGTATAGACATGTCCAGTCATTTTGCTTACATGAGTCTTACTAATTATCCCACCTATAGCATTTACTTTATGAAACCAGTAATCATCATATACTCCAGGCTTGTTCGGTGAGAAATGTATTTAATCATATACAGTAGATTAAATAATTAGAAGAACAATTTGATTAGATTGTGAATGTTAAGAAATGCATGATTTAAGTACAGATCTATGGTGGGAGGGTCAAAATGATTTACGCAATTGCATTAGTGTCATAGGAACACTCCTGTAATGTGCACTCTGCTTTTAGAACTAGGTCATGGGAATTTGTACAGTTTGGAGCACTGACCTAAACTATAATAAACTTAGATATGATGCTTTTCCTGATATATGTATTTCATTGACATTGGGCTAAATTACAGTCTTCACGCAAACATTTGCGCCGGCGCAAATAACCATTAACGCATTCTTGGGGTAAAACCATTTGCGCTGAATCCCGTATTACATAGCGCAACAACCGCACGCAATCGTCTACCGCGGGTGAACCTGCGCGAACCCTACGCGAGCTTACTGTACTTCGCGCATCCTATAGTTAACATTGTGAGCGCAAATGCGAATGTGCGCTGGTACGAGGATGGTATTACAATCTATTTGCAGTAATTACCGCATGGCCTTTGCACGCATAATTTTAGCAACTCCTAAAAGCTGGTGCTAACGGCATATCTGAACAACCTGGCCGAACCCAAATATCCAAGCCCATAAAAAGGAATGCAGCAAAGCACAGTGGCCCATTCAAATCATACCAAACCAATACAATGGATGGAGTTGTTTGTGCATGTATTATTGCTGCAACATATTTGCTCAGATTGACAGTGGCAGACTCAGTTTGTTAAAGTGAGACAGGTGTGGTTCTTAATTCTGATTGGCTGAATGTCAAAAAAAGACTGCGCGCGCAAAGATTTTTGCGCGAGACTGTACTGAGGTGCATTTGGGCACGTCCTGTTGCGTATGCAATTGATCGGAGGAAGAAAAAAGCCGCGAGGATTGTAATGCCAATGGGGATTTGCGCGTGCAAAACTTTAACGCTTGGCGCAAAGATTTTAACTTTGCGCAAGGACTTTTGCATGAAGAATGTAATTTAGCCCATTGTGTTTAAAACCAAAAAATTAGACAATTTATTTTCTTTATTTTATGTTGCTTATAGCTCACATGTACTCTGGACCCTATTTCATGCTCTGGCCTTTCCAATGATACCAAACAAGACCCTCTAGCTGCCACCGATTGGGAGATGTGGGGGCCATTAGGACCCCCTATCTGCATCATAGGTGGCATCTAGGGGTTTACTCCCGAACTGGGTGGGGGGAGATCTCAGAGACTTGGCTGACATCCTAGATGTCAGCAACCTCTGGGAGAGGATCACGAGCCAGCACATATGGGGTTAAAGGCAGACATCGCTGTGAAGTGCAGACTGTGCGTGCTCTTCCCAACGGTGCCTGCCTTTTATCTGTGGCCATTAGGTACCCCCCTCCCCTTAAAGCACGTTCTGCTCTGGTGGGCGGACCTGAAACAGACATCATCGCGCCTGGCGCAATGACGTCAGTTCACTGGCTGGAGTCCCAGGGGCAGGGCTGACATCAAAGAAATACCAGCTGATTGTCCCTGCGAAGTGAGGACACACTGAGCGCGTCTTACACAAGCTGACCGTGTTTGAGAGACCGTGCTGAGTGCGTCCTTTGCAGGAAAGTGGTTAAAAAGTAAGGGAATCAAAAATTTCACCTAAATATCTGGATAAATACCTAAACAATTCTTGAAAAACAAATAAACAAAACGTTTTTTTGCTGAAACTGAAAAAAATAAATGGTTGAATAAAAGAATAATAAAAACGGTAATATTTTTTTTACATTAAATCCTATGGGATTTGCCTGTTTAAATCTGTCAAGCTCAACCACTGAAAATCTGGGCATTTTGCCAAGATTTCCTTCTAGTTCGGAATTCTCTGAATAGATTGACCATTACTTCTCTATAATACAATTTCACTGCCGCCTAAGGTTACCAAATTTCAGCGGGTCTGCAGTGAACTACACCGTATTTCAATGGCAATTCACCAGAATTTGTTGAAATGACTGCTGTCTGAATAGTCGAACTGCCTCGAAATTGCAACGTACGGGGAAATTCACCGTTCGGTGCAATTCGGTATCAAGTTTGGTGCTCTTTGAATAACCGTTATACTGTATGTTACACAAAAAGGCGTGAAAGTGAAGGGGTTAAGGGAGTAGTTTATTCATGTGTGTCCCTGGATACTAGAGGTGTGCACGGCTGAAAATTTGATTCATCTTTATGTATAAAAACGTTTGTGTCCGTCGCCGCAGGCGGCGTACGCAATGCGCATGCGTGACGGGGGGAACAGCCGGCACGTGCGAGTGGAATTAGAAAAAAAAAAGATCCGTTGGAGAGGCGCGCGCAAAGCGTCTCTCTCTCTCCCACCTGCACACAGCTCAGTGTCTTCCGCCATTGCCCTTCTCCAGCACCACTTGAGCCCAGAGGCATAGTGAGAAGGGGGGGGGCGCCTGGCAGGCGGGGCATCGCCAAGCAGAAAATTGTCGTCTTTCTGCCCGTCTGAGTTCGGGACTCGGGAGCCTCTCATGCTGCTGCAGTTGCTCCTCCCCATCCTCCTGCACACAGCTTCCTGTTCACTCCATGTGCCGTGAGGGAGGGAGGAGTGAGGAGAAGATAGAGCTGTTGTGCTGCCCCTCTGTCAGACAGACCCTGGTTAAGATGCTGTCTTAACCAGAGTGAGATTCAGGCATTCTCCCAGGCAGCTGTCCTGAGTGCTGGGTCTTCAAAGGAGGAGCACAGATAAATGTACCCCAATGCACCTTGGGCAGATGCTGCTGCATGGAGATAGGTAAAAAAAAATAGCACTATTAGCCTTATTAATTGGGGGGGGGGTATATGGAATTGTAAAGGAGGGCTGAGGTGAAGGAATTTTTTTTATAAAAACTGATTTTTTTTCATACTGGCAAAACAAATACAAATTGGTTAAAATTAAAAAATGTATTATAGCTGCCAAGTGCACTGGAGCTCAGGTGAAAGTCCTGTTAAAAGGCGTAAGTATTAGTAGCTCTGGATATTAGGCTACTGGAAACACAATATTACATGCATTCAGCTCCTGATTTTATAATTATATTTATTTACCAGGAGCTGAATGCATGTAATATTGTTTTTCTGGTAGCCTAATATCCAGAGCTACTAATACTTATGCCTTTTAACAGGACTTTCACCTGAGCTCCAGTGCACTTGGCACCTATAATACATTTTTTAATTTTAACCAATTTGTATATGTTTTGCCAGTATAAATAAAAGTAAAGTTTTTATTATTTTTTTTCCCTTCACTTTGCCTTTATTTGCAATTCCAGAGAGCCCTGTGCCCTGCACATCATGCAGCTGCTGGCCAGCGGGGACAGGTATTCATTTATATTGTATACGTGTGGCAGAAGAGGACTAATAGTGGGATAGAAACTTTTCACTTTTTTATTTTTTTTATTATTTAGACACATTTTTAGTGATTTTAAGCCCTATTATGAGAATAGGAATTTTTTTTTCAGTTCAGAGGAATTTTCTGAAGCCAATTTGGCGTGATTCAGCAGTTATTGGCGCAATTCGGCGGTTTTCGTCAAAGGCCGATAACTCTTTCAGCGACTCCATTTTCAGCAAAACACAGCGAATATTCACTAAATAGCGAAGTCACTGTATTTTCGGCAAAACGGAATCACTGAAGAGGGGAAAGAGGAGCCGCTCCCGTTAGTTTACAATCTTAGGCTAGGGTCAGACTGAGGCAGTGCGAACGCGTGTGCAGGCGCACTTAATCACGGCCGCACTAGCAGCAAATGCCGGGCAATGACGGCCAATATACGAAGTACGGTCGCACAAAAGTCCGGCTGCGCAACGCAAGTGGCAAACGAACGCATTTTGTCGAACGTAAAACCGCTAGTACGGTTGTACAGAGTGCGCTGCGTCCGCTAGCGGCGTGTGTGCGTGATTTGGAGATGTCAGACACTGCTAATGTCTGGCCAACATAACGTCCAGATGCAAAAGTGTTTTATTGATGATCCGTACAAAATCACGGACGCAAATGCGCATCGTATGACCGCTATCGCGTACTCCGTGAAAAAATGCATCCATTCGTTTGAACGCACTTTTTCACAGACAACGTGAAAATGCGTTCGTCTGACCCTAGCCTAAGAGGGAAAAGAGGAGCCTGATCCTGTGAATTTACAATCTAAGAGGGAAAAGAGGAGCCCGCTCACGTGAGCTTACAATCTAAGAGGTGCTGCTCACGTGAGTTTACAATCTATGAGGGAAAAGAGGAGCCGCTCCCATGAGTTTACAATCTAAGAGGGAAGAGGAGCCTGCTGTAATATATAACTGCGTTTGTAATGCGCAATCAGCTGCTCACTCGGCCATCGCGGACGGAACGGCGACGGATGCGTTACAAACGCATTTATATATTGAGATACTCTTGGATAGGACATTGAAAAGCAAATATGTGGACACGGATTCTGAGCTGGCAACAACAACAACAACAATAGACCGCCCTACGGGCAGGCTTAACAACTATTTTTTAAATAATTTTGTTTTCTTGGAGTTTTTGTATTTCGGAGCTTAGTTTGTTTCGTATTTCGTTTCCTTTAGGATCGATTTGAAATTTGATATTGATTCGATAGTTGATATATTAATTTGATAGTTGAGATATCAATTTGATAATTGATCTATCAATTCGAATTTTGGATCACTAAATAACACCCCAATTAATAAAATTTAGCTGTAAAAAGGAAAGGCAAGGTCAAATATTAAGCCTTCTCACAGCTTTAGTACCAGAAGCCAATTAACAGGGACAGGGTGCTTGTGAAAAAGTTAAACGAAATTAATTATTTTCCTAAAGTCGTTTGCTAACTGTAGTACTTACATTGTATGTATCGTAAGTTAAGACGTATTCGATAGATCAATTATCGAATTGAAATATCAACTAGCAATTTGAATTTTGGATCACTAAATAAAACCACAATTATTCAAATTTTGCTGTTAAGCTGGCTCACAGATTTAGTACCAGAGGCCAAATAACAGGGACAGGTGCTTGTGAAAAAGTAAAATGAAATTAATTTGTTTCATAAAGTCATTTGCTGACTGTAGTACTTGAATGATATGTATTGTAAGTTAAGAAGAATTCGATAGTTGATATATCAGTTCAATAATTGATTTATCAATTCAAAATTTGGATCACTAAATAACACCCCAGTTAATCAAATTTTGCTGTTGAAAGGCAAGCTAGGATTAAATGTCTCTTTGCAGTATAATTGTGGATTATTCCAGCCTTGGTGTTAGAATAATCTTAATTTTAATAAAGACAGGAGGCGAATATTTTGCATTCTCTTTTTCTTACTAAAACATCAGCAGCAAGGAAGTTTACATAGCAACAGCAGTAACCAATCAACACAGAGTGTAGTAAGTCCTTAGCCACGCCCTCTTTTCTTGTATGCCGAACGAGCAGGAGAGACGTGACGTAGAAATCCAAGAAGTAGGAAGAACCCGGAAACTGAAGAGGTGAAAGCCAAGACTAGGTAGGAGTCAACGAGATGGTCAGTCGCAGAACTGGAAGCCAACGGGCGTCCGAAACGATGGGAGACCAACAGGGCCGCAGAAGCAAATCAAGCTACGGAGGAAAGCAGAGGATACGTGAAAGTACCATGTGATGGAGGCTTGCCAATCAACAGTTAACTAACTGACCAGTCAAAGCGAAGAATTATCAATAGTTAAATCAATTATGAGACAGTAGCCGTAGGCTAGGCCAATGAGACATGCAAACCCTACTAAGGGGAATGAAAAATAGTTAGACAATAATGGACAAAAGTCGAAGAAGTGTAGATACGTAAATTACATCCTTTATTCAAAATTTATTTATTTATTATTATTATTATTATAATTTTTTTTTTTTTTTTTTTTTTTATCGAATATAGCAGTAAATCCAGTACAATGTGAGCAATCCCGGGTATGGGCGGGCGGGAAAAATATTCGCCTCCTGTCTTTATTAAAATTAAGATTATTCTAACACCAAGGCTGGAATAATCCACAATTTTATATCAAGTCAGGAGGCTTCATATTTTGCAGTTTTAAAGCTGCACCAGAGCCCCAGATGCATGAGGACGAGGGCGAAAATAAAAGGTACGAAAGGTGACCGCCTAGAACAATCAGCAGCCGCTAGTATGTCGGACAGGGAGCCGCCGGCGACCGCAACAGAAGAAGCCACTGCACCCCGCACGGAGTGAGCGCCGAAGTGAGGAGCAACACCTGCTAGGGAGAGCAGCCAGGGGACCCCTCTAGAAAGTGTAGGCGAGGAAACAGGATTGTAAGTGGAAACATAGGAGACCAAGAGCTGGCCAACCGGAGGGGAGCGCAAAGAGCCTAAGTGGGAGAGGTAGTTCGTAACGCACCTAGCGACACATAGGGTAGAAAACTTTAGAAAAAGGGGGTTTTTGTACATCTAGTAAGCGTGAAAAAACGACTCCCTTAGGAGAGAAAACCATAGCGTGCGCATCGAAGGCTCTAGCATCCAAAACACGTCTAAAGGACCCCAAACACAAAATGATGGTTAGAATACATCAAGAGCTGACGGCGACAGCGAGTAGTATCTGGCCAGTTACGCAGGAACTCCAAAACAAGCACCACATCCCAAAAGTGAGTATATTATTTGGGGCCGGCGGGCGAGCGAGCCTAACGCCCTTGAGGAGACAACACACAGAAACGCTACCCAGAGGGAGCGTGAGCCACCGAGATGGTCGAGCGGAACCAGGATGAATGATACTGCCGGCCTGGAAAGGCTCGCCAACAAATTAGAGGGGCTGTAGCAGGATCAGGCACACACCAACCACACCAAATTTCCCCAGGCGTAACATTTTTGCGTGCCAGAAGTCCAGGATTCCCATAATAGGGAGCGAGCCGCAGCTGATAAGCCTGGTAGCATGCAGGGTCCCCGGAAATTGTCCAAGCCACCAGTGGAAGATTGCCCTCCAATACCACTGGATAGGGTTGCCTTGAGGTCCAGAAGAATGGATGGAAAAGGACGGCAGCAGCGGGCAGGAGTAGACAAGGGAGTTGTAGCGTCAGTGGCAACCAGCTCTGTGCATCCCATAGAGGCATGAGTAGAAGTCGAAACCATCCATCTGCGGACTTCTTGAAGCGTGCACGTGAGCATCGTGAACGGGGAAACAGTGTAGGCTCCTCGATGGGGCCATGGGAGGAAAGCATCCACCGCTGCCGCCTGCAGGTCCGTAAGCCAACTGAAGCCGGTCTGCATCTGGTGGGTCAAGCGGGAAGTAAACAGGTTGACCAAAGGAGTAGAGGGCAGATGATGTGAAGCGGCTGTTCCTCTGGCGTCCATGCCCCACCCGTGGATACGGTCCGCAAGTCGCTCCCCAACCCGACTGGCTGGCGTCCGATTCCGATACGAAGTCCGGTAGAGAGCCAAAAATGGCCCACCCATTCCAGGCTTCCATGAGGCGCAGCCACCACAGGAGTTCCACTCGAGCCTCAGGAGTGATAGGGACCAGCTGGTCGTAGGAGGGATTGAGACTGAGGCACGTGGTTTCTGACGTTGCATCGCCCGATAATGCAGTGGGCCAGGGAGAAGGGTGATGACTTGGGCTGGGCGACAAGCTGACTTGTCCATGTTGGTAATGAACCAGAGGTCTTACAGGAGAGTAAGCACTAGGGCCGTGTGATGGGAAAACAGGACCGGATCTTGAGCCAGTACGAAGATATTGTCCAGGTATATGAGAGACCTGATGCCCTGTGAATATATGGAGGCCATGGCCAGTAAGAGGAGCTTCATTGAAGCACCATGGTGCGGAGCTGGAGGCCGAAAGGAGACCCCTGAGTAGATGTGTGCTCTCCATTGTGAAGTGTCGATAGGACAAGAAGGGATTGAAGACTATCCAGTTTAAGACCGGGCGAAGGTCCGCAGACTTCTTGTCTACCAGAACACATTGTTATGGGGAAAACAGACTGGAAGGGAACCTGGGAAAAGTCTATCAAGAAACCAGATACGATTCGTAGGACCCAAGAGTCGGAAGTTGTGTATAGATGTTAACCTTATGATTCGATTCTTTTAAGAAGAGGTCCCCAAAAAAACAACCCCTTGGCCGCAGGACCCAATTCTTTGGAGCACATACTTGTTAAATTAGCGTCAAAGCGAAAAAGCGCCTCATTGCGGCGTGCAGAAGAGATGCTGACATTGGCGTTACCTAAAGACAGAGGGCACGCTGTGCCCATTCACGGACCGTTGCAGGGCCGAGCAGGGTAGGCATAAGGCTATCCTAAACAAAAGGTAAATCCAGGTAAAGTATCCATGTAATTGGGCAGACTAGATGGGCCGAAAGGTTCTTATCTGCAGACAGTTTCTATGTTTCACAGAAGGTAGTGCTTCGTCCACCGTGACGAGCGGGCCTGAAACCTCCAGCATTTGTCCTGGGCGATGCGGAAGCCCTGTTCGACTTGACAAGGATCCCTGCCAACCTTGCCCAGAAAGGAGACGAAATCCACGTCAAACTCTGGCGTAAGAGATACCTTGTCAGGCAGCGTCGGGCAAGGGCATCCTGCCCACAGATGCGCCCTGGAAATTTTAACTAAGAGGCCGCGTAGCCAGAAGAGCAGAAACTCCGCTGTGTGGTCAGGCGGGAGCCAGGCCGAAGACCTGGGGTGGGTGGTAGTGCATGGATCGAAAAAGGGGGAGCTCCTCTAGCGTCGAGGAGTGGCGCCGGGGTATCCGAGGACACCAAGGAGCGAGGCGGTGTTGGAGCGGTAGAGAAGGGCACGATCGCTAAACTATCAGAACGGGGCTCACCCGTCGAGCTTGCAGTAGTCGGTGGATCACCGGTGGTATTGGCTCCTTCCTCCTCGGGTAGTGAGCCTGGTAAATATCCATGTCATAATCATCGTCCCCTTCTTTGGGGACAGAAGTGCGGGAGGAGTTTGTAGCAGGCCCTTACCCTAGCCAGCGGACTCAGATTAACCCTTCCAGAGTATTTTACGAGATGGCACGGCAGCCTCAGAATGAACCGAATGGGAGCCCTCAGAAAGGGCCGGTGACTGGGCCCTAGAAAGGACCGGAGGTTCTGGCTGGGGAAGCGGGGCATGGCTGCCAAAGCTATGGGCAGTGTTTCTGAAATGGCAGCTAAAAGCCAGGCCGAAGCTCCTCTGGATTGGTGGGGAGCTGAGGAGGATCCATGGAAAACAGAATAACGTGACTCACCTGTTGAGGTAATTTATATATATTAAAATTTATAGGATATATATCAGGGCTCACCTGATGTTTAGTGTGGCCAAACAGAAAAATCCTGTACTAGCCGTCAGGAAGGTAATAATATATTCATTATAAATTAATGTGTTGTGGCTCACCCGATGCCTTTGTGGGACAGACAGATCCCGCCAGAATAATAATATACTTATATATATATATAAGCTTATCAGGGCTCACCCGATGTCTTCGTGGGACAGATATCCCGTTAGATAAATAATATATTGTTTATATACATAAGCTTATCAGGGCTCACCTGATGCCTTCGTGGGACAGATATCCCGCCTGATAAATAATATATTTGTTTATATATATAAGCTTAGCAGGGCTCACCCGATGCCGTCGTGGGACAGATATCCCGTCAGAAAATTTTATTTTTATATATATATATATACATACTTACTTACTTACTTATCGGGGCTCACCCGATGCATTCGTGGGACAGATATCCTGTCAGAAAATTTTATTTTTATATATATATATATACATACTTACTTACTTACTTATCGGGGCTCACCCGATGCATTCGTGGGACAGATATCCTGTCCGAAAATTTTATTTTTATATATATATATATATATATATATATATATATATATTAAAATACACAAGAAGGGCAGCACTCAACCTTAACTACGCTTTCAGTGCGGGTGCATCTCAAGACAGTATAATACAACAAACAAGAAGAGAGCACTCCAAACACATGCACAAACAGTACAGAAGAAACCACAACAGCAGCTAAATTCATTTAAAAACAGGAGGTTTAACCAGTTTAACCCTTTAAATGCCTACAAACAATTCTTATTCCCTTCAAATGCACTATAGATCTTAACCCTTTGATGTTGAGCGGTGTTGAAAATGGTGGAAGTTTAGTTTGCAATGGATGGCCATGGATTGCGTAAGCCTGCCAACAGCGACAATGTATTCCACCCTTGGCAGGTCCTATCATACTAACCTAATGACTGCTCTTATGGGATAAACTTACCCGTTGAGGACCCAGTCCTTTCTGAAGCTCCCTGCAGATCAAGGTCAAATAGAACCTGCGGGTGGAGCACCTGTGACAGGGAGGGGTGCTTGCTTGAATTTAGCTGCTGTTGTGGTTTCTTCTGTACTGTTTGTGCATGTTGTTTGGAGTGCTCTCTTCTTGGTTTGTTGTATTATACTGTCTTGAGATGCACCCGCACTGAAAGCGTAGTTAAGGTTGAGTGCTGCCCTTCTTGTGTATTTTGTATGAAAAGGGCTGACAACCCTTGGGCAAGCACCCCTCCCTGTCACAGGTGCTCCACCCGCAGGTTCTATTTGACCTTGATCTGCAGGGAGCTTCAGAAAGGACTGGGTCCTCAACGGGTAAGTTTATCCCATAAGAGCAGTCATTAGGTTAGTATGATAGGACCTGCCAAGGGTGGAATACATTGTCGCTGTTGGCAGGCTTACGCAATCCATGGCCATCCATTGCAAACTAAACTTCCACCATTTTCAACACCGCTCAACATCAAAGGGTTAAGATCTATAGTGCATTTGAAGGGAATAAGAATTGTTTGTAGGCATTTAAAGGGTTAAACCTGGTTAAACCTCCTGTTTTTAAATGAATTTAGCTGCTGTTGTGGTTTCTTCTGTACTGTTTGTGCATGTTGTTTGGAGTGCTCTCTTCTTGGTTTGTTATATATATATATATATATATACATACTTACTTACTTACTTATCGGGGCTCACCCGATGCATTCGTGGGACAGATATCCTGTCAGAAAATTTTATTTTTATATATATATATCTATCGGGGCTCACCCGATGCCTTCATGGGACAGATCCCACCAGAAGAAATAATATTTATTTGTATATATATAGTATAAGCGTATCGGGGCTTACCCGATGTTTACGTTGGGCAGACAGAAATCCCACCAAAAATAATAATTTATTTATAAATAGAACCTGAGGCCGTTTAACATGTAAGAGCTGACCTGCTAGTTTGCATCGGGACACGAAGACGCGATGTCCCGAATGGCGGCAATTGCTGGTTAGAACTAAGATGGCCGCCGGAGTGCGCACGGACAAAAAGCCATACTATCCTGAGGAGAAAGTTTAGTCGCGCACTCGCGGGAAGGCGGCGGGCGCCGCGCAAAACACAAAGAAAGGGGGGAAAAAAACCTTAAGGAGAAAACAGAGCTGTTTAAACAAAGTAAATTACGATGGGGCGCCGCAAGTCGCGCAACGCGAGCAAAGCGCACCTGCAGGCGGGAGAGTGCCCACACAGCAGGGAGGAAACCTAGAAAAAAAACAATCAGGTGCACAGTACATATAATAAATCTGAGTATAAAATTACATAATAAACCTAACAGTGACAAATTACACCTAAATTAAAGCCTGGCAACCAGGAGCTGTTTTGAAAACGTCTCACCTGGTCGCCAGCAGCAAGAAAAGAGGGCGTGGCTAAGGACTTACTACACTCTTGTTGTTGATTGGTTACTGCTGTTGCTATGTAAACTTTCCTTGCTGCTGATGTTTTAGTAAAGAAAAGAGAATGCAAAATATGAAGCCTCCTGACTTGATATAAAATTAATACAGCATATGAAGCCACCCACTGCGGGGAAGCACCTCTCTGCAGTATAATTAATGCAGCATGTGAATCCACACACTACGGGGAAGCACCTCTCTGTAGCATATGAATCCCACAAAAAAAAGAGAAGTGAAGTGCACAGTCGCACATGTGAATTTGAACAAGACAAACATATGTTGCTTCCTTGTTAGATAGAGCAGTTCATGAACAAAAAAATACAGCAGGTACTGCAATAAAAATACCAGTCGGTATCAAAATAATCCCATAGGTGTCAATGTTAAAAAAAATCCTTTCTTTTATTAAATCTTTATTAAACCATTTATTTTTTTAACTTGCAGCAATAAGCCATTTTGTTTATTTTTATGATTATTTTGGGATTTTTTGGGTTGCTTTTCAGGTTTCATAATTTATTTTAAATGTAATAACAAGGTGTCTTGTTTCTTTGCTGAACGCAGCTGTATTATTTTCTTACAGTCCGTCTGCATTCAGCAATGAATTGAATACATTGTGTTAGAACCATGGAGAGCTCAGGGTGACTTACGGAACTATCTATGGTCCTGACAGGGCCGGCCCGATGATGGAGCAGTGTGGGGCACTTGCTCCAGGCGGCAGAATTTTAAAGTGGCAAATCCGCGACCGTTGCACTATTTTTTTGAGCTACAGCAGCATCTTTGCCGCTGGCGCACAAGGGCAGCGCCGCGAGTGGATTTGCCGCTTTAAAATCATCGCTGCCGTCATTCTTCTCCCTAGAGGTAGGTGAGCGGCCGCTGACATGCAACTTGGCCGTTCGCCTGGGATAGGAACCACCTGACCAATGCGCGGTCTCGCGAGAACGCGGCTGCGCAGCTGGTCAGGTGGTTCCCAGCGAGCGGCCAAGCAGCCGCTCGCCTCCTCGTGTGGAGAAAAACACCGGTGGAGCCTGGGGCCAGCAGAGGAGGTGAGAGGTGAGCTGGGGGCAAATATACCCATTTGAGCTGGGGGCAAATATACCCATGTGAGCTGGGGCAAATATATCCATGTTAGCTGGGGCAAATATACCCATGTGAGCTGGGGGCAATAAAAACCCATGTAAGCTGGGGAAAATATATCCATGTGAGCTGGGGGCAATATATACCCATGTGAGCTGGGGTCAATATATACCCATGTGAGCTGGGGCAATATATACCCATGTGAGCTGGGGCAAATATACCCATGTGAGCTGGGGGCAATATAAACCCATGTAAGCTGGGGAAAATATATCCATGTGAGCTGGGGGCAATATATACCCATGTGAGCTGGGGTCAATATATACCCATGTGAGCTGGGGCAATATATACCCATGTGAGCTGGGGCAAATATACCCATGTGAGCTGGGGGCAATATATACCCATGTGAGCTGGGGCAATACATACCCATGTGAGCTGGGGCAATATATATATCCATGTGAGCTGGGGCAATATATACCGTATGAGCTGGGGGCAATATATACCCATGTGAGCTGGGGCAATATATACCCATGTGAGCTGGGGCAATATATATATCCAAATGAGCTGGGGCAATATATACCCATGTGAGCTGGGGGCAATATATATATCCATGTGAGCTGGGGGCAATATATACCCATGTGAGCTGGGGGCAAATATATCCATGTGAGCTGGGGAAAACATATTTATATTCATGTGAACTGGAGGCAAATATACCCATGTGAGCTGGGGGCAAATATACCCATGTGAGCTGGGGCAAATATAACCATGTGAGCTGGGGGCAAATATACCCATGTGAGCTGGGGGCAAATATACCCATGTGAGCTGGGGACAATATATCCATGTGACCTGGGGGCAAATATATATATCCATGTGAGCTGGGGGCAAATATATCCATATATTCAGGGTGTGTGGGTGTCTTTTTAGGGGCTCCTCCATATATTCAGGGTGTGAGTGTCTTTTTAGGGGTTCCTCCATATGTTCAGGGTTTGGGTGTCTTTTTAGGGGCTCCTCCATATATTCAGGGTGTGTGGGTGTCATTTTAGGGGGGGCAGCATTTCAACCTTCGCTCCAGGCAGCACAATGTCTTGGGCTGGCCCTGGGTCCTGATCGGCTGAAACATCGTTTTCAATTATACTATCAGGGTTATTCAGAGAGAGACAATCTGGCCCCAAAATGTCACCAAAAAGGGAATTTCCCCGTACGGTGACATTTCAGGGCCATTCGGCTATTTAGAGAGCAGGCAGTTCGCCAAATTTTGGTGAACTGCCAGCGAGTAAGGTACTTGTTCGAAGGCAGTGAAAACCCCCCTAGAGAAGCAATGGTTAATCTATTCAGAGAACACCGAACAGCAGTGAAAAGTAGTCGACGTGCCCTGCTCTTAGGCTGGGGTCAGACTAACGCATTTTTAACGTGCGTTTAGGCGCACTTAATCACGCCCGTAGTAGCAGCAAATGACGGGCAATGACGGCCAATATACGAAGTACGGCTGCACGAAAGTCCGGCCGCGCAACGCAAGCGGCAAACGAACGCATTTTTTCGAGAGCGTAGAACCACTAGTACTGACATACAGAGTGCACTGCGTCGGCATAGCGGCATGTGTGCGTGATTAGTAGACGTCAGATGCTGCTAATGTCCACCCTACATAATGTCCAGAAGCAAAAAGTGTTTTATAGACGATCCGTAAAAAAACACGCACGAAAATGCGCATTATTTGACCACTTTCGCGTCGACCGTAAAAAAAATACGTCAACGCGTTCGGACGCACTTTTTGACGGTCGATGTGAAAAATGCGTTCGTTTGACCCTAGCCTTATTTAGGTGCTTTCATTCGGCAGGTTTATTTAGGCGAACCCCATAGGCTTCAATGTTAAAAATATTCCAGTTTTAATTCAATATCTAATAAACCGTTTATTATTTTAATCCGCAGTAAGAAGTGTCTTTATTTATTGATTATTTTTTTTAGCCAATTTTCTGGATTTTTTTTGGGCAAAATTTTTCCTTTTTCTTTTTTCTGTCTCAGACCTTTTAATTATCATTCATAGGACCTTATATGTAAATTCCAAGCATTTTCGTTCAGTAGTTTTTTTGCAAACAGCTTTTCAATTTTGACACTTTCAAACGTATTGATTTTTTTGCTTTTGTTTTCTTACCTGGTTCGACGGCTTGTCGGCTTTCTCCGGCTGCTGGTCTGTGCTGTGATCGTCGATTTTTTCCGATGTGTTCAGTGTATTTTTTGAACTTTGATTCTCCAAAGTGCATGGAAAGAGAGAGCACCAAAATGTCGGTGATATTTCAGTGCTCTCTGAATAACTCCCTTTGTTTCACTTTATGGACCATGGCTAAGGCTTGGAGATACAGTCAGGTCCATAAATATTGGGACATCGACACAATTCTAACATCTTTGGCTCTATACACCACCACAATGGAGTTGGAATGAAACAAACACAATGTATGTGCAGACTGTCAGCTTTAATTTGAGGGTACGTACATCCAACTCAGGTGAACGGTGTAGGACTTACAGCAGTTTGCAGATGTGCCTCCCACTTGTCAAGGGACCAAAAGTAATGGGACAGAATAATAATCATAAATCAAACTTTCCCTTCTTAATACTTGGTTGCAAATCCTTTGCAGTCAATCATAGCCTGAAGTCTGGAATGCATAGACATCACCAGACGCTGGGTTTCATCCCTGGTGATGCTCTGCCAGGCCTCTACTGCAACTGTCTTCAGGTCCTGCTTGTTCTCGAGGAATTTTCCCTTCAGTTTTGTCTTCAGCAAGTGAAATGCATGCTCAATGGGATTCAGGTCAGGTGATTGACTTGGCCATTGCATAACATTTCACTTCTGTCCCTTCAAAAATTCTTTGGTTGCTTTTTCAGTATGCTTTGAGTCATTGTCCATCTGCACTTTGAAGCGCCGTCCAATGAGTTCTGTAGCATTTGGCTGAATGTGAGCAGATAATATTGCCCGAAACACTTCAGAATTCATCCTGCTGCTTTTGTCAGAAGTCGCATCATCAATAAATACAAGAGAACCAGTTCCATTGGCAGCCATACATGCCCATGCCATGACACTACCACCACCATGCTTCACTGATGAGGTGTTATGCTTAGGATCATGAGCAGTTCCTTTCCTTCTCCATACACTTCGCTTCCCATCACTCTGGTACAAGTTGATCTTGGTCTCATCTGTCCATAGGATCTTGTTCCAGAACTGTGAAGGCTTTGTTAGGTGTTGTTTGGCAAACTCGAATCTGGCCTTCCTGTTTTTGAGGCTCACCAATGGTTTACGTCTTATGGTGAACCCTCTGTATTTACTCTAGTGAAGTCTTCTCTTTATTTTTGACTTTGACACACATACACCTACCTCCTGGAGAGTGTTCTTGAGCTGGCCAACTGTTGTGAAGAGTGTTTTCTTCACCAGGGAAAGAATTCTTCATTCATCCACCACAGTTGTTTTCCGTGGTCTCCCGGGTCTTTTGGTGTTGCTGAGCTCACCGGTGCGTTCCTTCTTTTTGAGAATGTTCCAAACAGTTGTTTTGGCCATGCCTAATGTTCTTGCTATCTCTTTGATGGGTTTGTTTGGTTTCTTCAGCCTAATGATGGCTTGCTTCACTGATAGTGAAGGCTCTTTGGATCTCATCTTTGAGTTGACAGCAACAGATTCCAAATGCAAATAGCACACTTGAAATGAACTCTGGGCCTTTTATCTGCACATTGTAATTGGGGTAATGAGGGAATATCACACACCTGGCCATGGAACAGCTGAGAAGCCAATTGTCCCATTACTTTTGGTCCCTTAACAAGTGGGAGGCACATCTGCAAACTGCTGTAAGTCATACACCGTTCACCTGAGTTGGATGTACATACCCTCAAATTAAAGCTGACAGTCTGCAGTTAAAGCACATTGTGTTTGTTTCATTCCAACTCCATTGTGGTGGTGTATAGAGCCAAAGATGTTAGAATTGTGTCTATGTCCCGATATTTCTGGACCTGACTGTATCTTTGTTTTCATTGATACAATGTTTCAAGTCCAATGTTTCAGTTCAGGACTACAGATAGTTCAGTAAGCCACCTGGAGCTCTCCATGGTTCCTGATACAATGTATTCAATTCATTGCTGAACACAGATGGACTAAGAAAACAATTCAGCTGCGTTCAGCAAAGGAAAAACACACCGCGTTATTACATTTAAAATTTCACCCCAAAAATTTCCCAAAAATGCCTAAAACATCCTAAATTCCCCATAGAGAAGTAATGGTTAATCTATTCCGAGAACACTGTGAACACCACTGTAATGTCAGTGAAATGCCCTGATTTTTGGTGGTTCAGTTCGCCCGGTTTAAACAGGAGAATCCCATAGGTTTCAATGTAAAAAATATTCCCCTTTTTATTAAATATTTCTTAAACTGTTTATTTCTTTCACTTGCAGCTAACAGCCATTTTGTTCATTTTTTAATATTTTTTGGGTGATATTTTAAGTTTCCTAATTAATTTTAAAGAAACAAGGCTTTTTTTCACCATAGGTTTCAATGAAAGAAAATTCCCTTTTTTATTAAATATTTGTTAAACTGTTTATTTTGTTCACTTGCAGCAAAAAGCCATTTTGTTTAAGAAACATTTCATAGAAAAACTTCCGTGATGTGGGCCCCGAGTATGGCTGCTTTTACCACGAGCTCCTCACCAAGCCTCCGCTGACACTCTGCATACTAGTACGGAATCCATCGCCGCTTAGTGACCTGACTGGTGCGGGCGAGCTCTCTACCATATGCTGCACACCTCTATCAGTTTACCGGCAGGTTCCAGAGACGCAGCTCCAATCTCCCTGGAAGCTTCCAGGCCTGGATAGTGGGCAGCCCTCCTTGGTCTGCTTCGGACCGGGTCGTTGGAACCCCAGATCTCCCCTCTCAACTGACAGCCATCCCCGGCAGCCTTGGAGCCACGTTAGGAGCTTGGGACTTGGAATCGGCTGCTGCTACTCACGTGCGTGCGGGGAACAAAGACACCATCTTGTTGGCCCACAAGGCAAGCCGTGGCCCGCCTGCATAACAACGCCGCGGTGACTGACCTTACTGCCCCAGATTGCAGTTTCACAGTAACGGAGGGTAGACTTGCAGACAGCACTCTCTCTTTTTTCAAATTTTTTCAGTCCCGGGATCCTCCCGGGACGCTCATTCCACATCACAGGCCTCATGACTCCTTTGCAACCCACCCCCTTTCCTACAGCACTACTTGCTAGGTCTTCATTGAGACACTACGGATCAGCGCAGTAGCGCCTAAGGTGGAGTGGGTCACTTAATACCCCCACGACCTTTTTAGGGTTTTCAGTTTTATGTAATTCTCATTCTATTTTCATTCTATTTATGCACCAAACAAAAACATCCAAAACCATAAAAAGGTACACAAGCTGGGCCAATTTCTGCAGTTGGCACTCACTCTCTGCTTTAATTCCACTGCCATTCTCAAGCTGTCTTCAATTGGACACAATGTTCCGGGTATCCCTATGAGAGAAGGATAATGCCACTGCCACCACCAACTGTAACAAGAAGTCCATCTTATATTTTTGAAAGTACAATACAGACAGTGAGACGCCAAAGTCAAAGTGTAACCTTACCACAGCCATTACAGTTTATGGAGTTTGTGTTTTTACAAAAGATTTGGTTAAGTTAACACTCCTCACTGAGGTGAAATCCATGTGCGCATCAGACCTTTTGTGAGCTTACTGTACCTGTACCTAACATGGGGAGCGCAATCAATAGTGTTTCGATAAGTAAGGTATTACAAAGTTCTAGTGCAAACTATTGTCGCGATCCGGAGAGCCAAAATTTAGCTACACCTAAAAGATTGCGAGATCGCACAGGACTCGCGGCCCTAAAGCACAAGGATTTCTATGAACTCCAGGAGGTGATACTTGCGGCGGCGCGTAAGCGCTATCGTGAATATCATTGAAGTTAGCACTGGTTTCCCAGGGAGAGGTGCTGACCTAGCGCCTACCCCGGAATACCACGCTAACAAAAGGGATGCTACAGGATAATCTGTCGATTTTCCCAATTGGCGTCCCCATGTTAGCGTTAACAATGGAACATAGCCCACTGTCTTGCTTTCCACTGTTACAATCTTACATGCACACAAATAGCTGCTCACTCTAAGAGCCAGAAGGTATATTATTGAGATTAAATTTACTGTTTATTACCTTCATTCTCAAAATCGAGTTAGCTTAAACTCTGCATTGTAATACATTGAAAAGGAATCATTAGCAAACCAAAAAGGCTATTTCTGCCTGTATGCTGATAATGCAGATCACATGTGAAAGTGTGTAAGTTACTGTTCACCATCTAGAGTTTAGAACCTTTCATTCCTGCAATATTTTTTGTAAAGGATAAACGAATGCATGACAAAGTTAAATATGAGCAAATATACTTTATTTTTTAACCATCTCAGGACAACAATTTCTGTGCAAAATGTTTATTTTACCCTATATTTAATGTCTAACTTTGCATCCCATTTTTCAAATACATGTTATAATACATTTATTTTCAACAAAAGTGCTTGAATTTAAGAGCTTAAATTGCTTTAAAGTACTGCATGTTTTCAGAACTGATGATTAATTAAACAATATAAAAAAAACAGCTACTAAATGGATAAAACTCAAAAAATAAGGAATACATCACTCAATTATGCTGTGCTATTTTTCTGGTGTTCCTTACTGCATCATGAGGCCAACCTCAACAAAGTTAATTGTTGAATTGTAATTTGATTGCACACAGAGCCCATGAAAGTCCACACTTTTGGACGAACTGTGTCAAGCCTTTTTTCTAAATATATTTATTTACAAACCACCTGGAGGAACACAAGTAAAATCATAATGTATAGGTAGCCAAGTCACTTTGATTTAAACATGCCCAAAATAATAAGATGGGGAATAGCGTGCACCAAAATGTGTGCCTGAAGAGACAACCAATAGGTATCACCATTGATCGATTCTTTGAAATGGACACAATAGATAGACAAGAAATGAAAGAACATATAATGATAGGCAGCAGTAGCTATAGCGTTTAATATGATAGAAAGGCATTTACTCAACCACCTAACGGGAAGGCTCACAGTTAAGTAAAAACACGTCTTGTCCCAGTAAGGTGTGACCCCCTGCCTTCTTTTCCTAGATACACAGTGGTTTGTTTCTAGTTGTAGCTGTTAGGGAACCTGCACTCAATGCTGGCTCTCCTAAAGGCACTTGAGTTTTCCATTATGGAGGAAGTAAACTCCCCAAAATGAATGGCTTCACTCAGGATCCATTGAAAAAAATCCAAATCTCAATTCCATATAAAGTACAGTACATGGAAAAATCATTAAAACAACCAACATCAGGCAATATGCATTTTGCTCAGCTTTGAACTTCAATAGTGAACTATAGGCACATTAAAATAAGCTTTTATACTAAATGTTAATAACAGTCCTTAATTGGTGTCTTCCTATTCATTTGGTGTGCAGTGCACGGAGCTGTTCTTGCATTTCATGTCCTTCCATCCATCCAAAATGGCCACATTTCTGCTTTGTCATCACATTTTCTGTGTCACCTCCCGAAAGGTTCATTCCTTCTCCCAAGTGATGCAAAAGTATCAGGGTTATTCAGAGAGAGGTGAAAGCCAGGAGAATTACTGGAGAAGTGAAAATTCTAGGTCAAAATAGCCAAACCAGAAACAATTCTCCCATTTATCTCACTTTCCAAATCGGCTATTTGGTCTAGATTGTTCTCTTCTCCTGCCATTCTTCTGGTTTTCACCTCTCTCTGAATAACCCTGTATGTGTTCCACTTTGCGTTTGCATTCCACTTGTTCTGTTTTTTACGTGTAAATATCCATAGCACAAATACAACCAGGAGGAGATTATAACAGGACAATAGATATACATAAAACGAAATCAAAACTGCAATATGTTGTATGCCCCATATAGAAACCATATAAAAAAAATCTATTAAAACTATTAAAGGCTTTAGGAGTATCTTGTGAAGCTTGACTGGGAGATTACAAACAGCAATTCGTAGTTATAGAATTATTGATTCTAGGTTCTAATACATTATTATAAAGTTTTATTCAAAATTCATAAAAAAAATCCCTACCAGCTACCACCACAAAAGTATATATTTTTTTCATACCATATATATTAAAAGAAAAAATAAATGTAAAATAAATGTTGAAGAAATATATAAAAAGTATCTCCCAAGCATGTTCTTTAAAAATGATTGTAAAATTCTTGGAAATTTTATAAACATACTAAATGTAAAAATGTTAATATAAATAATTTTTCTGGGGAGAAACAAAATGCTTTGTGAGATCTCACTTTCGGCTATTATTGCAAAGAAGTTACAAGGAACAGCCACCACCTTCACTTTATCGGACTGATTTAACAGCCAAGGAGAGGGCAGAATACAGGGAAAGCTCTGGGTCACTCACTACCTACTCATTCGGCTGTTATAATTGCTGAAACTCCATGTACAGTACAGATACAAGCTGTTACTATACAGGCATTATCCCCACATACAAATATTGCTTTTTTATTTTATCGGTATTTTTGGAAGCTGCATTGATAATAATCTCTTTGATGACTACAAATCAACATAAACAGGAAATCTAACCATTTTATTATCTGTTTATAAACGCTTAATGTATTTTATAATGGCTTTTCTGCCAGTAAGGGAACAATGTAGACCACATACCAAATTGTGCAAGATAAAGGATGCCACCTCTAGAGTGTAAAACGTTTCACCCAATAATATATACGTGACAGATCAGTAAAGAAATAAAAATTTAAAATTCCTCAATTTGTTTCAATTTTCAATTTTTCTTTATTTAAAAATTGCTATATTTTCCACTACCTTCAAGTATTAACCACTCGTCCCACATTATCAAATAAATGTTATAATATCTTTTCAACAAAGATCCCTTAGTAGTGAAAGGGATAACTGTATACCAATTTATTTTGCTCTGTATCATCCTTTGTATTAAATATGTGCTCGGTTAAGGCTAGGGTCAGATCAACGCATGTTTCACGTCTTCCGTGGAAAAGTGCGTTTGAACGAATGGACGTATTTTTTCACGGAATACGCGATAGCGGTCATACGATGCGCATTTTCGTCCGTGATTTTGTACGGATCATCAATAAAACCCTTTTTGCGTCTGGACGTTATGTAGGCCGGACATTAGCAACGACTGACATCTCCTAATCACGCACACACGCCTCTAGCGGATGCAGCGCACTCTGTACGTCAGTACTAGCGGAATCACGTTCGCAAAAAAAATGCGTTTGTTTGCCGCTTGCGTTGCGCGGACGCACTTTTGTGCGGCCGTACTTCGTATATTGCCCGTCATTGGCCGTCATTTGCTGCTACTATGGCCGGGATAAAGTGCGGCTGCACGAGCATTCACACTGCGTTCGTCTGACCCTAGCCTAATAGATAATTAAAAATTGGTTCATACATTTTGGTTTGTTCAAAAATATGATTGATTTGATTCATCTGAATTTCATTGAGCAGTTGATTCAATCTGTCCACGATCCCAACAAAATATTTTGTTTCAATAAAAAGGTTTAGTTGCTGGTAAATGAGTTTTTGGGCTTGCTTGTTACCCATTTAATAATTCCTCACTTTTGGGCGATAGGTATACAGTTAAATTGGAGTGTGAACCCAACTACCTCCTGAAGCTCACAGCATGCATACACAGTGGGACGGCTTCTGTTGCCCCTATAACCCCACCCTTGTTGCTCCTATAACCCCACCCTTGGCCATACATTGATGTGTCACTTGAAAGGGCACTGTCTTCTAACTCTGAAGTAACCCTGCCCTATTGACACAGCCCATTCAGCTTCAGGTGTTGACCTTTCAGGTGTTGACGTTTTAACTGCCTGAATGCAATCAGCCCGCCCTATATAACTACTATACCAGGCTCCATTGAGCCAGGCTCTAAGTGTCATTTGCAAGTGGCATTCTTAAGTGGACATCCAGAGTTGATTCCTGGAGTTGCGGGACTGGAGGAAGGAACTGCAAGGCCCACTTTCTACTCCGGTAAACTCACGTCTATATCATGCTTTCTCTCACGCTTCTACTCTTTACTTCTACCTTTCTCCTTAAATGGAACTCCTGCCCCTCTACCACCGACCCCTACACTATCTGCATCTCTCCCTCCCTCCTCTCGTCCCACATGATGGCCTCGCATGAGCTCCTTTGTTTCCTCAGAACATGGTCTCCCTCTAACTCTCGTGCTGCCAATCACTCCCACAAATCCCATTCCCACCTTCTCTTTCTCACCCTCCTGCTGTTACTCTATTCAGGTGACATATCCCCTAACCCTGGCCCCACAACACATCCAATACTTCCCTCTCATCCTATCTCCATCGCACATAAATCCCCTCCCTGCAAGCCCAGCAACCTCATTCCCATAATCCCTCAGCGCCTGTCCTCTTTCTCCTGCGCCCTCTGGAACGCTCGCTCTGTGTGCAACAAACTCACAGCAATCCATGACCTCTTCCTTTCAAACTCCTTCAACCTCCTAGCTTTAACTGAAACCTGGCTAACTCCCTCTGACACGGCCTCCGTTGCTGCTCTCTCACATGGCGGTCTACACTTGAGCCATGCCCCCAGACCGGGTGAGAGAAATGGTGGCGGGGTCGGAATCCTGCTCTCTCCCACCTGCACCTACCAGCATCTCCCTCCACCCCCATCCCTCTCCTTCTCCTCCTTCGAGACACACTGCATCCGCCTGTTCTCTCCTCTGGCCCTCAGGGTGGCAGTCATCTACCGCCCACCGGGACCAACCTCCCAGTTCTTTGACCACTTTGCTACCTGGCTTTCTCACTTTCTGTCTTCTAATCTTCCATGCCTAATTCTCGGGGACTTCAACATTCCCATTGACGATCCTTCCGCCCCTGCTGCCTCCAAACTTCTTTCACTCACGTCCTCCCTTGGACTCACACAATCCTCCCTCCTCCCTACCCACCGCGATGGTCACGCTATTGACCTTGTCTTTTCCAACCTCTGCTCCATTTCTGAGTTCAACTGTCGCCCTTTCCCCATCTCTGACCACCACCTTCTCTCTTTCAACCTATCTGGACTTCCTAAACACCCTGCTCCCCCACCCCGCACACAAACTCGCAGAAATCTACAGGCTGTGGACCCCCATCAATTCTCCAACCTACTTCACCACCTCCCTCATACCTCATCCTTCACCTGCCCTGATGCTGCCACTAATCACTACAACACTACGCTTATCTCTGCTCTAGACACTCTTGCTCCTCTTCGACTCTGTAAGGCCCCACGCCGCCAGCTTCAGCCCTGGCACACCCTCCAGACTCGCTACCTGCAAAGATGCTCCCGCACCGCAGAGCGTGCCTGGAGGAAATCCCGCTCTGAAGCTGATTTTGTTCACTTCAAGTTTATTCTCCGGTCATACACCTCTGCCCTCCACTTGGCCAAACAATCCTTCTTCTCATCTCTTATATCTACACTGTCCTCCAACCCTAAACGGCTCTGGTCCACCTTCAACACCCTCCTCTACCCACCTGCACCTCCCCCCTCAGCTGCCTTCAGCGCTCAAGACCTGGCAGACTACTTCCTCAGTAAAACTTTAACTATCAGAAGCAACATCCCAACACAAGATAGTTATCTGCCACCTCCACTCCCACAGGTCCCATCTGCCACCCTCTGCCGCTTCCTCCCAGCCACTGAGGAGGAAGTCAATTCCTTATTGTCCTCCTCACATCTCACCACGTGCCCGCTCGACCCCATTCCCTCACATCTAATTCCTCCCCTCTCCTCCTCCCTCACCCCTGCTCTCACACACATCTTCAACCTATCTCTCTCCACTGGCTCCTTTCCATCCGCCTTCAAACACGCGCTAGTTACCCCTTTACTAAAGAAACCATCCCTAGATCCCAACTCTCCATCCAACTACCGTCCTGTATCCCTGCTTCCCTTTACCTCTAAGCTCTTAGAAAAACTAGTCTTCAACCGCCTCTCCATCTTCCTGTCCTCCAATTCCCTACTTGACCCCCTGCAATCTGGCTTCCGTCCCCTACACTCAACTGAAACTGCCCTCACCAAAGTCACCAACGACCTCCTAACTGCTAAAAACCATGGCCACTATTCTATTCTCATCCTGCTTGACCTCTCGGCTGCATTTGACACTGTTGACCACCCCCTCCTTCTACAGACCCTCAACTCTCTGGGTCTCGGGGACACTGCACTTGCTTGGGTTGACTCCTATTTATCCAACAGGTCCTTCTGTGTGTCCTTTGCTGGTAACTCCTCCTCTTCATTGCCTCTATCTGTTGGTGTACCTCAAGGCTCTGTCCTTGGTCCGCTGCTCTTTTCCATCTACACCTCCTCCCTGGGCAAAATCATCAACAGCTTTGGCTTTAATTACCACCTCTACGCTGATGACACTCAGATCTACCTCTCTACCCCTGATCTCTCTCCCCCTGTCCTTTCAAAAGTCAGTGACTGTTTATCTGGCATCTCCTCCTGGATGGCCTCCCACCACCTAAAGATCAACATGTCAAAGACTGAGCTCCTACTTATTCCTCCCTCTAATGCCGCCCCACCTCCTGACTTCTCTATCACGGTGGAGGGTATCACCATCTCCCCATCAAACCAAGTTCGCTGTCTTGGAGTTACACTGGACTCTGCTCTTTCCTTCATCCCCCACATCAAGTCTCTTTCCTCCTCCTGCCGATACCAACTGCGTAATATTTACAGAATTCGGCCATTTCTTACCGCTGTCGCCACAAAACAACTCATACACGCCCTGGTAATCTCCCGACTCGACTATTGCAATAATCTCTTATCTGGCCTCCCTCTGTCCCACCTCTCCTCCCTACAATCCATCCTGAACGCCTCCGCCAGGCTAATTCACCTCACCCGCCGCTCTGTCTCTGCCGCTTCCCTCTGCGAGTCCCTTCACTGGCTCCCCATCCACTGCAGAATTAAGTTCAAAATCCTTATCCTTACCTACAAAACCCTCACTAACTCAGCTCCCCACTACCTGTCCTCACTAATCACCAAATACACCCCAGCCCGCTCCCTAAGGTCAAACAGTGACCTGCGCCTAGCTTCTCCCCGCATCACCTCTTCCCATGATAGACTGCAGGATTTCTCACGCGCAGCCCCCACTCTCTGGAACGCTCTCCCTCGTACTGTCAGACTTTCCCCTAACTTCTCTTCCTTCAAACGCTCCCTTAAAACGTTCCTATTTAGGGAAGCCTACCACCCAACTCACTGACGCAACCATCAATCACTCTCACCTTACAGTCCTCTCCTCCTGTTTCCAACCCCAACCCTCCCAGATTGTGAGTTCCTACGGGAATAGGGCCCTCATCTCCTCCTGTACTGTTTGTCAAATGTTGTTCAATATATTGTAACCCTGTCTATACTGTGCTTATTGTACAGCGCTGCGGAATATGCTGGCGCTTTATAAATAAAGAATAATAATAATAATAACCCTCACCCATGACTGACATGTAAGGAGTTGCAATAGAAGAGGTCAAACGGCCCACCTGCTCTGGTTTATGTCTTCTGCTTGCCATGAGTGGGAGGTATGGGGTTCAGGAGCAGGTGGCAACTGTTTATCAGCCCTCACGTACTGATTGGGATTTAATGCAGTGCACACACTAATTGTAACAATGCAGAGAATAAAACCACATAAAAATCAGTCCTGTGCTAAAATTCCCACTGTACTTCGGTCATTTTTCCCCCCAAAGGAGCAAAGACAGACCTATTAGAATTTGAGCTGTACAGATTCCAAGTCCACTTCAGAATTTGGAGGACAAGAATAGATATGGAACATTTAGAAGAATATAAAAAAATGTGTTTTGTTGAAACTATTATTGATGAAAGGTGCTGCTTGTGAGTTAATGTTAAATTTACACACACATCAGGAGATACATACTGCTGATACCCTACCAGTAAGGCATATCAAGTATTTTTTCACATACTTTCTACTTTCTGGCAAGGATGCTTCTTGACATTATTCGTTTCATGCAAAACTGAATGTCTTTAAATCCAGCTGTTTCAAGGAGAGCTTTATATTCTGTGTTTGTTCGCTCTTTCCCTTCCGTAAACATTAGCATCGCAACATTTTGCAAATGGACTACCGCAGGGCCTGTTCGATCTTCATTTAAGATCCCTTCAATTATAAACACCCCACCACCTGCATCACAAAGATTGCATAAGAACAACGATTAGTCATGTTTGTAGTGATATATATATATATATATATACACTCATTAAAGTTGTGGTTGAAGGCAAAAAGTGAGCTTTAAAGCCTCTACACAGCATTGTAAAAAGTTTGTAATTGACGAACCAATAGCCCGAAACAGCTGTCCTGTAGTGGCTGTGACTTGTTGCATAATCTGATCTTTGGTAAAAAAAAAGTAATCTAGTAGGGCATTGCGCTGGCAAGGAGGGTTCTGTGTTAAAACAGAAAATGGGAAATTGCAAACGTCATTTGCATGTCTTACCCAGAGTTCTGTGTTGCATATGGGGAATGTAGCACACGAGCTCTGTGAAGCAGTTCTCTGAATTGCTGGGATGTGTAAATGTCTTCTGCAACAATAAACATATATATATATATATATACAGTTGCAAGAAAAAGTATGTGAACCCTTTGTGATTACGTGGAGTTTTGCATGAATTGGTCATAAAATGTGCTCTGATCTTCAACTAAGTCACAACAAATTGAAAAACACAGTCTGCTTAAAATAATACAACACAAACATTATATGCACAGGGTCCTGATCATTCCAGATAACATGATCAACCTGCATAAATATGTATATGCAATATGTGCAGGAAATCCAAATGAAAAATATACTTATGACTTACCCCCTAAGTCACAAATTGTCTTGAAATCAGAAAGATCAAATGCAAAAATAGTTTCTTCTTTGTCACAGAGAGCCCAAGAAGAATCCATATGGTGTATGAATTGCAAAAGTTTGTCTTCTGATCTGGTATACAAAAAAAATGAAATACGGATTGAAAATCCCTTATCTATAATGTTCCAAAATCGGAAAATTGAATACCTAAATTTATGACAGGGAAACAATTATTTAAAATATTGCATAAAATAACTAACTGTCAAGGGACATGGTTTTTTGGAGATGTGTTGTCCCTTGCATGTTTGGAGGTGTAAGAGCCAACACTGGTTTTCAAGAGCAGTATACACCAGAGACAGTAGGCAGTAGTGTCCTAAAGCTTTCTGTTAGAAAGCTGCTGGAGGAAAGAGAGAGCCACAGTGTGTTGCATAACTCCTCAAAAGAACTTATCTGCATTGGTCTGAGAGGCTCACACGGTAATTTACCTCAGTAATTTGTTTTCTATTGTGTATTAAAACAAAGATTCATTTTTTGTTTAGACTTTTGGTCTCATTGCCAGGATATCTGTTTATTATATGTATATATTACAAAATCTAAACAAAAAATTCTAAATAGGAAATACTTCTTGACCGGAGCATTTCTGTTAAGTGATACTCAACCTTTAATATCATTGAGGAAGAGGTTTCCCACATATGCTGAATAATTAAAGACGAGCTCTGTGTAAAAGAAATACTATGTGAAATATGAGTTTTTATTGTAGTTACATAAACAATGAGGCATCTGTACTATACTTGCTACTTTATGCAACAAAAATAAATCTTAGCATTGTTAATATAAAATTAAATGTTCACCGCATTCTAGGTTTTATGACCATTGTTTTGCACAACTCAATATCACCCTTGTAAAACTTTTCATTAAATTGAATATACACTGCCTGGTCAAAATAAAAAAAATAAAAAATAAAGTAATAAATAAACACACACACACACTTGGACCAAGTCTTGCTTTGATTACTGCACACATTCGCCGTGGCATCGTTTTGATAAGCTTCTGCAATGTCACAACATTGATAATCATTACAGTAATTATCTAATGGAAGGCTCACATCTATTTGCTTAATTAAGTCCAGTGGTGACTATTTTTTTTATGTCCAGGCAGTGGATATGTGCTATAAAATAGAGTATTGTTTGTTTTGTATTGCATTGTTTTAAATAAAGCTTGTAGAATCCAACTTTATGGAACAGTATAATAACATAGTTATTTGATGCCTAATATAATGCACTTAACCGCCATTAAACTCATATTAGACTAATTAAGATTATATTAGTGTTGCATTAATTATAAAAGTGTTGCATTAATAGGAGCCCTTATATGTGCACCTTCCCCCATTGGATATAAAATCTGTTGCTTTTTAAATACAGCAGAAACATTAAGGGCCATATTACAAAGTTGGTGTTAACTTAACCAGAGCTGTTGTAAACTCCCCAGAGCCATTATAGCCTATGGATCTGTTAAATTAACAACAGCTCTGGTTAAGTTAGGATCAACTTTGTAATACTGCCCTAAGTCTATTATGAGTTTAATGGTGGTTAAGGCTGGGGTCAGACGAACACAGTGCGAACGTGCGTTTAGTCGCACTTTATTACAGCCGTGGTAACAGCAAATGACGTCCAATGCAGGCCCACACATGAAGTAGGGCCGCACGAAAGTTCGGATGCGCAACGTAAGCGGCAAATGAACGCATTTTTGCAAGAACGTCGAACCGCTAGCACTGACGTACAGAGTGCGCTGCGTCCGCATAGCGGCGTGTGTGCGTGATTAGGAGACGTCAGACGCTGCTCATGTCCGGCCAACATAACGTCCAGACACCCAAAGTTTCCTGGTTTGGATCCGTAAAAAATCACGGCCGAAATTGCGCATCGTATGACCGCTATCGCGCCTTCTGTGAAAAAACACGTTCGGACGCATCAACGTACTTTTTGACGGTAGACATGAAAAATGCGTTCGTCTGACCCTAGCCTAAGTGCATTATATTAGGCATCAAATATGTTGGCTTGCTAGGTTGGTTTCTGGGGATATGGATCGCCTGGTCCACCGGCATTATGCAATTTATTGTTTTAATTACAAGTCTTTGTTGAGTTTGTCTAATGATGTATGCTATTTATATGTGCTTTTTTGTTTGTGTGTGTTATATCTTGAGAAAAGTCCAGCATGGACTGAAACTTCGACTCGCAATAATAAAATTAATTTTTTAATCGATACTATGTCTCTCGAGTGTGCTATTTACCCATCACGATTTCTACCTATACGGTATAGCAGCACCGGAGCACGTAAACTTTCTCATTAAGGGTTGAATACCAGGCACCTGTTGGATTGTTAAATAGATAAATAAATATATATATGTATTTCAAATAATTACCTGAAAATATGCTTGAAAAACTCATTTTCTTTAGCTTCATTATTTATGATGCTTATTAATTGGACACAAAGTAAAAAATGGATTAGTAAGATTAAGTCTAAATTTTACTTGTTTTATTCCTTATACTGACTATTATCCATGTATTTTTTTTGTATTTCCTTGTACTGTGTAACATTTTATATTGATCTCACAGTATTCTGAGGGAGTGCTTTTGAGTCATTTTCACAACTATCTTGTGAGTTTGAGTTGTTTAATCCCTTCACTGTACCACCCCCCTGGGTTGGATCACCCCTGTGTACTCAGCTCTTTGACCATTTTTTGCACATAACATTTCAATGCTATTTGAAGTCATATTTTATTGTAGAAACAATAGTGAAAGTCTGTTTCTCTGTCGTCACCTAGTGGTGTTTTTTTTTTTTCAACAAACCAAATAAATCAAACAAATTTGTTAAAGGCAAAATTGAATTGCAATCAGCAATAAAATAGTAAATGTCTTTCTATGTGATATAATAGCAACATCCACAGTATTAGAAATTTGTGATGGTTACACTTTTGGTGAATCAGCAGCTGTTCTCATCCACTCGGTGGTATATCCTAACCCACCAAAGAACGTTCAAGTAGAGGGTAATGTGGTGGGATCATCGCTTCCTTCAACTCGTGTCCCCTTTTCAAATTAGCCTCCTCGGATGTATTTCCATGTGTACCTCAAAAAATTATAGGGGTACCGTAGTGTAGCATATCAAGGTGGATTAATAATATTGAACAGAAAGGGGTACACTCAGATTCTTTGGTGTCTCAGTCAGACACAAGATGTTTTTGCAGCCGACGACATGATGGTGGGTATCTACTATCAACACACCAACCAAAACCCCCAACTAGGGCCATGTTGCTAGGGTAGAACAAAGTGATTGATGTGGGAAATAGGAGTAAGTGATCCTGCAGGAGGATGACAGGAGGGCATGATGCTGATGTCTACAATGTAAATTAAAAGCGGCCTCCCCTTTTATTTTATTTTGCTATAATTTTATATCAAGTCAGGAGGCTTCATATTTTGCATTCTCTTTTCTTTACTAAAACATCAGCAGCAAGGAAAGTTTACATAGCAACAGCAGTAACCAATAAACAACAAGAGTGTAGTAAGTCCTTAGCCACGCCCTCTTTTCTTGCTGCTGGCGACCAGGTGAGACGTTTTCAAAACAGCTCCTGGTTGCCAGGCTTTAATTTAGGTGTAATTTGTCACTGTTAGGTTTATTATGTAATTTTATACTCAGATTTATTATATGTACTGTGCACCTGATTGTTTTTTTCCTAGGTTTCCTCCCACGACGGCATCGGGTGAGCCCTGATAAGCTTATGTATACAAACAAATATATTATTTATCTGGCGGGATATCTGTCCCACGACGGCATCGGGTGAACCCTGATAAGCTTATGTATATAAACAAATATATTATTTATCTGGCGGGATATCTGTCCCACGATGGCATCGGGTGAGCCCTGATAAGCTTATGTATACAAACAAATATATTATTTATCTGGCGGGATATCTGTCCCACGACGGCATCGGGTGTGAACCCTGATAAGCTTATGTATATAAACAAATATATTATTTATCTGGCGGATATCTGTCCCACGAAGGCATCGGGTGAGCCCTGATAAGCTTATGTATATAAACAAATATATTATTTATCTGACGGATATCTGTCCCACGACGGCATCGGGTGAGCCCTGATAAGCTTATGTATATAAACAAATATATTATTTATCTGGCGGGATATCTGTCCGACAAAGACATCCGGTGAGCCCTGATAAGCTTATATGTATATATATAAGTATATTATTGTTCTGGCGGGATCTGTCTGTCCCACAAAGGCATCGGGTGAGCCCCAACACATCAATTTATAATAAATATATTATTACCTTCCTGACGGCTAGTACAGGATTTTTCTGTTTGGCCACACTAAACATCGGGTGAGCCCCGATATATATCCCTATAAATTTTAATATATAGATTACCTCAACAGGTGAGTCCTGTTTTTCTGTTTTCCATGGATCCTCCTCAGCTCCCCACCAATCCAGAGGAGCTTTCGGCCTGGCTTTTAGCTGCCATTTCAGAAACACTGCCCATAGCTTGGCAGCCATGCCCTGCTTCCCCAGCCAGAACCTCCGGTCCTTTCTAGGGCCCAGTCACCGGCCCTTTCTGAGGGCTCCCATTCGGTTCATTCTGAGGCTGCCGTGCCATCTCGTAAAATACTCTGGAAGGGTTAATCTGAGTCCGCTGGCTAGGGTAAGGGCCCTGCTACAAACTCCTCCCGCACTTCTGTCCCCAAAGAAGGGGACGATGATTATGACATGGATATTTACCAGGCTCACTACCCGAGGAGGAAGGAGCCAATACCACCGGTGATCCACCGACTACTGCAAGCTCGACGGGTGAGCCCCGTTCTGATAGCTTAGCAATCGTGCCCTTCTCTACCGCTCCAACACCGCCTCGCTCCTTGGTGTCCTCGGATACCCCGGCGCCACTCCTCGACGCTAGAGGAGCCCCCCCTTTTTTCGATCCATGCACTACCACCCACCCCAGGTCTTCGGCCTGGCTCCCGCCTGACCACACAGCGGAGTTTCTGCTCTTCTGGCTACGCGGTCCCTTAGTTAAAATTTCCAGGGCATGTCTGTGGGCAGGATGCCCTTGCCCGACGCTGCCTGACAAGGTATCTCTTACGCCAGAGTTTGACGTCGATTTCGTCTCCTTTCTGGGCAAGGTTGGCAGGGATCCTTGTCGAAGTCTGGAACAGGGCTTCCGCATCGCCCAGGACAAATGCTGGAGGTTTCAGGCCCGATCACGGTGGACGAAGCACTACCTTCTGGAAACATAGAAACATAGAAATATGTTGGCAGATAAGAACCTTTCGGCCCATCTGTCACGATTCGCGCCGCAGACGCGGTAAAAAAGGCAAATGAAGTGCAGTTCCAGTCCTGATTTTGCCTTTACCTGGACTGGTGTCTAACTACACTGGGATCTGTTCCTGATTTTCCTTCACCTCTCCAGCCTCAGGTGTGGGCTGGGCCTGCATTGCCAATTTAATCCAGCCTCACCTCTGAATCAGGGCTTCTGCATCGTCTTTTCTAACAATAGAACGACTCATTGCAAGCCTGACCTGTGTGCTATGCACTGACCTGCCTGATGCTCAGCTGGCACTCTGAGAACCCCTCCATCTGGTATCCTGAGAACCCCTCCATCTGGTATCCTCCTGAGAACCCCTCCATCTGGTATCCTGAGAACCCCTCCATCTGGTATCCTGAGAACCCCTCCATCTGGTATCCTGAGAACCCCTTCATCTGGTATCCTGAGAACCCCTCCATCTGGTATCCTGAGAACCCCTCCATCTGGTATCCTGAGAACCCCTCCATCTGGTATCCTGAGAACCCCTCCATCTGGTATCCTGAGAACCCCTCCATCTGGTATCCTGAGAACCCCTCCATCTGGTATCCTGAGGACTCCCTTATCTCTGCTACCCTCCTTCCTGGACATTCCTTGCATTCCCCATTTTCTGGATCCTTTGCAACTCCCATCATCCCATCTATTGATTAACCCGTGAATGACATTGGATTCTGGACTCTGACTACTTCTATGCCAGCCGCCTGCCACCGACCAATGCCTGATTTAACCACTCTCCAGTCTTGACCTTTCTGATACCGCGCCTGATCTTATGTTGTCTTCTTGCCTTCTGTGTCTTTTGATCCTCCACCCTCTGTACCAGTTAGTGTGTTCTTTTGTATCTGTTTTCCATTTTTTGTTCAGTCAAGCTCTGATTTGTGTTTTATTCTTTATTCAGTGTTCAGTTCCTGTTCACCTGTGTTTATTCTTTATTCAGCATCCAGTATCTTCTGTTAGCTCTATTGTGCTATTCAGTGTCCTGTCCTGTATACCCCTTCTGCTAAGTATATCTTGTCCTCTGTATATTTTATCCTGCCCATCCAGCTCCTATCTATCGTTATTAGTTATTCAGATTCCCCTTCCTGGTTTAAGTTTGTTTATTCAATAAACCTATGTTCTTGATTACAACCCCCCTTTTCTGCCTCTTCATCTGAGTAACCGCATATTGGGCTCGAATCCTTAACCCTGCAGTGAGCCGTGACAGTATGCAGAAGCCTTTAACCCTCGAGCCCGTGGTTACTCAGGCCATTAAGGAGCTGCTCCAAACAGCCATCCAAGAAATCATCATGCACCTGGCAGACTTTCTGAGCAGCATGCTTTTGAGCATTGGGAATCCTACTCCTAAAAGGTGCTTCCCTGCAAGACGAAGAATACCTGGTCCATTATCCACAGAGGAGCGCAACCGCCGCTTCGCCGCCAACCTCTGCATCTACTGTGGACAAGAAGGGCATTTCTTGCCAGTTTGCCCTGTAAGACCCCCAAAGAAGTCAGCACCCCAAAGAACACCCGTTGCTAAAACTGCTTCCGAATCAAGGTCTGCTCCCCTTCACAGAACTGTTCCCGCACCCCAGTCGTCAACCCCATCAGCTGCCATACCACAACCGGTACCCCAACCAATACCGGCAGCAGTACCTCCTAATGTGACACCCCATATGTCTGAGTCTGATTATGGACCTTCTGAAAACGCTGAACCCATGGAGGAGGAACTTGTCCCTTCTGGAGGAACCGTACCGGCCTCCATTACAGAACCTGAGTCCTCCAGAGTTCTGGAAGGAAGTCCTACAGAACCCATGGACATCATGTCAATCTGTCCCACCGTGCCTAACTACACTGCTGGTAGTGCCAACTGTGGTCCTCAGGGTTCTCTGGGTCTCGCTGTCACTGCTGATCAGGACACCTTTGACCCAGCTCCCCTCACAGAAACCCAGGGGGTTGAGCGAGGAGACCTTGAGGTGCCCACTGCCAAAGCAGAAGTACAACCCACCATGGAGATCGCGGTGCTAACCGACAACCTTGTGACTCTGTCTACAGAATCGTCATCAGCTGCCAAAACCATCGCCACCTTGCAACAGCAAGTGAGTACCCTTGCCCAAGCCGCGAGTGGACCCCGGCACAACCAAGTATCTCTGCAGCAAGGAGTGCAGAGTCCCCAAGAAACCGCACCTCTTGTAACCACGATTGACTCTGGTGTACCTACCCCACTGTCCTCAAGGGAGGTGCCCCTTCTTACCGGCTCCGTGGAAGGCCCATTGCCCACTGTTGCCACTCGTGGGACACCCGCAATCACTCATGTGGACTCCAACGTTGATTGGGAGACTACTGATTCTGAGAATGAAAGGCCAAAGGAAACCGCACGGCGCCGCAACTGGCCACCTCGTCAAAGATCTAACAACCTGGGGACCCTATACTCTGAGCCATCTGTTGTTATGGCAACCTATCCAAGTGGATATGTTCCTTATCGTGATCCCATCAATGACTTTCTCCCTCTCAGCTTCTCCTCATCCGACTCCGAGAGCCAACCAGTCCCAAACACCCATGTGCCACCTATGAAGGGGACAACGATCAATGGCACTATGTTTGCGGTGACTGCTGACCCTGTGCCACCGGAGTTAGTCTGGTCCTCTAACGGAACTTTGGTTCGACTCGAGGATCTGGAGGTCTTTGAGAGGGCTTTAGACGCCCAGAGGGCGTCTTTGAGGAGGGGGTGCTGTCACGATTCGCGCCGCAGACGCAGTAAAAAAGGCAAATGAAGTGCAGTTCCAGTCCTGATTTTGCCTTTACCTGGACTGGTGTCTAACTACACTGGGATCTGTTCCTGATTTTCCTTCACCTCTCCAGCCTCAGGTGTGGGCTGGGCCTGCATTGCCAATTTAATCCAGCCTCACCTCTGAATCAGGGCTTCTGCATCGTCTTTTCTAACAATAGAACGACTCATTGCAAGCCTGACCTGTGTGCTATGCACTGACCTGCCTGATGCTCAGCTGGCACTCTGAGAACCCCTCCATCTGGTATCCTGAGAACCCCTCCATCTGGTATCCTGAGAACCCCTCCATCTGGTATCCTGAGAACCCCTTCATCTGGTATCCTGAGAACCCCTTCATCTGGTATCCTGAGAACCCCTCCATCTGGTATCCAGAACCCCTCCATCTGGTATCCTGAGAACCCCTCCATCTGGTATCCTGAGAACCCCTCCATCTGGTATCCTGAGAACCCCTCCATCTGGTATCCTGAGAACCCCTCCATCTGGTATCCTGAGGACTCCCTTATCTCTGCTACCCTCCTTCCTGGACATTCCTTGCATTCCCCATTTTCTGGATCCCTTTGCAACTCCCATCATCCCATCTATTGATTAACCCGTGAATGACATTGGATTCTGGACTCTGACTACTTCTATGCCAGCCGCCTGCCACCGACCAATGCCTGATTTAACCACTCTCCAGTCTTGACCTTTCTGATACCGCGCCTGATCTTATGTTGTCTTCTTGCCTTCTGTGTCTTTTGATCCTCCACCCTCTGTACCAGTTAGTGTGTTCTTTTGTATCTGTTTTCCATTTTTTGTTCAGTCAAGCTCTGATTTGTGTTTTATTCTTTATTCAGTGTTCAGTTCCTGTTCACCTGTGTTTATTCTTTATTCAGCATCCAGTATCTTCTGTTAGCCCTATTGTGCTATTCAGTGTCCTGTCCTGTATACCCCTTCTGCTAAGTATATCTTGTCCTCTGTATATTTTATCCTGCCCATCCAGCTCCTATCTATCGTTATTAGTTATTCAGATTCCCCTTCCTGGTTTAAGTTTGTTTATTCAATAAACCTATGTTCTTGATTACAACCCCCCTTTTCTGCCTCTTCATCTGAGTAACCGCATATTGGGCTCGAATCCTTAACCCTGCAGTGAGCCGTGACACCATCTAGTCTGCCCAATTACATGGATACTTAACCTGGATTTATCTTTTGTTTAGGATAGCATTATGCCTACCCTGCTCGGCCCTGCAATGGTCCGTGAATGGGCACAGCGTGCCCTCTGTCTGTAGGTAACGCCAATGTCAGCATCTCTTCTGCACGCTGCAATGAGGCGCTTTTTCGCTTTGACGCTAATTTAACAAGTATGTGCTCCAAAGAATTGTGTCCTGCGGCCAAGGGGTTGTTTTTTTGGGGACCTCTTCTTAAAAGAATCGAATCATAAGGTTAACATCTATACCAACCTTCCGACTCTTGGGTCCTACGAATCGTATCTGGTTTCTTGATAGACTTTTCCCAGGTTCCCTTCCAGTCTGTTTTCCCCGTACAATGTGTTCTGGTACACAAGAAGTCTGGGGACCTTTGATCGGTCTTAAACCTGATAGTCTTCAATCCCTTCTTGTCCTATCGACACTTCACAATGGAGAGCACACATCTACTCAGGGGTCTCCTATCCATCCTGCACCACCGACAGTTCACCTGCCTACCTTTCGGCCTCAGCTCCGCACCATGGTGCTTCAATGAAGCTCCTCTAACTGGGCATGGCCTCCATACATTCACAGGGCATCAGGTCTCTCATAAACCTGGACAATATCTTCGTACTGGCTCAAGATCCGGTCCTGTTTTTCCCGTCACACGGCCCTAGTGCTTACTCTCCTGTAAGACCTCTGGTTCATTACCAACATGGACAAGTCAGCTTGTCGCCCAGCCCAAGTCATCACCCTTCTCCCTGGCCCACTGCATCATCGGGCGATGCAACGTCAGAAAACCACGTGCCTCAGTATCAATCCCTCCTACGACCAGCTGGTCCCTATCACTCCTGAGGTTCGAGTGGAACTCCTGTGGTGGCTGCACCTCATGGAAGCCTGGAATGGGTGGGCCATTTTTGGCTCTCTACCAGACTTCGTATCGGAATCGGACGCCAGCCAATCGGGCTGGGGAGCGACTTGCGGACCTGTATCCACGGGTGGGGCATGGACGCCAGAGGAACAGCCGCTTCACATCATCTGCCCTCTACTCCTTTGGGTCAACCTGTTTACTTCCCGCTTGAACCACCAGATGCAGACTGGCTTCAGTTGGCTTACGGACCTGCAGGCGGCAGCGGTGGATGCTTTCCTCCCACCATGGCCCCATCGAGGAGCCTACACTGTTTCCCCATTCACGATGCTCACGTGCACGCTTCAAGAAGTCCGCAGATGGATGGTTTCGACTTCTACTCACGCCTCTATGGCACGCACAGAGCTGGTTGCCACTGACACTACAGCTCCCTTGTCTACTCCTGCCCGCTGCTGCCGTCCTTTCCATCCATTCTTCTGGACCCTCAAGGCAACCCTAATCCATTGGTATTGGAGGGCAATCTTCCACTGGTGGCTTGGACAATTTCCGGGGACCCTGCATGCTACCAGGCTTATCAGATGCGGCTCGCTCCCTATTATGGGAATCCTGGACTTCTGCCACGCAAAAATGTTACGCCTGGGGAAATTGGTGTGGTTGGTGTGTGCCTGATCCTGCTACAGCCCCTGTAATTTGTTGGCGAGCCTTTCCACGGCCGGCAAGTCCTATCATCACCTGGTTCCGCTCGACCATCTCGGTGGCTCACGCTCCCCTGGGTGGCGTTTCAGTGTGTCGTCTCCTCAAGGGCGTTAGGCTCGCTCGCCCGCCGGCCCCAAATATACTCACTTTGGGATGTGGCGCTTGTTTTGGAGTTCCTGCGTAACTGGCCAGATACTACTCGCTGTTCCTGCGTCAGCTCTTGATGTATTCTAACCATCATTTTGTGTTTGGGGTCCTTTAGACGTGTTTTGGATGCTAGAGCCTTCGATGCGCACGCTATGGTTTTCTCTCCTGAGGGAGTCGTTTTTCACGCTTACTAGATGTACAAAAACCCCCTTTTTTCTAAGGTTTTCTACCCTATGTGTCGCTAGGTGCGTTACGAACTACCTCTCCCACTTAGGCTCTATGCGCTCCCCTCCGGTTGGCCAGCTCTTGGTCTCCTATGTTTCCACTTACAATCCTGTTTCCTCGCCTACACTTTCTAGAGGGGTCCCCTGGCTGCTCTCCCTAGCGGGTGTTGCTCCTCACTTTGGCGCTCACTCCGTGCAGGGTGCAGTGGCTTCTTCCGTTGCGGTCGCCGGCGGCTCCCTGTCCGACATACTAGCGGCTGCTGATTGTTCTAGGGCGGTCACCTTTCGTACCTTTTATTTTCGCCCTCGTTCTCATGCATCTGGGGCTCTGGTGCAGCTTTAAAACTGCAAAATATGAAGCCTCCTGACTTGATATAAAATTGTGGATTATTCCAGCCTTGGTGTTAGAATAATCTTAATTTTAATAAAGACAGGAGGCGAATATTTTTCCCGCCCACCCATACCCGGGATTGCTCACATTGTACCGGATTTACTGCTATATTCGATAAAAAAAATAAAAAAATAATAATAATAATAAATAAATAAATTTTTGAATAAAGGATGTAATTTACGTATCTACACTTCTTCGACTTTTGTCCATTATTGTCTAACTATTTTTCATTCCCCTTAGTAGGGTTTGCATGTCTCATTGGCCTAGCCTACGGCTACTGTCTCATAATTGATTTAACTATTGATAATTCTTCGCTTTGACTGGTCAGTTAGTTAACTGTTGATTGGCAAGCCTCCATCACATGGTACTTTCACGTATCCTCTGCTTTCTCCGTAGCTTGATTTGCTTCTGCGGCCCTGTTGGTCTCCCATCGTTTCGGACGCCCGTTGGCTTCCGGTTCTGCAACTGACCATCTCGTTGACTCCTACCTAGTCTTGGCTTTCGCCTCTTCAGTTTCCGGGTTCTTCCTACTTCTTGGATTTCTGGAATTTCTACGTCACGGCTCTCCTGCTCGTTCAGCATACAAGAAAAGAGGGCGTGGCTAAGGACTTACTACACTCTTGTTGTTTATTGGTTACTGCTGTTGCTATGTAAACTTTCCTTGCTGCTGATGTTTTAGTAAAGAAAAGAGAATGCAAAATATTCGCCTCCTAACACCAAGGCTGGAATAATCCACAATTATACCCCAAATAAGAACATTTTTGTAAAAAACAGTTGGTTGGCTTTCCAAAATTGGGATTTGAGGCACCTATGTTTCAAAATAACAGAAAAAATGATTCCAAAAGACCTGCCACTTTATTCCAGAGTAAAATTAAGCATTGCTGAGGTTTTAGATGACACAGTGCATAATTATGCGCTGTTATCTCCACTCCACATCATCTCCTACGGCATCAGAATAGAAAAGGTAAGCAACATTGTACACTTTATAAGTGAAATGTGTAAAATGAGACTGTGATAGAACAAAAAACTTTTTATATGTCTTTTATTTTTTTATTTTTACAGTCTTCATAGTCATGTTTGGTACCATTGGAAAGGGCAAACTCTGACATTTGACCTTATGAGGGGTACAAAACTAGAGATGCGAGACTTCAAAGAACCCTCATTCTCTGTGGAATAAACCTGAGCATGTTCTGTTGGTTTAAATAAAGCAGTGCGTAATAACAGACTGTAATTTCCTCTTCCCTGGATCTTGGCATGGGCAATGATAATTGAGTTATTACAGCAGGATTGTTTTCCTTATATGTGAAAAGCTGTAAATGCCACTGTGTAAGAACAAAATATAAATAAAACAAACAGTGTTTATTTTAAAAAATTCTTTATTTTATATATTACACGGTCATGCTTCAAATCGATGAAAAGACCAAACTCTTGCCTTCCAAATAATACCTTACATGATCTTATGGGGTGTACAAAAAGGACCCCTGCCTCCACTGCAAAATCCTATTCAGCTATGGTGGCGTTAAGGGGTTTAACTGTTTTGTCATGTTATCTCCACCCCATGAACTGGGATGGCCATTCTTGGAGGGGGTAACAGCTGCTGATCATCATTAGATAGGCAGTCAGGTGAGCAGACCAGACAATGTGTGAGGGACGTCATCCACATATAGAGGGAAACACAATGACATTTCCCACACATCTGTCGCAAGTGGGATAATATCTTACACAAGATCTTACAGATATCAATAAAATTCCCTTAACCCCTTAACTACCTAGATATCTTGGCTTCAAAGGCACCATCCGGTGCCCCAATATCAAGATATCTCGATGTGTTGCTCTGCAGCCCAAAATCAAATGAAATTCATTTGCTTTTGAGCTGCAGAAGGTGCCCCCCAAATTTTAGCCTTGTGGGCATAATGCCCAAAGAGCTAAACGTATAACATCGGCTGATGAATGCTCTGAAATATCGGGCTTTCAGCACCATTCAGCAGCCAATGCAGGGGGGAGGGGAAACAAGCTACAGTTGTGACAGCTGTAACTCAATTTGACAGTAGATGACACCATCTATTGGCCAAATAGCTTATTTCCATTAAGAACTATTTCTTATATTATAATTAATTTAATATGATTTTACAAAAAAACACTGGTTTCTGTCAATGTCTTTTTGGAAAATCACTTGGTAGCGAAGGGGTTAAATTAAGTTTATAGGAAATGTTTATTCATAATATCCTGAATGAATGTCCCATAAAACTTTCATATGTTTCATTATATCACAGTTTCTACAGCCATGGCTGCTACAGTCTCAATTACAGATTACAAAACATCCAGTACCCAAGATTTTTAACACCCACCCTATCTACATTATCCTACACATACATTTATACTTTCATTTCTCGAATGCCTAAGTACTTCTGTGCTTCTGCAACTGCTTATTACTATTACTTTGTCTCCTGTCCCTTTAGATTGTAAGCCCATGGGTCATCTAACGGCATTTGAATGCTGTAAATGTTAGATCTTATATCACGTGCAGGATTCTCTGTTCCTTATGTATCAGAATGTCATCCATATTTTTCAATTTGTAAAAGACTACAGAGTGTTTTTTGTGCTATATGTAAATTGGAATTAAAATAATGAAATTAAATTTGTCTTCTGCACTAATTATATATAAAGTAACATACATGCTCATATATACACTGAAAAAAATCTTACCTCACACACTCTTTGAGAGAGATCAATGCTGGGTAGACCTCACTGGAAAAAAACATCAGTGTACTAAACATGGACTTAGAACTGGTCTTTGTGAGGTAACACCGAGAGAGCTTGGTGTTTTTATAGAACACTAGAATATAACGAAATGAAACCAGTTACAAGAAAGAGCAATAATAACTAAAAGAAAATTACTTCTTGTATTAAAACTTGAGTTGATTTTAGAAGATCAATGTGTAGGTTATGTGTCCTTTAATGTCAAAGGCCCCCTCCTTAAACCTAACACCATTCACCCTTACCAGAGCGGTTCCAGTAGTAACTCTGAGAATGCTCAACCTTAATAGTGGGGCAACATTTCCGTTTGGCAGAAAAAGAAACCAAATCTGTAGTATGCACTGTTCTGGAGTTTTTTTTCAATTACACGTCCTGACAGGCTCCCCTATAATGTTTTAACAGTCTCATATTTTATATTCTACATTTATATTGAAAGGGGTAATAGCTGGAGATGGCCGCCATCTTGTATACCGGCAGCCATCTTGCATGATTTTTATACTAAGAAATACTAACTACCACTTTAATCAGTTTGCATAGACTCTAACATTCCAAAGATTTCTGTTATAGCAATTAAAATATAGAACCTAGTTAGTGTAAATAGAGATGCCAAGAAAACCTGATTTAAGCAGGCAAGGTCATTCAGACTTTGAGCCTGGACGAGTAGCGAACAAAAGAATCAGTCTTTACTGCTGCACCCTTATCTAGAGAGGAGTGCCACCATGACTGTGAGAAGGTACACCAGATCTCATGCCTCCCTTCTAAAGTTTGTGTCCAAATTGTTTATTATATGTGTCTTGGTCTCGAGGATGGAAGGAGGAGGCATTTGTCTAGGGGGTGTACCTGGGCTGTACCTTTTTCATTTTCAATGTATAAGAATTGTGTTTCTGCCCAAATCGCACACTTGAGATTTTGGATTTACTCCGGCTCAAGTCTGGTACCATAATAAAGCCTTTCCTGCGATTGACTCGTGTCTGGAGCGTCATTGTCCGCACTATGTCGACCTTTCCTGAATAAATCAACAGATTGATGGTTACACTTTGGCATCAGCATATTCCAGAGTGCTGTACAACAGGAGAGATACAAAACAAGGTATTCCTCTACAGTAGAAGCAAATGTCATGTTTGGAGAATTACAATCTAGAAATTACATCACTTTTACACAAACTGTTCTGCCAGACAGTCTGTAAACTTACTCTTCTTTACATTTCTTTCTTTTAGATTAACTGAATATTTTCACTATGGTCTCAGGTTATATAAATGGAACGCTAGACATATATAATTGATAGATAAAATAGATCAGTTAGTTGGCAAAGAGGAATAAATATATAAATAGATTAATATATAGACAGACAGAAACAGATATATTGAACATGAAGTTGTTCATGTATTGTAAATTATTTACCTTCTCCATTCTGGAAATCTGTTTCCAAGAGTTTTAATCCCACACAGGCATCGAGTAAACACTGGGTTCCTCTAACACTTGCTCCTAAAGCCTCAGCTACAGCTTTTGAAGACAATGGCACCTTAGACTTTGCAAGAACATCAAAAATGTTCATCTCGCAAGCTGTGTAAAGAACCTGTAACCAAAAATGAACATGACAAACAAGCTATATAATAAACTCATTCCATGCAGTATGTCTACCGAATTCAATAATAATATTACCACTGGTTTGTGCATGAAAGGTATGGAAAGTAGTTTGGTTATCATTGGCAATAATTTATAAATTAAACTCCATACATACCCTGACCATGACCTATGGCGTGTTCATACATTCTTAGAATTAATATCAACATTTTGTTGTATTTAATTTTTTTTTACCTACTACTATGATTAACTACTATTAACTAGACATGTGCACAGGCAAAAATTTAGATACAGCTTGGAATATTTTGAAATCCAAAGATTACATATTCCGTAATAATCAGAATCGTACAATTCGGTTTATGGAAAGTGTTTGATATATTCGACCATTTCCAATATTTGGTAGTGCAATTATTGAAATTAAAAAAAGTACATTTTACAAAAAGATTAAGAAATATGTGAGAATAGCTCAGGAACTACGTAAAGAGTAGCACATAGGTCCAGAAATGAAGCCCAGCATGATGCACAGGCACAAATAATACACCGAATGCCACATAGGCTCAGAAGCGACGCACAGAATGACATGGCTCTAGTCTGACACACAGAAGGACGTAAAGGCTCAGAAACGACATCAGATTTGGGATTACCATTTCATTCAATTACCTTAACCCCTTTGCTGCTGAGCCATTTCACCCCTGTGTGCTGAGCTAATTTTTACCAGTTTTGCTCATGTTTAAACGCGTTTAGAAGCCACATTTTATTACATGACCCAGACATATTATATATCGTTCTTTCCGGCAGACTCCGCAGATTCATAATTTATAATTTTCATATGTATACGTCATGTCCTGCCTGTATATTATAACAAAAATGCAATAAAATTTGAATTTTCAATAATTTACAGTGTGTAAAGTGGGGTTTTTTTCAAATTTTTGAGCATTTGCGGTTATATTTTCTATGGGGTGCACTTGTACAAAAATTAGAAATGGGGACTCGTTACATTTTTTGGGGGGAATTACGTGATTTTTTGCAAACGCACCCCATAAAAAGAAATCATTAGTGCAACATCATTGTTCACTTTATAATTGAAATGTGAACAATATTGCTGCATTAATAAAAACAACACACAAATAAAAAACATGTTTTTATTTTATTAATTTCTTATTTTTATTTTTTATATATTTTAATTTTGTTTAGTTTCTTTTTACTTTGAACATGGTCATGTATCATGCGAAAGGCAATTCTCAGGCCTTTCGAATGACACCATGCATGACTCCCTAGCTGCCACGGTTCTGGAGATATCGGGGTTCAAATGAACCCTGTATCTCCACCAGGGGATTTCCTTGGGAAATCCCCGGGCAGCTAGGGGTTCCCCGGCTATCTGACGTCATCGTGCTATGCACGACACGTCAGGAGACAAGGGGGAACCCAGAGGTGGAGCCGCCATCCAAGATGGCGGCCCCCACCGGAGCCAGATTACGATCGGCTGCTGAGCGGCGCCGATTGCGATCTGGCTATTATAGGGTTAAAAACCAGGCACCGCTTTAAAGGGCAGACACTGCCCTTCAAAGTGGTGCCTGGTTTTTGGCTTTGCCGGGGGTCGCCTGGAAATGGCATCATTTATGTCAGGGGCCAGTCTATCTTCGGCGCCTGGCTTCCCTGAAGCCAGAACGCCGCGGGACCCCAGACAAAGAGGTAAGTATCTCCGCTGGGGCTCCCGCTGGTGGATGACGTGTGGGGCATGTCCTCCGCATATAGCGGGAGTCAATCAGGACGTGCCCCACACGTCATCCGCAGCAAAAGGGTTAATATTCCATATTAATCCAAATAGATCCGATTATATTCCAATTTGGACATATAGAATCATTCAGTATGGATCAATTTGGGATATTTTTATTCAAAGAGTGAGTCAGTTCTGATATTAGCAATTCAGCATTCAGCTCTTTCTGAATTGTCGAAATTTCGACCGAATATCAATTTGGACCAAATTGAATCTCACATGTCTACTTTATTTCATTGCAATTAACTGATGAATTATACAACTAACGCAATAATATATTTTAGAATTTCTTGTGCTGTTAAAAAACCACTGGATTTTGTTTTACAGATACATTTTTGTAATGATTTTAAGTCTAAATACCCACATCCAAACTGTTACTTCCACTAACCTCTTCAGTAATAACCATGGTAACTACGTTGTGCCATAATAAATTTTTGCTGTCCTGGAAATAGAGCAATTTTGTGATCCCATCTGTTCTATCCCCAACATATTGATTATATATCTATACTATATATATACTAATTCCTCATATGTTCCTCATTAAAATGGATTTTGTTCCCAGCACTCAGTTTAGACTGCTCTGAGAAAAGCGACTAATGATTTAGCTGCTGATAAATCCAAATGTCACTCCTACCCACTTATACATCTTGATCTTTCTGCTGCATTTTACACAAGTGATCAATAGCTTATTCTCCTCAGGCTCTGCAAACTTGGTCGCGAAGTCACTGCTCTCTCCTGGTTCTCCTCCTGTCTCTCTTGCTGATCTTTTAGTGTCTCTTTCTCTGGTTCCAATTTCTCCCTGGTACCACTTTGAGTTGGGGTACCTCTAGGTGTTCTGGGTCCCCTTCTCTTCACAATTTATCCCACCTCTTCTGATGATCTAGTTTCTTCCTTTGGTTTTCACTTCTATGTTGATGACACCCCGATCTGGCTCTCCTCCCTGATCTCTCTCCCCCAGTGTTAGATCATGTCACTGCCTGCTTATTTACTAGAACTGGACGACTGTTCGTTTTTTATAATTATGAATATTTATAAAACGTAAACAAATTACGTAGCGCTGTACAATGAGTAGAACAAAACAAAGCAATTTTACAAACTAGACACTGAGAATGTTAGGAAAAGAAGACCCTGCTCAAGAGCTTACCGGTTTTATTTTATCTTTTAGTTTCAATATGCTGTAAATTATCGCAAAAACTAATAAAATATCAGATAACAAGAAATTATATTATTTTACCCAAGAACAATAACATGAGAAACTATTTTTTTTTTTATGTGATTGCAGAATATTTGCAGTTCATTCACATCAAGTGGGCATGCCAGAATTAAATTTTAAAATAATTGTGGGATAACTAAGTTTTTTTATCCCCTTATCAAGAAGAGGTTAAAATAAATAAAACAGCTGCTTTCATTTGACAAATAACAACATACAGTCAGGTCCAGAAATATTGGGACATGGACACAATTCTAACATCTCTATGACTCTATACACCACCACAATGGAGTTGGAATGAAACAAACACAATGTCCTTTAACTGCAGACTGTCAGCTTTAATTTGAGGGTATGTACATCTAACTCAGGTGAACGGTGTAGGACTTACAGCAGTTTGCAGATGTGCCTCCCACTTGTTAAGGGACCAAAGGTAATGGGACAATTGGCTTCTCAGCTGTTCCATGGCCAGGTGTGTGATATTCCCTCATTACCCCAATTACAATGTGCAGATAAAAGGCCCAGAGTTCATTTCAAGTGTGCTATTTGCATTTGGAATCTGTTGCTGTCAACTCTCAAGATGAGATCCAAAGAGTTGTCACTATCAGTGAAGCAAGCCATCATTAGGCTGAAGAAATAAAACAAACCCATCAGAGAGATAGCAAGAACATTAGGCGTGGCCAAAACAACTGTTTGGAACATTCTCAAAAAGAAGGAACGCACCGGTGAGCTCAGCAACACCAAAAGACCCGGGAGACCACAGAAAACACCTGTGGTGGATGACCGAAGAATTCTTTCCCTGGTGAAGAAAACACCCTTCACAACAGTTGGCCAGATCAAGAACACTCTCCAGGAGGTAGGTGTATGTGTGTCAAAGTCAGCAATCAAGAGAAGACTTCACCAGAGTGAATACAGAGAGTTCACCACAAGTAAACCATTGGTGAGCCTCAAAAACAGGAAGGCCAGATTAGAGTTTGCCAAACAACACCTAACAAAGCCTTCACAGTTCTGGAACAAGATCCTATGGACAGATGAGACCAAGATCAACTTGTACCAGAGTGATGGGAAGAGAGGAGTATGGAGAAGGAAAGGAACTGCTCATGATCCTAAGCATACCACCTTATCAGAAGCATGGTGGTTGTAGTGTCATGGCGTGGGCATGTATGACTGCCAATGGAACTGGTTCTCTTGTATTTATTGATGATGTGACTGCTGACAAAAGCAGCAGGATGAATTCTGAAGTGTTTCAGGCAATATTATCTGCTCACATTCAGCCAAATGCTGCAGAACTCATTGGGCGGCGCTTCACAGTGCAGATGGACAATGACCCAAAGCATACTGCAAAAGCAACCAAAGAGTTTTTGAAGGGACAGAAGTGGAATGTTATGGAATGGCCAAGTCAATCACCTGACCTGAATCCCATTGAGCATGCATTTCACTTGCTGAAGACAAAACTGAAGGGAAAATGCCCCAAGAACAAGCAGGAACTGAAGACAGTTGCAGTAGAGGCCTGGCAGAGCATCACCAGGGATGAAACTCGGCGTCTGGTGATGACTATGCATTCCAGACTTCAGGCTGTGATTGACTGCAAAGGATTTGCAGCCAAGTATTAAGAAGGGAAAGTTTGATTTATGATTATTATTCTGTCCCATTACCTTTGGTCCCTTAACAAATGGGAGGCACATCTGCAAACTGCTGTAAGTCCTACACCGTTCACCTGAGTTGGATGTACATACCCTCAAATTAAAGCTGACAGTCTGCAGTTAAAGCACATTGTGTTTGTTTCATTCCAACTCCATTGTGGTGGTGTATAGAGCCAAATATGTTAAAATTGTGTCAATGTCCCAATATTTCTGGACCTGACTGTAGGTATAGGCACTGATTGGTTAGCTTAAACTGCCTCCTGAGGTGGGCGTGGAACACACCAAGAAAGAAGATCAGGTAAATATAAAAAAATATCATATTTACTTGCTTTTTATACCTGCTGAATGACACTACTGACTCATTCAAAAGGTATTGCACTTTTTTAAAAGCACACTATCAAAGCATGCATGTCCCTTTAATGACACCTAACTTGTTAACGAGATAAAAATCATTCCAACTCCATTGTGGTGGTGTATAGAGCCAAAGATGTTAGAATTGTGTCGATGTCCCAATATTTCTGGACCTGACTGTAGTTACAGCTTGAGGTCAGTATTAACTGCTTAAATCTCATTTAGTAAAATATGTTCACCTGCTGCTATGCTGGCTGGGTGGAGTAGAGGTAACATCACTGTTCTGCAAGGAGAAAGACTGTGGAGACACAGGTTCGATCCCGACGAGCACCTCTCCAGTAAGTGTCCATGGGCAAGACACCTAACAGTACATACTCACCAACCGGGAGTTACTTGAAAACGAAAGAAATCTCAATGTATCCTTCCTGGTAAAATCCTTTCTCAAATTTTTTAAAAATAATAATCGCACAATGAGTCGACAAATGACCGGAGTTAACCAGAATACCTCATTATCCACCCAATAGGGTGAAGTTGAGACCTGGAAAACTTCTCTGGAAATAGTGAAGCGCTATAAATTAATTTTAAGTCAGATAGCGAAATTGTTACAATATCTTAGTTTTAGAATTTTGGTGGTATTTGATCCAAACTCATGTAAATTTATTCAGTATTTAGAAATATTGATGTAGTGAGGAAATCTGATTTTTAAACACAACTTCATGAGGTTTAACATTGAACACTTCACTCCCAGGTTAACTCGATTTTGCATTGAAATACATTGAAAAGCAAAGAAGAGCTCTGGGATCACTCAAGGCGGGAACAGGGATAAGATTCAGGGGCTAATAATGACTGAATATCTCTGTACAGTACAGATACAATGTGTTACTGTAATTTCCATATGCAGGTATTAAGCCACATACAGATATTATTTTTATATTCTATTGGTATTTTTTTTTGGAAGTTGCATCGCTAATAATCTCATTATGACCAGCACAAATCCAGTAAGCAGTATAGCTGGACATTTTTATTATTTATATTTATCAAATTTGCTGTCTGATATAAAGGCTATTTCTGCCAGTATGCCGATAATAAAGACCAAGGGCTCTATTACATTGCTCGAGCATCGGTTTTGCACGCACGCAAATGCGCATTTGCGCGAGGACAAAACCATTTGCGCAGAACGTCGTATTACGACGTTCGTGCAAACGATGCGCGTTTATGTCCAACGCGAGTGACCCTGCGCGAACCCAGCGCGAGTGCAAGTTCGTGCGCGCATTCCATACTTAAAATTGTGAGTGCCAATGCGTTAGTGCGCTGGTATGCGGATGGTATTCCAATCTTTGCGCAACGAACGTTTGGGCGCATTTTCGTAACGTCTTTGAAAAGCAGGTGGTAACTGTAAATGTGATCGTTCTGGGCTAAACAAAATACACCAGCAGAAAAAAATAAATACAGCACAGTACAGTTACACATTCTACACATACCCAAACATTAAAATTTATAAATTGTGTCATTGTAATTTTTTTGTCAATTTTTTTTTCATTTTTTTTAGTTTGTAAATATTTTATTGGAAATGGGTGATTGATGTTGGCTAAATCCCGTGACAAAACAGTCTGCCCACCGATTCCTGCACGCAACGTTCATTTGCGAACGGCTTTGCGCGTCGGATTTGCGCACGAAAAATCTTGAAGGAAGAAAAAATGCGCTCTGATCGTAATACCGCGTTAATTTTCGCGCAATCACATTTTTTTTTTTGTGCGCATTCATGAACCATTACAATGTTATGATGGAAAAAAAAAAGACAAAAAGTGCTTGACAGTGAAGGGGTTCATTTATTTTTATGGATATTAATGTGCATTTAGTTCACTTTACCAGAATGCTGATAAACTGGTCATCTTTAACCCCTTCACTGCTGAAGACGTGTGGGACACGTCCTCATTGATGCACGTTGCATGCTGAGGACGTGCCCCACACGTCATCAGCTGTGCGGGACCCCCGGCGGAGATACTCACCTCTCTGTCCGGGGTCCCACGGCGTTCTGACTTCAGCGTCCTCAGACGCTGAAGTCAAGCTCCTCCCGGCGTAAATGACGTCATCGCGCCATGCGCGATGACGTCATTTCCAGGCGACCCCCCGGCAATGCCGGGAGATAGCCTGGAAGGGAGGGGGGGGATCCGTTCGGATCCCTCTCCCTCCCGATCGGGAAGGAGCAGCGGTAAAAGCCAGGCACCGCTTAAAAAGGGAGAGTCTCCCCTTTTAAGCGATGCCTGGCTTTAACCCCTCAAGTGCTGGGTTGCACTTCAGCGCCTTGCGGCGCCGAAGTGCAGCCTATCTCCGGTGGGGGCCGCCATCTTGGATGGCGGCTCTGCCCCTGGGACTCCCCTCGCTGTCTGACGTCATCACGCATAGCATGATGACGTCAGATAGCCGGGGAACCCCTAGCTGCCGGGGATTTCCCAAGGAAATCCCCTGGTGGAGATAGGGGGTTCTTGTGAACCCGATATCTCCAGAACCGTGGCAGCTAGGGGGTCATGGAGGGTGTCATTTGAAAGGCCTGAGCATGGCCTTTCGAATGATACCCAACATAACTAGGTACAAAGTAAAAAAAAAATAATTAAAAAAAAAAATTTAAATAATAAATAAATTTAAAAAAATAAATAAATAAAAAAAAACATGTTTTTTTTTGTGTGTTGTTTTTATTAATGCAGCAATATTGTTCACATTTCAATTATAATGTGAACAATGATGCTGCACTAATGATTTTTTTCTATGGGGTGCGTTTGCTAAAAATCACGTAATTCCCCCCAAAAAAAGTAACAAGTCCCCATTTCTAATTTTTTGTACAAGCGCACCCCATAGAAAACATAACCGCAAACGCTCATGTGATAAAATGTGAAAAAAAACACTTTACACACTGCAGATGATTAAAAATTCAATTTTTATTGTATTTTTTGTTATAATATACAGGCAGGTCATGACGTATACATATAAAAATGATATATTATGAATCTGCGTAGTCTGCCGGAAAGAACGATATATAATATGTCTGGGTCATTTATTAACAGGGTTATCCAAAGAGATTCGAAAAGTCACCGCATGTTCGGTGACTTTTCTTTCTCTTCAATTCGGTTCCTTTTGCCGATCCCATTTCGGTGACCCTGCGGTGTATTCAGCAAGCACCACAGGGTCCCCGAATTGCAGGGAAAGGCTGCCGCAAACCTGACGAAAACTAACCGAATGCACTCTGAAAACAAGCAAAAACATCTGGATTAACCTTCGAAAAACCCGAACAGGAGCCGAACGGGAGCCGAAAAGGAGCCGAATCACACAGAGCCGAAGCAGCTGTGATGTAGAGGAGGCAGTGAATAAATTAGCAAAACCATTTGTATGAATCTGGGAAAAAGAAACGCTGTTTGCAAAGAAACTACTGAGCGAAAATGTCTGAAATTTTCACAGGAGGTCCAGGAATGATAATAAAGAGGGCTGTTACAAAAAAAAAATAAGCAAACTGAAAAAAAAAAAAAAAAAATCGGACTTTTAAATTTTTTTTAAAAAATTCAGAAAAATGCTTAAAGTATCCTAAAAAATCTATAAATAAAGAGACTTTTTGCTGCAGAATTTTATAATGAACGGTTTATTAGATATTGAATTAAAACGGGAATATTTTTAACATTGAAGCCTATGGGATTCTCCTGAATAAATTTGCCGAATTAAACCACCGAATGGCAGGACATTAGGGAACCTTTCACTGCTGGTTTGTGTTCTCTGAATAGCCGAAGCAGTGCTTTTTCATGGGGATTTCACTGCCCTCGAACAGGGACCGAACAGGCACCGTATGTGCAGGCAATTCGCCAGGATTTGGCGAATTGCCTGCTCTCTGGATAGCCGAATGGCCAGGAAAGGTAACCGAAAGCTGATTTTCAGCGTTCGGTTACCTTTCTCAAGCAATTCGGATCTCTTTGGATAACCCTGTAAAATGTGGCTTCAAATCGCGTTTAAACATGATGAGCGAAGGCGGTAAACATGAGCTCAGCACACAGTGGTGAAATGCCTCAGCAGTGAAGGGGTTAAACCAACATATTTTGAATACAGTTAAGGTTTTAAAATTATTTTTCCTACCTTTGAAGCTATGGAAGCATGTATATAATCTTGTAAAAGGTTGACATCCTTGCAATCAGTGCTGGAAGGAAAATGCTATCTCCACAAAGGTCACCGTCAGAGCTCATGTTCAGTTCACTGTTTCCTCCTCTACTGGCAGACCAGCTTCTTGCTTTTTAATGTATTTGTGTAAAACACTAAAGCATAAATAATGTGTCCAATGAGTCCAATTTAACATACAGTTGTGTTCAAAATTATTCAACCCCCAATGCTGTAAAGAGTTTTAGGGAATTTAGTGACATTTGTAATTGTATTCAGAATGAAATCCTACAAGGACTTTTTAAAGAACCATATGCAACTAAAATGACATCAATTGGTTTTGTAATACAGTAGTAAATGTTTCTTTTGTGAATTCTTCATTGACACAATTATTCAACCCCTTAAAGACTACCACTCTGAAGAACAGAGGTTCATTCAAGTGTTTTCAATCAGGTATTGAAAACAGCTGTGGATGTCACGGAGCAGCAATAAAGCATAATAAGCACCAATTAGGCAGCTTTAAAATGACTGTGATACTCAGCTCCTTCTAGACATTTACTGGTGTGGTTACAAACATGGTGAAGTCAAGAGAATGGTCCAGGAAACCAAGAGAAAGGTGATTACTCTTCACAGGAAGGGCAATGGCTATAAGAAGATTGCAAAGATGTTAAACATACCAAGAGAGACCATAGGAAGCATCATTCGCAAATTCAAGGCAAAGGGCACTGTTGAAACGCTACCTGGTCGTGGCAGAAAGAAGATGCTGACTTCGACTGCTGTGCGCTACCTGAAGCGTAGAGTGGAGAAAAGTCCCCGTGTGACTGCTGAGGAACTGAGAAAAGATTTGTCAGATGTGGGTACTGAAGTTTCAGCTCAGACAATACGGCGCACACTGCGTAATGAAGGCCTCCATGCCAGAACTCCCAGGCCCCCCTCTTGCTGTCTCCAAAGAATAAGAAGAGTCGACTGCAGTATGCCAAAAGTCATGTGGACAAACCACAGAAGGTTTGGGATAGTGTTCTGTGGACTGATGAAACAAAATTAGAACTGTTTGGGCCCATGGATCAACGCTATGTTTGGAGGAGGAAGAACAAGGCCTATGAAGAAAAGAACACCTTGCCTACTGTGAAGCATGGCGGGGGGTCAATCATGCTTTGGGCTGTTTTGCTTCTGCAGGTACAGGGAAGCTTCAGCGTGTGCAAGGTACCATGAATTCTCTTCAGTACCAGGAGATATTGGATGACAATGTGATGCAGTCCGTCACAAACCTGAGGCTTGGGAGACGTTGGACCTTTCAACAGGACAATGATCCCAAGCATACCTCCAGTCCACTAGAGCATGGTTGCAGATTAAAGGCTGGAACATTTTGGAGTGGCCATCGCAGTCCCTGACTTAAATCCGATTGAGAACCTCTGGTGGGACTTAAAGAAAGCAGTTGCAGTGCGCAAGCCTAAGAATGTGACTGAACTGGAGGCTTTTGCCCATGACGAATGGGCGAAGATACCCGTAGATCGCTGCAAGACACTTGTGTCAAGCTATGCTTCACGTTTAAAAGCGGTTATAACTGTAAAAGGATGTTGTACTAAGTACTAAGATTGAATGTCACTTGGGGGTTGAATAAAACTGATAATGATGTGAGCACAGAAAAGACATTTGTGGTTATTTCATTATAAATGTTATGTTATATTTGTCTGACCTACACGTGCCTCTTTGATTTAATTGTAAGCAAGATGACTGAATGATCAAAATCAATGTCAAACTGGCCAAAACACTCAATTTCAGTGGGGGTTGAATAATTTTGAACACAACTGTAAGTCATCAAAATATGGGGAGTTGTTCTACAGCTGAGGCTCTGATCTGCTTGTTGTGATGACCTGGGGATGTTTGAATATAAAAGACCCTTAAAACATTTTAAGATTTTTTTTCACTTACGGTGAGTATTTTTTCTGCTTCGCTAGCAAAAAGGCATATAAATGTATAGAAAATCAAAGAGGAATGAAATTTAGGACATGAAGCCCTATTTGCCTACGACTGCCTGGGAGGAACTAAACTAGACCTCGCACCTGCCACCTGTATGAAAAGCTTTAAAGTGGAAAGATGCAGGGATTTCTAAAACCAAAAATAAAACACCCATATTGTGCAGATATAATGTTTGTCACTGCAGCTAAGTATCTGATTCATGAATGCAGTAATTGGTTTTAATTGTTTTGTCACACTGTTGATTGTGGGATAAGGCCTACTAAAATAGCACGGAACGGTGTCGCGCCTAATCCGTAACAGGGTGGCTGTAACAACCAGAAGTACCCAGTACATGTATAAAACATAAGAAAAAAAAGGTGTCATCTGTGCTTATTCCTATAGCCCCATGCGAAACAAAACACAACCAGAGGTTTTGGTTTACTTGAATCGCCATTGGAGTGTAAGCTCACCTATCACGTCATGGCACCTCTGGTAGGTGAGTCCTAACTTAGTTGTAACCAAGAGCTGCTTTTCTAGCCAACCTCATACTCTCATGCTGCTTTTCAGCTAAGAGACAAAACAGTGGGTTTTATTTATACGAATAAAGGTAAGTAGAGCAGAGTTCAGCGCTTCCTTCTGTTGGTGTGGGAAAGTGGCTTGGGTTTTCACCAGAAATGTAGTCTGATCCTCAATGCCTCAAAGGAAACAGAAAAAAGGGGTATAGGGTAGTAAGCCCTAACACCATACAAATAAGTAAGGAAAGTCACACTCAGATGGGGTGGTGTCTCAGGTCAGACACCGGATGTAAAGGCGGCTGGCGACTTATGTGAGAATGCCAGATTTCCCCAAACAGCGGCAGGAGGTGATGGATCTGTAGCTTTTGCTCTGCAGCAGGAGATGCGGTGGTCCCTTGTGATGAATGCGTCAGCCAGACTCCTCTGTGTGAAGCTGTCTCTTTAGAGCGTGCTGTTCCAAGCACCGTACCATTAGCCACAATTTAAAAGAGGAAAACGTTCGCCTGTTGGTTTTGTAAACGTTTTATTCCTCTAAAGTGCAAGTAAAATACATAATCAGGATAAAATATTAAAACAAAGAAAGGGTAATACAGTAAAACGCATTTCGCGGGTCACAGACGCTTCCTCAGTTAGTGTGGTTTTATTTATACCCTCACCAGAACCATTTCCAATTTGAGATTAAAAACAAAAACACAGAACGGGACAGCAGAAAAAATGACCTGGCTGGAGATACAACAAAATATGCATACATACAGAAAAAACTGTTTGGTTTACTTGAATGACCATTGAAGTGTAAGCTCAAATGCCACGTCTAAAATAGAATGGAGTTTGTCTCCCTTACACACCTTACTCATGGCTGGTGGTTGAGCGGAAAATCAAGTCTGGTGGTCTGCTTGATAGACCAACCACTCCCAACCCCTGACTCCTGGATTGTGAGATGGGAGAATAGTAAAATAGAGATACTCCCATCTCTCATATACAACTCACCAATGGCTGCTCACCCCCTGGGCTATACTATGCTACTATGGAGGCATAGTAAAATATAACACCCACCCATAGTAAAGTGGGTGAATAGTTTAATGTCTGAGAACATGATGTCGGCTTGGAAGCTCAACTGCCCCTGATCACCAATCCCTGGGCTGTGGAGTTGGGGGTGGCAGAGAAAACAAAATAAGTATGGGGATTCCAACCCTTTCAATACCCCTGCCCCACCATGCCTCAAAACTACCCACACTTTTTAAATAATTTTAATACAGTATGTTGTCTCCTTGACAATCAATGTTCCTACTTCTTCTCTTCAGCCATTCACAAAATGGGCAATGTAAGAAATATATATATAAAAAAAACGTTAACGGTGTTAAAAAAAAACCCCACAAAACGTGTTATCCACTAACCTCAGAATTGGCCTTGAATCGCATCGTTATGTGAATTACACAGTTCAGTGCAATTACAGGGCAAATCATCTCTTCACAAAGCTGTGAACTCAACAAATTGAGGTGAATTGACAACGAAATACAGTGCAATATGCTGCAATTCAGTGGTATTGAAATTGTCCCAAAGGAGAGTATTGTGTCTTCTATTCACAGAATGCCAAATAGCACCAAAATTATTGTGAAATGCCCTTTTTTTCGGTGTTTCAATTCAACAGTTTTAAACCAGCAAATCCCATAGGTTTCAATTAGATAAAGAAAAATTGTATTTTTAGAAGACATTTTTTTTTTAAAACCCTTCTTTTCATTTTGTAACCAACCTTTTTATTATTTTTAAAGGACTTTTTTTATTATTTAGACCCATTTTTTCCTACATTTTAATTGATATAACACCCAGTGGCGTCGTAACGTGGGGGCGGGGGGTGCGGCCCGCACCAGGTGTCTCACCCTCCGCCGCGTATTCGCTCCCTGCGAGCGTCCGAAGCATGCAGCTTCGGCGCTCGCCTGGAGGAAACACGTCACCAGCCAATCGCGGCTGGTCACGTGGCTCCCCCAGGCGAGCGCCCAAGCTGCGCGCCGCCGGACGCTCAGAAGGAGCGAACACGCGGCGGAGGTGAGCTGGGGCCTGGCAGTATCCATGTGCTGGGGCATTCCATGAGCTGCTGGGGCATTCCATGAGGAGCTGGGGCATTCCATGAGTGAGCTGGGGCATTCCATGAGTGAGCTGGGGCATTCCATGAGTGAGCTGGGGCATTCCATGAGGAGCTGGGGCATTCCATGAGGAGCTGGTGTCACGGTGGCCCCCGCACCCCCCCCGGCGCCTGGCAGCAGCTTCCTCGCTGCTCGCTGGCCAGGCGCCGAGTGATATTGCGGTCGCTTCCGCACACGTGGGACGCCGGGGGGCGGGGCCTGGCGGGGAGACGCGGACCCGCCGGGTTTAAAGCCCAGACTCACAGAGACGCCGATGCCCTGACGTGGTATTTACTTCCCGCAGAGCTCTTGTATATTTTGGCAAACTAACGATTCTGTGTATGACCCTTGGCATTGGCAAACTAACGATTCTGTGTATGACCCTTGGCATTGGCAAACTAACGATTCTGTGTATGACCCTTGGCATTGGCAAACTAACGATTCTGTGTATGACCCTTGGCATTGGCAAACTAACGACTCTGTGCATGACCCTTGGCATTGGCAAACTAACGATTCTGTGTATGACCCCTGGCATTGGCGAACGAACCATTCTGTGCGTAACCCCTGGTATTGGCATTAACTCTTCTATTTCTGGTATTGAGGTCAGTCTGTGTGGCACCTAAGCACACATCAGACTACCCCTTGTGTTGTTAGGGTCTTGGGAAGAGCTAATTATTCTAAGTCCTTGTGTATCATTCTATGTCCGTCTAGTCGTGCCGACCAATCTAAGGATCGGAAGGGTAGAGAGTGTCCTGCGTCTAGGGACCACTAGTCAGATAAGCAGAGGGATCCGTGACGTCTCTCTTGTATGTGCTCTGTACTGCCATTCTAGTAGTCTGTCTAGTCGTGCCGACCACTCTAAGGATCGGAAGGGTAGAGAGTGTCCTGCGTATAGGGACCACCATTCTAGTATCAGGGGGATCCGTGACATTACGTCAGGGCCAATGGATCCCGCAGACCTCTCTAATCAGTTGACACGTATTGCAGCCAGACAAGAAGAGCAGGACCATAGAATGGACCAGATTGCTCTTGCCCTGCAAACCCTGTTAAATCGATCCAGTTCTGGAACTGCAAGCCCTCCAGACCCAGTAGTGCCTAGGGTCAGTTCGGCCGCTCCCGAGGGATGTAGGCTCAGTATGAAGGCACCCGTACGCTATGATGGAACACCAAACTTATGCCGGGGCTTTCTGACCCAACTCGAGATCTTGTTCGAGAACAATCCAGGGTCCTGTATGTCCGATAAAGCCAAAGTAGGCTATCTGATTAATCATCTAACCGAAAAAGCTTTATTATGGGCCACGCCCTTGTGGGAGAATAAGAAACCCATCATTTATGACTATGAGGGTTTTACCTCCGAGTTAAAGCGTACCTTCGATCCCTCTAGAAGGGCTACCAATGCGGGTAGATCCCTGTTTCACATCAAACAGGGTAATAGGAGGGTCTCCGACTATGCCATAGAGTTTAAGACTTTGTCTTCTGAGGTACACTGGCCGAACGACGTTTTAACCCTAGCCTTTACCGAAGGCCTGAACGAGGCTTTTATGTTTGAGTTGGCTCCCTTAAAATTACCAGAACATCTGGATCATCTGGTTGATTTCTGCATTGCCATGGACGATCAAATCAGGGAAAGGAGACACCCCAGAGATAGACCCAGACGGGTCCTGCCTCCTTTGCCCCTAGTACCCAGACACACCACTACATCAGGCAACCCGGAGACCGCAAAGACTGATGTACCGGCCGTTGAACCCATGCAGATAGGAAAAACGGGTATTTCAGAGGCAGAAAGAGCTCACAGAAAAGAAAGGGGGCTCTGCTTTTATTGTGCCGGGGCAGATCATTTCCGCCTTCAATGTCCTCAGAGACCCAGGGGTAGCAGGGGTGAGACTAACAAATCAGGTCAAAGAACAGCCAATACCCAGGTTATCGGTTCTCTGTATGCCTCCTTTGTGGACGATGAAAAAAAAAAAACCCGGATTCTGGTACCCATCTCCCTCACCTGGGAGGGGGTTCACCTCGAGACTGAGGCATTCCTAGACTCTGGAGCCTCAGGTAATTTTATGGACAGATGTTTTGCCGCCAAAAACCTCTTACCTCTGGTTCTAAAGGAGAGGCCTCTAATGGTGGAAGCCATAGACGGAAAACCCCTGTCATGTCCCCATATCACTCACGACACTATTGATGTATGCATGACTACGGGAGTTCTGCACCGTGAAACCATACGATTCCAGATTATCGACTCTCCCTCATGTCCTGTCGTTCTTGGGTTCCCATGGTTAATAGAGCATAACCCGGTGATTGATTGGGCCCAGCGAGATATAAAGTGTTGGGGTCCTAGTTGCCAGTCAAAGTGCCTGGGCAGGGTTGATGTGATTGGTAGCCTCAATATTGCTACAGCACCTCCTTTGTCCACCGAAGTCCCTGAATGTTATATGGCGCTAAAGGAGGTGTTCTCTAAAACCAGGACTGAGGTCCTACCACCGCATCGTCCTTATGACTGTGCTATAGAGTTGCTCCCTGGTACTATGCCTCCTAGAGGACACGTATACCCTTTGTCACAAAAGGAAAACGACATTATGGAGGAATATATAAGGGAGAATCTAGAGCGAGGATTTATCAGACGATCCTCCTCTCCGGCAGGAGCAGGTTTCTTTTTCGTTTCCAAAAAAGAGGGTGACCTGCGACCTTGCATCGATTATAGAGGTTTGAATAGGATTACCATAAGAAATGCATATCCAATACCTCTTATAACAGAATTGTTCGACCGATTAAAAGGGGCCCGTATTTATACGAAGCTTGATTTACGCGGAGCGTACAACCTGGTCAGGGTTAAGAAGGGGCATGAATGGAAAACGGCTTTTAATACACGTAGCGGGCATTATGAATACCTAGTGATGCCCTTTGGATTATGTAACGCGCCAGCCGTTTTTCAGGACCTCATAAACGACACCCTACGGGACTTTCTGCAAACGTTCGTTATAGTATATCTGGACGACATCCTGATATACTCTCCTGATAAGGACACCCATCACGTCCATGTGCAACAAGTGTTGAAGAGATTATTGAGGGCTGGGTTATATTGTAAACTAGAGAAATGCTTATTCGACATAGAGACAGTGCACTTCCTTGGGTATATAATAACCCCTGAGGGTTTCCAAATGGATCCTACAAAACTCTCAGCGATTCTTGACTGGCCTTTACCCCAAGGGCTTAAAGCCATCCAGAGGTTTCTGGGGTTTACTAATTACTACCGGAGGTTCATTAAAAACTTTTCGGCCTTGGTAGCTCCCCTCACGGCTATGACTAAAAAAGGGGTGGCGAATCAGAAATGGACACCCCAGGCCAGTCAAGCCTTTGAGGCACTTAAACAGGCTTTCACAACTGCCCCTGTTCTCCGACATCCAGATCCGGCTCTGCCTTTCCAGGTTGAAGTTGACGCCTCCGAGCTAGGTCTTGGTGCAGTCTTGTCCAAAGGGAGGCACCCGACAAACCCTTGCATCCATGCGGCTTCTATTCCCGAAAGTTGTCCCCGGCAGAGAGGAACTATGATATCGGAAATAGAGAGTTGTTAGCAGTTATCGCAGCCTTGACGGAATGGAGATACTTATTGGAGGGGTCTAGGGACCCCATTGTCATCATAACCGATCATAAGAATCTTACGTACATTGGAGACGCTAAACGGTTAAATGCCAGACAAGCGAGATGGTCGTTGTTTCTTTCAAGCTTTAATTTCGTCCTCACATATAGACCTGGGTCAAGAAACATTAAAGCAGACGCATTGTCAAGACAATACGAATCCTACGAACATAACATCCAAGATCAGCATCCCATTGTACCCCAGGAAAGAATTATAGCCCTTACCACGATTAGTGTCTCGTCTCCTCTGATGTTAAGATTGCAGACCGCCCAGGGTACAGCTCCTGGGGGGAGACCTCCTGCGAAACTCTTTGTACCTGAGAACGAAAGAGAAGAAGTACTGAAACTTTATCATGATAACAAAACCTCTGGGCATATGGGGATCACCAAAACAGTGTCTAGTATACGTAAACTCCTCTGGTGGCCCACGGTGCGCCGTGATGTTAAAGATTACATAACCGTGTGCGAGGTGTGCACAAGACATAAAAGTCCCAAAACAGCGCCCATTGGTTTACTCCAGCCTCTGCCAATCCCCGAACGACCATGGTCGCATTTAGCTATGGATTTTATAGTAGAGTTACCCGAGTCAAAAGGGAATACTGTAATACTCACGGTCATTGATCGATTCTCCAAAATGGGTCACTATGTTCCTCTTCGGAAACTTCCTTCGGCAGCCGAACTGGTGCCCATTTTCATTACCAATGTGGTCCGCATACACGGTATTCCTCTTGGGATTGTCTCTGATAGGGGGACCCAATTCGTCTCCAGATTCTGGAAAGGGTTTTGCAAGAATGTGGGGATAGACCTATCCTTCTCTTCGGCCTATCACCCCCAGACCAACGGAGCAGCAGAACGAGCCAATCAAAATATAGAGAAATATCTCAGGTGCTTTATATCCGAACGACAAGATAACTGGTCAGACCTGATACCGTGGGCAGAGTATGCCTTGAACAGTGCAGTGAGCGAAGCCACAGGACATTCCCCTTTCTTCACTGTTTACGGTTTTGATCCTCCCGTGCTCCCTGCTACGTTTCCTGATACCGCGATTCCTGCTCTGGATGAGCATTTAGCGTCATTGAAAGAAACTTGGGGAAGGGTTAAAAGGGCACTGGAGGATAGCAGTGGTATCCAGAAGATCAAGGCCGACAGACACAGGAGGCCGGCACCCGTGTATCAAGTTGGGGACAGGGTTTGGCTTTCTTCACGGAACATCAAGCTCTTAGTACCCTCTATGAAACTGGCACCCAGATACATAGGGCCCTATAAGATTCTGCGGCGAATCAATCCGGTCTCCTATGCTTTGACACTGCCCTCCCATATCAGGATACACAATGTGTTCCACGTGAGCCTTTTAAAACCACTCTTGTGTAATCGGTACACCAGGGTCCGTGTCCCCCCTCCTCCTGTCTCTGTGGAGGGCGAAGAGGAGTTTGAAGTTGAGGCCATTCTGGACGCTAGGGTTTCTAGGGGGGTCCTTCAGTACTTGGTTGACTGGGTGGGCTACGGTCCAGAGGATCGCTCTTGGCTCCCGGCTACTGAGGTTCATGCTCCTCGGTTGGTGAGGGCTTTCTATTTGGCTCATCCCCGCGCTCCTGGGGGTCGTCCAGTGGCCGCCCGTAGAGGGGGGGTTCTGTCACGGTGGCCCCCGCACCCCCCCGGCGCCTGGCAGCAGCTTCCTCGCTGCTCGCTGGCCAGGCGCCGAGTGATATTGCGGTCGCTTCCGCACACGTGGGACGCCGGGGGGCGGGGCCTGGCGGGGAGACGCGGACCCGCCGGGTTTAAAGCCCAGACTCACAGAGACGCCGATGCCCTGACGTGGTAGTTACTTCCCGCAGAGCTCTTGTATATTTTGGCAAACTAACGATTCTGTGTATGACCCTTGGCATTGGCAAACTAACGATTCTGTGTATGACCCTTGGCATTGGCAAACTAACGATTCTGTGTATGACCCTTGGCATTGGCAAACTAACGATTCTGTGTATGACCCTTGGCATTGGCAAACTAACGACTCTGTGCATGACCCTTGGCATTGGCAAACTAACGATTCTGTGTATGACCCCTGGCATTGGCGAACGAACCATTCTGTGCGTAACCCCTGGTATTGGCATTAACTCTTCTATTTCTGGTATTGAGGTCAGTCTGTGTGGCACCCTAAACACACATCAGACTACCCCTTGTGTTGTTAGGGTCTTGGGAAGAGCTAATTATTCTAAGTCCTTGTGTATCATTCTATGTCCGTCTAGTCGTGCCGACCAATCTAAGGATCGGAAGGGTAGAGAGTGTCCTGCGTCTAGGGACCACTAGTCAGATAAGCAGAGGGATCCGTGACGTCTCTCTTGTATGTGCTCTGTACTGCCATTCTAGTAGTCTGTCTAGTCGTGCCGACCACTCTAAGGATCGGAAGGGTAGAGAGTGTCCTGCGTATAGGGACCACCATTCTAGTATCAGGGGGATCCGTGACAGCTGGGGCATTCCATGAGTGAGCTGGGGCATTCCATGAGGAGCTGGGCATTCCATGAGTGATGGGGCATTCCATGAGGAGCTGAGGCATTCCATGAGTGAGCTGGGGCATTCCATGAGGAGCTGGGGCATTCCATGAGCTGCTGGGGCATTCCATGAGGAGCTGGGGCATTCCATGAGTGAGCTGGGGCATTCCATGAGGAGCTGGGGCATTCCATGAGTGAGCTGGGGCATTCCATGAGGAGCTGTGGCATTCCATGAGCTGCTGGGGCATTCCATGAGGAGCTGGGGCATTCCATGAGTGAGCTGGGGCATTCCATGAGGAGCTGGGGCATATCCATGAGTGAGCTGGGGCATATCCATGAGCTGCTGGGGCATATCCATGAGTGAGCTGGGGCATTCCATGAGGTGCTGGGGCATATCCATGAGTGAGCTGGGGCATATCCATGAGCTGCTGGGGCATATCCATGAGTGAGCTGGGGCATATCCATGAGTGAGCTGGGGCATATCCATGAGGAGCTGGGGCAAATCCATGAGGAGCTGGGGCATATCCATGAGGAGCTGGGGCAAATCCATGAGGAGCTGGGGCATATCCATGAGTGAGCTGGGGCAAATCCATGTGTGAGCTGGGGCAAATCCATGAGGAGCTGGGGCATATCCATGTGTGAGCTGGGGCAGTATCCATGTGTGAGCTGGGGCATATCCATGTGTGAGCTGGGGCAAATCCATGAGGAGCTGGGGCATATCCATGAGGAGCTGGGGCAAATCCATGAGGAGCTGGGGCATATACATGAGTGAGCTGGGGCAAATCCATGTGTGAGCTGGGGCAAATCCATGAGGAGCTGGGGCATATCCATGTGTGAGCTGGGGCAGTATCCATGTGTGAGCTGGGGCATATCCATGTGTGAGCTGGGGCATATCCATGAGGTGCTGGGGCATATCCATGAGGTGCTGGGGCATATCCATGAGTGAGCTGGGGCATATCCATGAGGAGCTTGGGCATATCCATGAGTGAGCTGGGGCATATCCATGAGCTGCTGGGGCATATCCATGAGGTGCTGGGGCATATCCATGAGGTGCTGGGGCATATCCATGTGTGCTGGGGGCAGTATCCATGTGCTGGGGCATTCCATGTGCTGGGGGCAGTATATCCATGAGCTGGGGCAGCATCCATGAGCTGGGGCAGTATATCCATGAGCTGGGGCATTATCCATGAGCTGGGGCAGTATCCATGAGCTGGGGCATATCCATGTGATGGGGCAAAATCCATGAGAGCAGCTGGGGCATTATCAATGAGAGCAGCTGGGGCAGTATATCCATGAGAGCAGCTGGGGCATTATCAATGAGAGCAGCTGGGGCAGTATATCCATGAGAGGAGCTGGGGCAGTATATCCATGAGAGGAGCTGGGGCAATATCCATGAGAGGAGCTGGGGCAATATCCATGAGAGGAGATGGGGCAATATCCATGTGTGCTGGGGGCAGTATCCATGAGAGCTGGTTCAATAGCCATGTATGAGCTGGTCTGGGGCAATATATCCATGTGTGAGCTGAGGCGCAATATATCCATATGTGAGCTGGGGCAATATATATCCATGGGTGAGCTGCTGGGGGCAATATATAACTGTGAACTGGGGCAATATATCCATATGTGAGCTGGGGGCAATATATATCCATGGGTGAGCTGCTGGGGGCAATATATATCCAGTGGGGCAATATATATCCAGTCTAATCCAGAGCTGCTGGGGGCAATATATCCAGAGCTGCTGGGGGCAATATATATCCATGTGTGCTTTCACTGCCTTCGAACAGGCAACGTACTTGCTGGCAGTTGGCAAAAATTTGTGTGAGCATATGAGAGAGCTCCACAGCAATAAACCTCACAGTAATGTGCGCTGTGTGTATGAGCATTCAGTGTTATATGGGAGTACTGATTTAGGAGTAAGAATAGTTTAAAAAAAATCTGTAAAACTCGGGGGAGGGGGTGACACCATAAATTACCGCACCGGGTGACACCAACCCTAGTGACGCCACTGATAACTCCCTATCTGGAGAATAAGAGGCTTCCTTTTTTCTATTCAGTGGAATTCGGCACAATTGGGCGGTTTTCAATAAAGTACGATAACTGCTTTGGCAGTTTGAATAGGAGGCTTTCTTTACATCCTACAGTTCGGTGGAATTCGCCAATTCAATGCAATTTGGCGGTTTACTCCAACGTCTTCAGACGATATCGGATGATCGCACCATCGCACAAATACGGTGCCAGTGGACGCCCAGCCTAAATTAAATAGAGAAAAAAAATAATTTAGACAAAACAAATTAACGGTCTAAAAAAAATCACTCACGCCAAAGTATTCACAATATTCGGACGAAGGGAAAACTGTCAGAAGGGAAGATCCAAGTTTCATTTAGAAATGAATAAATGTGAAAGATTTACTGACTAAGGCTAATGTCAGATGAACGCAGTCTGAACGCACTGTGCGTGCACAATGGATTGACGTACTGACAAAAGATACTGTAGACACCAGACGATCCATTTTTCTTGACGGACGTAGGAAAAAAAGGGAATTATGAGAAACAAAATTTATATGAAGAATGATACAAATTGGAAAATTATATGAAAAGCCATTTTGTGCGTCAAGGTGCAGAACGCTATGCGGATGTGGCGCACTCTGCACGTCCATCCTAGAGGTTTTACATTCTTGCCTAAATTGCGTCCGTTTGCCATCTGCGTTGTCCGTCCGCACTTCGGTGCACACGTACTTTGTGTGTGGGTCTCTATTGATCATGATTCTATGCTACGACGGACGTTAAACTGTGCGGCAACACGGACATGATAACTGCGTTCGTCTGATGCTGGCCTTAGCTGACATATAGACAGATTTGGAATTTGAGAGAGAAGGAAGAGCAGAAGATGAGCGTGATGAAATTGGGATGAATTTAGTTTGTTATAAGAACTGGTTGAGTAAGAAGAACTGAGAAATGATAGCAAATGAATGAGAGTGAGAGTCAGAGTGAGACATTAGAAGATGAGGTGAAGAACAAGACACCAGAAAAAAAACATACACACTCATGTGTTATGTTAAATAATTGCCTTCCCAACAGAACCCTGCTCCACTCCACCCTGCAAGAAAAAAAAAAATGTTAACATGGACATGGTTTTAGGTTGTATAACCTGTAAGTGATTTAGTAGATTTGTAAAAAAAAAATACTATTAGAAAATTAAATATAATTTGTTATCACTGTCAGTGGTTATATATTTATTAGAAGCAGAAGTGAGCAGTTTTAAGATTTTGTGCACCTTGTAAGAGACAGTCAAGTTGGATGTAGAACTGGGTCATGGTAAAAAAAAATAATTAACTAAGATTAGTTAATCCCTGTGTAAAGATATTGCTTTGCAAATCAGCTTAGAGAAGTAAGGATTGAAACGCTGCAAATGTTTAGAGTTATACAGACATGAGCGCTTCAGACGAACTGGACTACCCAGTGCAACTGCTGGAATACAAAAATGGATTTATGTCCTCTAAGGTGAGAAAAAAATCATCAGTTTTCTATGTTTAATCTACGTTTTATAGTGGTATAAGGAGATTGTTTCTGTATGTAAAGGTCATGTTTAATAGATCGCTTGAATCCAGTGCCCATTCTAGATGGCTAGTCTTCTGTGCAGTTTTTTTTCCCCAAATTACATTTATATCTCTACCAAAATTTTTAGAACACTGCATAGATACACCAGATGTCTTCTTATTGTCAGAATTGTGTAAAAATCTATATCTAAATATATATTGATAATAATAGCTTCCGGAATTTTGCAGTTCTTTAACCCTTTCGCTGCTGAGGCTTTTCCCACCTCTGTGCTGAGGTCATTTTCACCGGTTTTGCTCATCATGTTTAAACGTGTTTTGAAGGCTTATTTTAGTATATGACCCAGACATATTATATATCGTTCTTTCCGTTAGACTCGGCAGATTCATAATATGTTATTATTATATGTATACGTCATGACCTGTCTGTATATTATAACAGAAAATGCAATAAATTAGGAATTTTCAATAATTTACAACGTGTAAAGTGTTTTTTTTTCACATTTTAACATGCGAGCAATTGCGGTTATATTTTGTATGGGGTGCGCTTGTTAAAAAAATTAGAAATGGGGTCGCGTTACATTTTTTTTGGGGAAAATTACGCGATTTTTAACAAATGCACTGCATACAAAAATCGTTAGTGCAGCATCATTGTTCACATTATAATTGAAATAAAAACAATATTGCTGCATTAACAAACCAAAGAGAAAAAAAAAACTTGTTTATTTTTTTTTATAATTTTTTTTTAAAATATTTTTTTTTTTTTTTTTTAATTTTTATTTTTTTAAAAAACTTTTTTCACAGTCGTGTTTGGTATCGTTGGAACGCCATGCTCTGGCCCCTAGCTGAACCCCCTATCTCCCGATCCGTGGCAGCTAGGGGTTAACTCCAGGACTGGCGTCATCGTGCTATGCACGATGACGCCAGTCCTCAGGGGGAGTTTCCGGAGGCTTGGCCGACATCCAAGATGTCGGCCAGCTCCGGGAAAGGATCACGAACCGGCGCTTTTCAGCACCGATTCGTGATCCGGCTCCCCAGGGGTTAATGCCAGGTACCATTTGGAAGGGCAGGCTGTGCCCTTCCAAATGGTGCCTGGCATTAAGCTCAGGACCCCCGCGATCGGGAGGGAGAGAGGTCACACGCGGGGGCGCCTGAAATAGATGTCATCGCGCCACCGCGATGACATCTATTGTGCCCGCGGCGGTCCCGGATTGACGGGCTGACATCTTAGATGTCAGCCCGCACCGGGGGGCACAGCGATCGGCCGGAATCCGGCCGATCGCTGGCTGCTTCGGGAGGACGCGCTCAGCGCATCCTCCGCAGCCAACCCTTCCTGCGGCAGGACGCGCTGAGCGCGTCCTCCGCAGCGAAGTGGTTAAAGCAGTGAATTTCTATATATACACACATACACACTGAGCAATGTATTATATGTATGTACTTTAGCTTCAAAGTAATTCATGCAACCATCTGACTTCTCTTCTCATGTGACACTGAGTAATCTAGTCCTCTTTCACCTAGTGTTTATTAAAGTTGAATGAATCGAACACATATAGTGTGACCCTGCAACTGCACAGGGTAGTATAGTATGGCCCTCTGAGGCATTAGATTCAGGTTTTTGCAGTAATGTAGTTCCTACGGTTTATTCAAATAGTACAATTTATTTTCAACTGGCAATACAGGTGAAATAAAAAGTAATAGAAAATAAAGTATAGCTCGTCTGAGCTCTAACTAACAAATAAACGTCACTTTCTATTCTATGAAAACTAACCAAAATATCAGCTTTATCAACTTTTGGTTCTCTCCCTCTGTATATCTGTAGCAGCTTTTACAAGCTGCTTCCAGCCTCAGAATTTTGTTGTCTCACTCTGCCTCCCGGGCAGGAATTATTGACTGCCCTGATCCTCCACAGCTGGAAGGAACCCAGGACATACAGTACTTGAAAACGAGAGGTTATCAATATAACCTTCCTAGTAAAATACTTTCTAAATAAATAAATTACCTGGAGTAAAAACACAAATTCCTGGCTGGATGTTGTCCTGCAGGACAGAAGATGTGGAGTGGAACCATCCAGGCTTCTGCTTTAGGCTGGGGTCAGATGAAGGCAGTGCGAACGTGAATTTAGCTGCACTTTATTACGGCCGTGGTAGCAGCAAATGACGTCCAACGCAGGCCCACACACGAAGTACGGCCGCACGAAAGTTTGGCCACGCAACGCAAGCAGCAAACGAACGCATTTTTGCAAGAACATCGAACCGCTAGTACTGACGTACAGAGTGCACTGCGTCCGGATAGCGGCGTGTGTGCGTGATTAGGAGACGTCAGACGCTGCTCATGTCCGGCCAACATAACGTCCAGACACCCAAATTTCCTGGTTTGGATCCGTAAAAAATCAAAGCCGAAATTGCACATCGTATGACCGCTATCGCGTCGTCCGTGAAAAAATGCGATCGGACGCATCGACGCACTTTTTGATGGTAGACGTGAAAAATGCGTTCTCTGACCCTAGCCTTAGCTGTGTGCTAAACCTACACATATCACCCTCCTGGGGTTAAATGTCCCAATTCTCCCTTTAAAATATAGATGACATACTGTATACCTGCCATTGCAGACGCTGCCATGTGCCTTATCACAACAGATATCCGCTATTGTAATGTTACACATTTCTATCTGCTGTTGAAAGTGTGCTCTTCTCTTTATTTATTTACTGAAATACTAGCAAAAATTGTATTCTCATGAACCCCTATGATGTCATCAGTCCGCTGGATGCCAACTTTCTAAATTATGGTGGAAAGACAAATTGAGGGAAATACTAGCAATAGAATTTAAAACTTACCTTGTGCCACCAACTAATACAGTTTGTTTCAACTTGGGCACATTCAATTTAGTCGTGATCTGAGTTGAGTATATAGAACAGACTATTTATTCATTATTGAATTGACACATATTTCATGAGAAACTGAAACAGTGGGCTGATTGATGTAATTCTATGCAATTAAATTGAAATGTGCCAATAGAATAAAAAATAATTTAGGATTAAAAGTCAAAAATAATTTGAGAATCTGCCTAGGATACCTACTGAACTGAAAAAAGCAGCAAAGTGGATTCCTTCCAACAACGACAGCTGAACAATAGGCTTTCACTGACCCATACACAGTAGAGAAGACACAAAATGTTGTCTGCCTATTATACCCCCTGCATGGACAGTGGTTTGTTAGCTGATGAGTTTGGCTTCTAATAATTTCTAACATATTTTGTGATTATAAAAATGCTCTTATATATTGCTAAGTGATAAGTGTTTTGTTATGGAAATAATAATATGGAAATAATAATAAAAAAAACATAATAGAAGGGAACATTAATAATTAAAGCATATTAAAATAGAATATTTACTAATGGAAATAAAACTAGTCTGTAAAGAATCCATATTTTTCTCGACCCAAGTAGAATGAATTAAATTAAAATACCGAGCAATTTTAAAGTATTACAAACCCAGTACCGCCAGGCTAATTCACCTCACCCGCCGCTCTGTCTCTGCCGCTCCCCTCTGCGAGTCCCTTCACTGGCTCCCCATCCACTGCAGAATTAAGTTCAAAATCCTTATCCTTACCTACAAAACCCTCACTAACTCAGCGCCCCACTACCTGTCCTCACTAATCACCAAATACACCCCAGCCCGCTCCCTAAGGTCAAACAGTGACCTACGCCTAGCTTCTCCCCGAATCACCTCTTCCCATGATAGACTGCAGGATTTCTCACGCGCAGCCCCCACTCTCTGGAACGCTCTCCCTCGTGCTGTCAGACTTTCCCCTAACTTCTCTTCCTTCAAACGCTCCCTGAAAACATTCCTATTTAGGGAAGCCTACCACCCAACTCACTGACACAACCATCAATCACTCTCACATTACAGTCCTCTCCTCCTGTTTCCAACCCCAACCCTCCTAGATTGTGAGTTCCTACGGGAATAGGGCCCTCATCTCCTCCTGTACTGTTTGTCAAATGTTGTTCAATGTATTGTAACCCTGTCTGTACTGTGCTTATTGTACAGCGCTGCGGAATATGCTGGCGCTTTATAAAATAATAATAATAATAATACTGGAGTTACAGTTTTTAGAAATCTTAGGCCAATGTCAGACAAACACAGTAATCACATCCATGTTGCCGTATAGTTTGACGTCTGTCGTAGCATAGAATCATGAGCAATAGAGACCCGCACATGAAGTACGTGCCCACCGAACTGCGCACGCACAACGCACGTGGCAAACGGACGCAAGTTAGGCAAGAATGTAAAACCGCTACCGCGGACACGCAGAGTGCGCCACTTCTGTGTACCGTTCTGTGTGAGTGATGAGATGTCAGACGCAGCGCATTTGCGATGTCCAGCACCTTGACGCACACAATGGCTTTTCATATCCTTTTCAAATTTTTATCATTTTTCATATTAATTTTATTTCCCATAGTTCCCTTTTTTTTCCTACGTCCGTCAAAAAGACACGGACCATGTGGTGTCTACAGTATCTTCCGTCAGTACGTCTGTCCGTTATGCACGCACACAGAGTGCCCTCAGACTGCGTTCATCTGACATTAGCCTAAGATGGGGTACACTGTTTCATTGCAGATATAAACTATTTTACATTCGGTATACATAGCAGAGCTACACTTTTGTTTATGAACATTTAATGGAATATAAAAGAAAGCTATCATTGTATATGACTCAGTTTTTATTAATATTTTCCTCTTTTATAGGTCATGTTTACAGCATGTGAACTGGGTGTCTTTGATTTACTGTATGAAGCAGAAGAACCCTTGACTGCGGAAGATATTGCTTCTCGTTTGCATTTAAACACAGATGGAGCAGAAAGGCTGCTGTCTGCGTGTGTAGGACTAAAACTCTTAAAAGTAGAAATGATAAAAGATGAAGGTAATTTTTAAATGTTGCATGTATTTCATTTGCTGTCAGGTGAGCTGTGTGTGCCCGGGCAAACTGGCCACCATTTGCGTTTTCATAACCCCAGTGTGAAACTGTCACAATATGTTTTTCCTAAGCTCCAGTATTAGATTCTTTAAACCTAACCACAACTACCTACACAACATGACACAAGATAACCCCATACTCACTTCTATTCCACATAGCCAGCTGAACACATACTCCGGTCTCACACAGCAAACGCCTGACTTATTGCTACAAAGTCCTTCCTTCCCACACATCCAACAAGATTTTGAAACCAACCTTTTCAGTTTACACTTTTTTAAAAAATAATTAACATGCAGACGAGATAAAATAGTTTTAGATTTTTTGTTCTTCATGGGTTATGCTGACTATCCTCAAAATGAATTGCATTTTCACTAAGGCTAGGGACAGATGAGCGCATTTTCTGCGGCCACCGTCAAAATGTACGTCGATGCGTGCGCACGCATTTTTTCACGGAATACGCTTAAGTGGTCAGACGATGCGCAATTCTGGACGTATTTCATGACGATGGGGTAAAAAGAAGTCTAGGGAAATCCGGCTGTTTGAACGTTATGTTGGCCGCACACTAGCAGCGTCTGACATCTCCTAATCACGCACACACGCTGCTATGCGGCCGCAGCGCACTCTGTACGTCAGTACCAGCGGTTTCACGTTCTCGAAAAAATGCGTTCATTTTCCACTTGCGTTGCGCGGCCGGACTTTTGTGCGACCGTACGTCGTATATTGGCCGTCATTGCCCGGCATCTGCTGCTAGTGCGGCCGTGATTATGTGCGCCAGAACGCGCGTTCGCACTGCCTCAGTCTGACCCTAGCCTAAATCATAACTTCCTTGCAATCCGTAGACATGGAACCACTAGATATATGCACTTGTTTTGAATATCTGTGAGTGATTCATTGATGCATCTTAAACGTGAATCAATTAGAGGACAACTCAATGAACTAACTGAAAAACATATTACGCAAGTCTAATTTCCATTTGAGCAATTTGATTCCATTCGTGTCAGTACACCAGCAAGTACAATTTGAGGGTGCATTGTGTTAAATTGAAATCAGGGCGAGTGGGAAGTCAACAGGTCCCTACCCGCATAGCAAACACGTTCATATGCAGAGAACAATGGGAAAAGAGGGCCATGCCCAAGTGAGCTTACAATCTAAAAGGAGTGGGGTGACAAAGTGAAATACAAACTGAGGGTAAATTAGAGTATTGGGAATGAGAAGTAATAGGGGTTTTTGTGGGAAATAGATGAAAATGAATGCATTGAGGGGATTATAGAGAGTGCTGATAGGCTTCTTCAAAGTAGTGTGTATTTAGAGGTATTTTGAAAGACTGGAGGCATGGGGAGAATTGAATGTGTTGGAGAAAAGTATTCTATAAGTAGAGATCAGGCTAGGAAAGGTCCAGCGGGAGAAAGTGAGGGGTACAGGAAAGAGAAGATGATAAAAAGAGAGTGAAGTGACCTGGAGATCTTTATATAATCACATTGTGCTTTGAGTAAATGGTATTGGTTTATTATAGATCAGATGTTGTTCTTTAATCTATACATTTATTGTCAGAATGTGAAAGAGTAATTAACAGAATGTAAGGTACAAATAAGTGATACAGCACAGGACAGTAACCCTTTAGTCATTTGATTTATAATAAATCTATATTTTTATAATCAAGATATTTAAGCGCCTAATAATAATCCTGTGTTTTTCTTACTTGGGCTCTGTATGGCACAACTCTTAAAACTCACAAGTGTCTCTTCATAACCCTCTATAATAATAATAATTATTATTTATTATTAATAATTTTGGTTGATCGGTGTCCCTATTAAATAGTATGACCAAGTTTGCTAAATTGACAATCTTGTTTGTGTTTCAAAAATTAAATTTTCCATTCTATTTTTATGAATTGTGGTTTTTTACATTATGTAAACACTCATGCATACAGTTACAATTAATTTTGCTATTCAACAATGCTTATTTTTTCCTACAACATTCACTTTTTATCCCCATACTTTGATGATAACTAGTAGTAGTGATTGTATAATTGAACTCAATTAATTCATTTCTCTATTTACTTTTAAAGCGGTCTATGCAAACTCTGATCTTTCCAGCAAATACCTCGTAAAGTCGAGCCCAAAATCACTGTACCATATCATGATGTACTATTCCAAAACAATATATATGTGCTGGCATTTCTTACCTGATGCTATAAGGTATATTTTACATATTTGTTCTTTACACTTATTTTTTTCCTTGTTATTACACATAGCAGAAGTAATAAATTAACCAAATGAATAAGTGGATATCATAAGTCACAAACATCCTTTAAAGGACACAAGGGAATCACAGGATACTCCTCTTTATCTTTGTTGCATATCAGTCAATTATTTGCTACCCTATATGAATAGACTGCTTCCCCCAGGAGCTCCGTCATCCTATAACCTCCGATCCAGGACCAGCACCTTACTTGCAATACCACAATACAAAAAGATAATGGCTCGATCCTCATTTTCCTACAGAGCACCGCAAATATGGAATAACCTCCCAGACACCGTCAAATCTTCCCCCAGTCTTAAGTCACTCAAGAGCTCCCTATTAACATACCTCAATACAGAATGCACCTGTAAACATGTAACCTAGTGACTATATTTCCTACATATTTATTTTCTGTTAATCTGTATATTTGTGTGGTTTTTTTTAAATATCTTGCATTGTATTACTTTGTATTTCTGTAGCTGTAACACTTCAATGTTCTTGAACCCAGGACATACTTGAAAACGAGAGAAATCGTATCCTTCCTGGTAAAATCATTTATAAATAAATAAATAAATAAATAAATGTTATTGTCGTGGTTCTAAGACATGCAATACAATTTTTGACTGCCCATAGGAAGTTAAAGAGAAGAGATACAGAGCAAGGGCTACAAATTGTTTTAAAAAAAATTCATTAATATACACAAATGTATGAAAAATACAAGAAATAGCTGCTAAGGTATAGATGGTCTCCCACAACAACCAGGAAACAAAGACAGTTAAAAATGCTAATGATAAAGAAGTAATCAAACATTACCCAGTGTGATTCATATAGACCCAGAACCTAAGTTTTCATTATAGATCATAAAAAAATTAAATTAAATCAATGATATTTTCAGGAAACATACCTGCTCTTATGTTGAGCTCATCTCATTGCAAAACGTGCTAAGTGGCAGCACAACCATGAACCCCAGAACAAAATGGCTTACTCTTCGTAACTAACATAGGGTTACTTGCAGCACAATGGCGCAACATGTCACAAATCACGTGAGTTAATGACTGACAATGAGATTTTTGAGTTTTTAAGAGGACCATGTTATTTCCAAGAATCTGTGGCCACCCTGGTTTCCCGATCTTACCAGCTTGAACTTCTTTTTGTGAGGCTAACAGAAAGAATGAGTGTACTCTAACAAGCCCCCACGATTGACATCATAGTGGATAACATTAGGAATGCGATCCAAAATACCAACTTAGTATCAATAAACAAACATGTACCTAACAGAAAATGATGGCCACTTCCAGCACATGTTGTGATTGGATGTGCTCAACATAAGAGGTGGTACTTTTCCTTACATTCTCAGTAATATTCAGTCATTCATTTAATATCTATTAGAAAATCTTTGGATTCAATTTTACATGAATCACCATGGATATAATAATATATGGTGGTAATATAGAATGCAATTCTAGATTTTTGTTCATACATGTATATAAGGTTTCAGCCCCCATATGAAGTCACAATTCCGTAAAGATAAGTGGACACAAATACTGTTGTAAGAATATTTTTAGATTCCATGAAAGGATAAAGAATGCTAAAAAGACATGTTTTGGATGTATTCCACGTGTGATTCTTTTAGCGGGAGCTATAATAAGGAATATTTACTTTAAACAACAGGTCAGCATTGATGCACAAATAATATAATATATTAATTTCTTACAGAGAAGGCAAAAACCAACATGAAAGGGCTTTTGGGATTTCATCAAAAGATATATTTGAAGCACTGTACAGGTAACTTACAATTTTAATATCTTGAAACAATATTATTCAATTTCCATTTTCATTGTCAATGTAAATGACAAAACAATTGGTTATAAAGAGTTATAAATTAGGGAGCACTTCAATGAAGAAATAAAAGAATCACAAGGATGTCACCATCACTATGTGCCACAGCAGTGTGAGTGCGACCCACACTGAAATAACCTAAACCAAATCCAAAACAAGTGGCAAATCCCACCCGTGACTCCTGAACAGATGTCACACAATAACTAACAATGCAAATAAGTCTTCATATGCAGTCATATACTGAGGCAATAATACACAAACCTCAATTATAAACAGAGAAAACAAATATAGAGAAGCCTGCATGTAACATATGCAGTATCATTAATCTGCCTTGATGGTTCCACTCACACTTCCTGGAGCCAGAATGGACTCTTGGATACATGTCTGTGGGGTTTTGAAGGCATATCCATCAACCATTAACTGTTGTCGTTCAAGTTGTAGACCCTATAAAGAAAAAGATGTCATCATGGTACTAAACTATATGAGTAGGGAAAAGTATACAGCAAGTAGCAACTGTTATTCACACTTTGAAGAGCCAATAACAGGCTCAACAGACAATTCTGATTATACATAAAGTGTAATAAATCAACAGTTTTCTTTTGATGTGATCTTGTATTGCCTATATTACTACAAGTTATTCTTTGCTATCTTTTTACCTAAAGTTCATTCTGATCAGTGTCACAAAGATTATATCTACATGACAAATGAAGAATGACTATAATGACTTTTGCAAGAAGGAAAACTATATGAGAGTATTGAAATTGTACAGCAGCACCAGTGGTCTGTTCCACAGTGTGTCCCCACACAAGTCTCGTTTGGCTTTACCTCAATTTTGTAATACATTGCTATCACCCAAGAAGGATAGCCAGAACTGAAAATCCAAGGCAATCTTCTCTCTACACAAAAGGAACCACAACCCACAACAATTGTTTCAACCTAGGTAGGCCTCATCAGGAGTACATAACAGATACCTCTCTGCACAGCTTGAGCAAGGAGTCTACATCTCACTATAAGTGCAGAGTAATCCAGACATGGACTGCTAGCATGAGATGCCTAGAGACGTATCCATTATTCTCTCCTGACGAGGCCTATCAAGACTGGAACAAAGGTCTTACTACTGCTGCTATGTAAAAAAGCAAGATAAGAAGTCAGTGAGTAACAATTGGGTCCAAGAAGTGAGTCCTGCTGGAATGATGGTTCTCAATGCTCTGTGACGCCCTATGTCCCAGATCAGTATATCACCAATTCGGATCAATCCAAATCTGCAATAATTTGACTGAATATGGACTCACTGAACCAAATGGCAAATGTCTAACATGAAGATATCAAAGAAATTCTGTTGATTTTCTCTATAAAAAAAATGATTTATTGATCCAATGAGTTTTCATTTTATTTAAAATCCCACAAATGTTTAAATGCAAATAATTTTTTTCATCTTACTTAGCTCAGAGGATGAAATGAAAAACTTCATGAAACATATGGACTCAGTATGGACTATATGTGGAAGGGATGTTATAACGGCCTTTGACCTCTCCATGTATCATACAGTATATGATTTAGGAGGTAATTTCTTACACCTAAACTATGATATATATATATAATTGCCTAGATATTGACTTGACATTGTTCTGGGGCCTCAATCACTCAGATTTTGGGGAAGCAGGTCATACCTTAAGATCTCCTGTTCTAAGTGGTTGTAATTATGTGTCAGAACTTAATAATATATACATTTTAGAAATAAAACTGCAAAATATCTTATACTTAACCTATTTATAGGGTAGCTAATCCCTTCACTACCAAGTGATTTTCCAAAGTCCTATTGTCAGGAACCAGTGTTTTTTTTCAAAAGAATTTTTTTAAAAATTTTAAGTTTTCAGGAAAAAACATAAAATAATTAGGGATTCAAAAAAGAAGGTGGAGGGGGGCAACAAAAAACGTATGCAGCAGAAACAATATTTGCAACCATGTCACAAGGAAAACAATTTTAAATTAACTATACAGTAAGAAATATTTGGGAATATTCCCAATGTATTTCTTATTGTAATAACCTATTTGGCAGGCAGATTTCGCAATCTACTTAATGGAGTTACTGCAGCTCAAGGCTCCATGGATCGGCTGGAGAATATCGGATAAAGATATTCCCTAGTGGATATTAGTCTACAATGCTAAAACTTTAGGGACATCTTTTGGCATCCAAAAGCAAATGAAATTAACCCTTTCGCTGCTGAGGCTTTTCCCGCCCCTGTGCTGAGGTCATTTTTACCGGTTTTGCTCATCATGTTTAAACGTGTTTTGAAGGCTTATTTTAGTATATGACCCAGACATATTATATATCGTTCTTTCCGTCAGACTCGGTAGATTCATAATATGTCATTATTATATGTATACGTTATGTCATGTCTGTATATTATAACAAAAAATGCAATAAAATATGTATTTTCAATAATTTACAATGTGTAAAGTGTTTTTTTTTCACATTTTAACATGCGAGCAATTGCGGTTATATTTTGTATGGGGTGCGCTTGTTAAAAAAATTAGAGATGGGGTCTCGTTACATTTTTTTTTGGGGAAAATTACACTATTTTTAACAAACGCACCGCATACAAAAATCGTTAGTGCAGCATCATTGTTCACATTATAATTGAAATGGGAACAATATTGCTGCATTAACAAACCAAAAAATAAAAAAAAGTGTTTATTTTTTTTTATAATTTTTTTTTAATTTTTTTTATTTTTTTTTTCATTTTTTTTTTTTTTACAACATTTTTCACTTTCATGTTTGGTATCGTTGGAACGGCCATGCTCTGGCCGATCCAACCATACCAAAATTGAACCCCTAACTGCCACGGATCGGGAGATAGGGAGTTCATTGGAACTCCCTATCTCCACCGTTGGTGGCAGTTAAGGGTTAAGTCTACGCACGATGACGCCAGTCCTCAGGGGGAGTTCCCGGAGGCTTGGCCGACATCCAAGATGTCGGCCAGCTCCGGGAAAGGATCGTGAACCGGCGCTTTTCAGCGCCGATTCGCGATCCAGCTCCCCAGGGGTTAATGCCAGGCATCATTTGGAAGGGCAGGCTGTGCCCTTCCAAATGATGCCTGGGTTAACCCCCACAGAGCCGCCGATCGGGAGGGAGAGAGGTCCGAAGGACCTCCCCCCCTCCCTTTCAGGCGCCTCCTCCGCACATGCGGGGGGGGCGCCTGAATTAGGTGTCATCGCGCTGCCGCGATGACACCTAATTCCGGCGGCTGTGGTCCCGGATGCGCGGCTGACATCCAGGATGTCAGCCCGCACCGGGGGGGCCAGCGATCGGCCAGAACCCGGCCGAACTCTGACCCCAATGGGAGGACGCGCTCAGCGCGTCCTCCGCATACCAGCGGGAATGCTGAGGACGTGCTGAGCCGTCCTCAGCATCGAAGTGGTTAATTTGCAACAAACACATTGGGTGTTATTCAAAGAGAGGTGAAAACCAGGATAATTGGCAGGAGAAGAGAACAATCTACACCAAATAGACAATTTGGAAAGTGAGATAAATGGGAGAATTGTTCTGGTTTGGCTATTTTGAACAAGAATTTTACTTCTCCAGTCATTCTCCTGGTTTTCACCTCTCTCTGAATAACCCTGATTATTTGCAATTAAACAGCAGAGTCCCAGGGCATGTAGTGTGCAGTAGTGAAGGGGTTAAATTACTATACTATATTAGTAGCAGTTAAATGTGTTTAGCATCAATTATATTAAAGCATTGTTGTATCTTGATTGTTTTCATTGTGTTACTGTTAAATGTTTTATATAACATTATAAAAAGGGTGGAATGGGATCGTATCGTTTGTTTGGGCTGTGAAAGGGCTATTCTTTGCACTTGACCATCAGACAACACGCCAGTTGTTCCTTGGGCATATATCTATATATATAAACGCGAAAGTCCTGACTGACTGACTGACCCATCAATGCCCAGCTAAAACCGTTTAACTTAGGAACGTGAAATTTTGAAGGTGCACTGTTTTTATGATGTAGGCACCTACTAAGGAAGGATTTTTGGAAACTCCGCCCCTAAGGGGGTGAAAAAGGGGGTTGAATATTTTAAACAGGATACCTATAGCTCAAAAACAGAAGATGCTACAGATGTGAAAATCGGTATTTAGATTCGTCTTGAAAAAAAACCACACATAATTTAACGTTTTTAAAAAATTCAACTGGGGGGGCGAAAAAAGGGGGTTGAATATTTTAAATATTTTAAACAAGATACCTATATCTTAAAACCAGAAGATGTTACAGACGTGAAAATCGGTATTTAGATTCATCTTGAAAAATAAAAAAACACTTATTTTACCGTTTTTCAAAAATTCAACTTGGGGGGCAAAAAAAGGGGGGTTGAATATTTTAAATATTTTAAACAGGATACCTATATCTTAAAAACAGAAGATGGTACAGACGTGAAAATCGGTATTTAGATTCATCTTGACAAATAAAAAAACACGTATTTTATCATTTTCTGAAAATTCCTTGGGGGGGCAAAAAGGGGGGGTTGAATACTTTTATCATAAACGAGAAAGTCCTGACTGATTGACTCATCAACACCCAGCTGAAACCATTTAACCTAGAAATGTGAAATTTTGAAGGTGCACTGTTTTTATGATGTGGGCACCCACTAAGTAAGGATTTTTGGAAACTCTGCCCCTAAGGGGGTGAAAAAGGGTGTTGAATATTTTAAACAGGATACCTATAGCTCAAAAACAGAAGATGGTACAGATGTGAAAATCGGTATTTAGATTCATCTTGACAAATAAAAAAACACGTTTTTTACCATTTTCTGAAAATTCCTTGAGGGGCAAAAAGGGGGGTTGAATACTTTTATCATAAACGTGAAAGTCCTGACTGACTGACTGACTCATCAACGCCCAGCTGAAACCGTTTAACCTAGGAACGTGAAATTTTGAAGGTGCACTGTTTTTATGATGTAGGCACCCACTAAGGAAGGATTTTTGGAAAGTCCACCCATAAGGGGGTGAAAAAGGAGGTTGAATATTTTAAACACAATACCTATAGCTCAAAAACAGAAGATGCTACAGTTGTGAAAATCGGTATTTAGATTCGTCTTGAAAAATAAAAAAACACATAATTTACCTTTTTCAAAAATTCAACTGGGGGGTGAAAAAAAGGGGTTGAATATTTTAAATATTTTAAACAGGATACCTATATCTTAAAAACAGAAGATGTTACAGACGTGAAAATCGGTATTTAGATTCGTCTTGACAAATAAAAAAACACGTATTTTACCGTTTTTCAAAAATTCAACTGGGGGGCAAAAAAAGGGGTTGAATATTTTAAATATTTTAAACAGGATACCTGTATCTCCAAAACAGACGATGTTACAGACCTGAAAATTGGTATTTAGATTTGTCTTGAAAAATAAAACAACACGTATTTTACCATGTTCTGAAAATTCCCTGGGGGGCAAAAAGGGGGGTTGAATACTTTTATCAGTATACTTATATTTCAAAAACCGAAGATGTTACGGGTGTGAAATTTGGTATTTACAATCTTCGTGAAAAAAACCAAACATGTTTTTTGCCATTTTACACAAATCCAATTGGGGGGTCGGGAGAAAGGGGTCTGAATATTTTTATCATTATACCTATATTTCAAAGACCAAAGATGTTACAGACGTGAAATTTGGTATTTACAATCTTCTTGAAAAATAAAAATAGGTGTCTTACCAAAACTCCCAAGTGGGGGGGTGGAAAAAAGGGGGTGCTGAATACTTTTAAACTGGATACCTATATCTCAAAAACAGAAGATGTTACATACGTGAAAATTGGTATTTCGATTCATCTTAAACAAAAAACACCTATTTTACCATTTTCCAAAAATTCAGTGGGAGGGCGGCAAAAAGGGGGGGTTGAATACTTTTATCAATATACCTATATTTCAAAAACCAAAGATGTTGCAGGTGTGAAATTTGGTATTTACAATCTTCGTAAAAAAAAAAACGTGTGTTTTGCCATTTTCCACAAATCCAAATAAGGGGGGGTCAAGGGAAAGGGGTCTGAATACCTTTATCAGTAGATCTATAGTTCAATAACCAAGATGTTACAGGTGTGAGGTTTGGTAATTACAATCTTTTGAAAATAAAGAAACACGAGTTTTACCATTTTCCAAAAATCCAAGTGGGGGGTAAAAAAAGGGGGTGAATACTTTTAAACAGGATACCTACATCTCAAAAACAGAAGATGTTACAGACGTGAAAATTGGTATTTAGATTTGTCTTGATAAACAAAAAACACCTATTTTACCATTTTACAAAAATCCAGTGGGAGGGGGAAAAAGGGGGGTTGAATACTTTTATCAGTATACCTATATTTCCAAAAACCAAAGATGTTACAAGTGTGAAATCTGGCACTTACAATCTTCTTGAAAAATAAAAAAACACATGTTTTACCATTTTCCACGAATCCCACGTGGTGGGTGAAAAAAGGTGGGGTGAACACTTTTAAACAGGATACCTACGTCTCAAAAACAGAAGATGTTACAGACGTGAAAATTGGTATTTAGATTCGTCTTGAAAATAAAACAACACGTATTTTACCATTTTAGAAAAATACAGTGGGGGGGCAAAAAGGGGATGAATACCTTTATCACTATACCTATATTTCAAAAACCAATGATGTTACAGGTGTGAGATTCGATATTTACAATCTCTGTGCAAAAAAAACCATGTTTTACCATTTTCCGAAAATCCAGTTAAGGGGGGTGGGGGAAAGGGATGTGAATACTTTTATCAGTTTACCTATATTTCAAAAACCAAAGATGTTACAGGTGTGAAATTTGGCACTTACATTCTTCTTGAAAAATAAAAAAAACACGTGTTTTACAATTTTCCAAAAATCCCAAGTGGGGGGGAGGGGGGTTCTACCAAAAAAACCTCAAGTTTCTTTTAAAAAACAATTTTAACAAATCCTAAAATCCATGCGAGCGAAGCCGTGGGCAAAAGCTAGTGTTTTTACATAAGCAAGAAATCATTTAAAGTTTGCATTTTTGAAGTAAAGTAAAATCATTTTTAATGGGTACCAAGGAAGACCACACAAAAAAATGTACTTCATAGAATGATGGTTGTCCGTTTCACATTTCCTAATTCATCGACTGGCATAACCTTTCACCAAACAATAAAAGAGAATCATTGCTGTAAAAGTAACTCACAAACAATGCAGTCACTGTGATACTAGGGATGACAGTTGGGAAGCCAGGAAGGTGGTCATGGAATGGTGTAGTTCTAGCATAGAGAAGGGTTGGATGATATCGTGGTTTGGGTCTGATCCCAAAGCTTTGGACAGACCACATGTTCCCATCACAGACAATTTATTATCAGGGTTATTCAGAGAGCACCGAAATGTAACCGACATTTCGGTGTTCTGTCGTTCCCCGCACTTCGGGAAATCAAATTTCCTGACTGCAGTGAATTCAGCATTCACTGCAGGGTCCCCGAAGTGCAGGGAAAATCTGTCGACCGCATCTGAAAATCTGCTGCAAAACCACCATATCGAACATAAAAACTGTCATAAAATGACTGAAAAAACATTGCATAAATCTGAAAAAAGCCGACCATGTGCTGTAAAAGTGTCCAAGAAAAGCTGACGATCCACTGAACACAGTGCTGACAAGCTGCTGGAAAAAGTCGACAAGCTGACGAACGGGATAAATAAAAATAATAAGATTGAAAGTTTCAAAATTTGAAACTCTTTTTGAAAAAAAGCAATTGGATGAAAATGCCTGGAAATAATATATAAGGTCCTATGAATAATAATAAAAGGTTTTTTTTACAGAAAAAAAAAAATCGGAAATTTCTTTTTCCCCAAAAAATCTAAAAAATCCTAAATAAATAAAGAGACTTTTTGCTGTAGATTAAAAAAATAATTGGTTTAACAGATATTGAATACAAACGAGAATTTTTAACATTGAAACCTATGGGATTCGCATGATTAAACCTGCCAAATGAAACCACCGAACATCAGGGCATTTCACTGAAATTTTTCTGCTGTTTGGGGTTCTCTGAATAGATTAACCATTGCTTCTCTATGGGGATTTCACTGCTGCCGAACAGCACTTTATATCGCTGGCAATTCGCCAAAATTTGGTGAACTGTCTGCACTCTGAATAGCCGAATGGCCACAAAATTGCACTGTACTGGAAAATTCACTGTTCAGTGCAATTCCGGGGCCAGATCATCTCTCTCTGAATAATCCCTATTGTATGTGCTCCTTAGCCCTTTAATGTCCAAATATACACAGATAAAATAGGAAAACAATTTATATTCTATATTAATGAGGTAATTATTACAGCACTTCAAGTCTTGGTGCTTCATTGACCTTACATAAATGTGCAAAATGTAAGAAAATTCCTCCATCAATAATTTTAATTTGGAAATCATTTCATTTAAACATTAATTTACAAACTAATAACCTTAAGTATTTGCCTGAATGGAAGGACATTAGCTAATGGGAAATATCAGAAATAACTTTAAGTAATCCATATAAGTATGTTTGCATGAATTCAACAGAATAGGTTAAATACATTTATCATGTAGTTGAACAATATTATTACATTTCCTCACGTAATTAAAATAATGTTATTACTTTGTTATATGTTGTATGTTAAATTTTGCAATTAAATTTAACATGTATTTTGTTATATTTCCTTTTTTTAGGATGTTCAGGAGCACTCGCCAAGCAGTTTGTTTCTGAAAATCCTTCATCTACCATCACAATAATGGATTTGCCTAAAGTAGTAGAAGCTGCAAAAAAACATTTTATAACTGAGGAGGAGCAACAGATTTCTTTTCTTGAAGGTGTAGTAGAAATTTCAATGGATACTTCAGTCACCAATAAAATGTTTCTGTATGTATTTTTTTTTCTTTTAATACAAACTTCATACATTCAGAAATGACTTGTAATAGAAAAATCTGAATCTAGAGGTCAGCAATACTCTGCAGTTGTACTATCCTTTTTTCCCATTTAAAATGTTTATTGATTTTCAGTATAGTTTTCAAGTAACAAACATAAGCAATCAGTAGTGTATCACAAGAAAATGTAAGAGGAATCGCAGTAGTAAGAAAGAAAAATAGTAAGTAGGAAAGGGAAGGAACAGGAAGTAGTTCAGTAATGATGAAGGCGGTTGCAGATGTTATCTTAAAACAACCCTGCCACCTAGCGAGTGCAGAGGCCTGTTCAATACCTCAGCAGCTGCTGAATTGCTGCAGCGCAGCAATTCAGTTTGCTGCAGCAGTGTCGTTGAACCCGTTGGATGCGAATTTTGAATCCAAAATGGCCGACGATTTCTTAATGAAAAATTCAGATTGTTTTTCGGATCACTCGGACAAAATATGATAAATAAAAGCAGTCAGCACAATTCCGTTTTGTATGCACACACCACAAATGATAGTTTTTAATGAATAAACGTTATGTTTACTTCTGAAACAATATATAAATTGAACTGTAATACAGGGGTCAAAATGTTCACTGGCCCTCTCGCAATTTGCGAGTAGAAACCGGGAGAGTGCGAGTGAAAGTTGGGCTGGGATCAGGGATCAGCAAGGTGTCCGTGAATGGCCCTTGCACGCACAGTCTGCCTCTGCATCTCAATGACTCACAGTCCAGAGACGGAGGATCAGGAGAATTCAGCCCTTCCTAACTCCTGCTTGATGCTGTGTGAGTGACACAGTGCGTCCTGTGCACCCTGATGATGTGTCAAAGTGCCAGCACCTGACTCCCTTCCAGCGAGAAGGAGATGCGCTGATGCTGGAGTTTGGAGCTAGGAGTGTAAAGTAAATGGGACAGAAACTTTAGTAATCTATGTGGGTGGGGGCTCCCCCCTCCGCATTCTTTTTCCGACGCCAAACTGTTCTCAAAGCAGCAAATCACTCCTCCTCCTCCTCCTCCTCCTCCTCCTCCTACTAAATCATCCTTGGGGCTGCCGGGGAAGCGTGCTGTCAGAGTGCATGCTGGCCATGGAGTCCCTCAGTACAGGCAATAAATACCAATACTGCCCTGAACACTTCCTCCCAGCCCAGGTCACAGGGATCCCGACCTGGGAATAAATTCATATTGGCCACAGCAGCACTGGGTGGAGAGGAGATCATCTCTCTGTACAGAACCATATTAGCAGGACAGGAGAGGTAAGAAAAAAAACCTGTAAATATCTGGGGAAAACTCAATTTTAAAGCCTGCAAAAAGGAATAATAAAGGTTAAAATAATAAAGTGCCCTGCAAAATGGATAAAAGTCTGTATGGGGGGGGAGCTGGGCAGCACCTTAGCAGGATAGTGGTGGGGTGGGAGCTAGTATGACCCTCCTTGATTAATGTTGTTGCAGGCTGGTGGGGGGGGGGTTATGCCTAGGCCCTCGTGTCCCAAGGAGCTTGTACTCCATGCTTTTCATTCAGATCCTCAGTCCAGCAATGGGAGATCATACACTCCGTTGCTCGTGGTTTATGTGCATGGACGTCTCATGGATGCCAGGTTAGGAAAAGTATGTGACTTTTTTTCTTACCAAGGGCCCAGTTCCAACAGAGTTAGTAAAAGAGAGCTGCTAAGGAGAAAACATTGTGTGGTCCAGTAACTGATAGTGACTTTCCATGGAACTCCCTCCCCACATTAGACTCTCCCCATCTCTCCAGTCCTTCAAGAAGTCTCTGAAAACGCATTAATTTAGAGAAGCCTATCAGCTCACTCCATGCGTCCCCAACTGTACATTTCTTGCTCTTCTTCCCATTCAGTCCTCATGCACCCCCGCTACTTCACTTACCCTATTCACCCTCACCTAATGTGTCACCCCTCTCCTCTTAGATTGTAAGCTCTTGAGCAGGGTCCTCCCTCCTTCTGTTCCGTGTGTGTAACGTGTGTATATTTGTTATTCTGTCTCTCCCATTGTACAGCGCTATGGAATTTATTATTGCTTTATAAATACTTGTAACTGTAATTGGCTCTCTGTTATAGTAGCTAATTTGTAATAGAGTTGGTACCAGCAGTTGCTTGAGCCATAATAATAGGGAGGAGCTCAAAGATACCTGCAGTGTCTGGTATTGACTCCTAGAGTCCATAGGATTCGGAATCAAGCATTTCTCTGCTTCGAGTCCTGAGTGAGCTCATATGCAGGATCGCACAAGGATGTCAGAGAAGCAATGGAAACTATTTTTTTTCTCCGGGCTCAACTGGTTGCAGGCAGACAAAGTGGCAGATCCCACCACCATTTGCATTGTGTGATTAAAGGGTAAGTTTAGGGATATAGGCACTGTGATACGCTCATACACGGCGCACATTTCTAAGTTTTATTAGGCTAGGGTCAGACGAACGCATTCAGTGCGGACTGTGTGTCCGTGCACAACAGACATACTTTCTGACTGATGACAAGGTAGTGGCCACACAGTCCATTTTTGTGACTGATGTTTTTTTGACTATTGTAGAAGGGAAAATAAATTAATATGAAAAACATTTTGTCCGTCAAAAATGCTGGACGTCACAAATGCAGTCCGTCTGACTACGTTCCATCACTCACACACAAAGCTATGCGGACGCTGCGGACGCAGCGCACTCTGTGTGTCCGTTCTAGCAGATTTACGTTCTTACCTAACCTGCATCCGTTTGCCACATCCGTTATGTGTCCGTAGTTCCGTGCGGACGTACTTTGTGTGTGGGGCTCCATTGGTCATAATTATGCTATAACGGACATACAAATGTGCGGCAACACGGACGTGATCAGTGCGCTCGTCTGACCCGAGCCTAACTGTGGAGCTCATATATCCTTTACATAGGGTCACTGCTCTCACTGCAAGGAAAATGTGCAGTATGGGACTGGGTTAGGAAGGTTAACTGTTGGCGAGTAACTTATAAGGCCTGGCTAGTAGCTCAGGACCTGAAATTTTGAGCCCTGCTGTAATATATGTCTATGTGCAGGGGGAAATAATAAATAAATATTTTGTGCTTTGGTGAACAAAAACCTCAAAATTAACATTGCTGTACGGAATTATTACTTGCTTCGAGGCGGCGGCCATCTTGCTGTACGGCATTCTTACTTGCTTCATGGCGGCGGCCATCTTTAAAACATCACACTCAGCAACACGCAGCATCTCCTCGGGTCGCTGCAAGTGCTAGGTTAGCACTGCTGAGCGCTGAGCGGTTGAACGGCGTTCAATGGCAAGTTGCTAACTTAGCACTTGCAGCGGCTGAGGTATTGAACGCGGCTCAGGAGATCAGGTAGGTGTCCCATATGAGTAAACCACCAGTGGGAGCAACCTAGATACATGGATGGATGAACATCGTGTGATACAAATATAAGTCCGGCCCCCTACACGAAGCACTCACTAGATGCAGTGTAAAAACAGGCATATCATATAACGGGGTGTTACCCTTCTCCCAATTCGGTCAGCCTTCGTCAGTATTCATCAGTGAAAATGGCAGGCAGTTGGATAAATGGGTCCCCAGTGCTTCATGATTGATCACTTCAGGGTCACTCGGGTCATCCTCCCATCCACTTGGGATGTAGTTTAAAATACGGAGCACTTTTGGATTCCAATAAAATGCTGTTTATTAAAACAATAAAATCAAATCCGTGTCATATCCGTGTCAAATCCAGTCATACCATAGGGGATTAAGACCAGGGCCATGTATATAAATGGTAATGCTAGGGGGTCATGGCCCCCTATATATATTGCCTGCCCTTTTTGTGCTGTTACATCTTTGCTGGAGCATTTTGTTGCCTGTCTTAGATGGGCAACACAATATAGAATTAGGTAGTGGTGTTGCTACGAAGTCATGGCCCCCTATTTATACTGCCTTCCCTCTTTGTGTGCCTGCTCCATGACGGCTAGGACCTGGCTCTCGGCTATCAGATGCTGAAGAGACATACTCTACATGCTGGGACCTGAAGCAGGAATATTGCAGCTACAGATGATTCTGGTGGGGATTTTAATCAAGAGGGAGAAAGAAAGCAGAAGTCAGCAGGGCAAAAGGAGGGGATGGGATCTGATATCCTGTAATGCAGGGTTTGAGGCCCCTGTGTAGTGGTATGAGTATGGAACCCAATGGCAAGCCGAGGGAGTAAGGAAGCCAAGAGGCCACGTTGTAATAAACAAGTTTAGTGAAGCAAAAAGGAAAGTAACTTAAGTCCAGAACAACGGTATTGCTGAGGTGGTCTTCTTGAGGAGTAGGGATTCTAATGAATAGGCTAGGAATGCAAATCAAGTAACAAAAGTTCCAGAAATAATGCAATAGTAACTAAGGTGGCAGAAGAAGACTGCGTAATCGATGTGGCAATCCGGGTCGATGGTCAGGAGAAGGCAGCGTGGTCGATATGGCAATCCGGGTCGATGGGCAGGAGAAGGCAGCGTGGTCGATATGGCAATCCGGGTCGGTGGTCAGAAGAAGGCAACGTGGTCGATATGGCAATCCGGGTCGATGGGCAGAAGAAGGCAGCATGGTCGATATGGCAATCCGGGTCGGTGATAAGAAGAAGACAGCGTGGTCAGGAACACGAGGAGCACTAGGAAACTGAAGTGTAAGGGCAACAGTATAACCTGGTTAATGAGTTGAGAAGGGCGGCAGGTTTAAATAGGGTTCAGAGGATCATAGGAACACCCTTCACCTGGGTATCGTAGGTGGAGTTGAGATACCTGAGATCTTGGTAGGTCAATGGGAGGAATTTGAGGATCTCCAGAACAGGTGTCAAACAGTACCCATAATCGGCCAGGCGAGGGCGCCAGAGTACCAGGTGTTTCGTTACTTATAGGGAGGCATGCAATCGCGCATGCGCGCTTCCACTCCCGGCATTTGGATCTGGTCGGCGGCATGGGGCGTACCCTGGGCTTCCTTCTCCATCCTGTGGACCGGGAACGCGGAGCAGCGCACCACGAGGGACCTCGGGTGAGTATGGCGTGTGTCCCAGCATGGCGGTCCGGACCGGGAGCGGGCCACAGAGCGGGGCATTACATATCCTCAAATATAAATTCAGAACATTTCAGATTTGTAGGAGAATAACATTTTATTTATTAAAATGAACCATTTTCTTGATGCCGCCCAGTCCCCTTTTTCGCCTCCAAAACGCTGTTCTTCTCCACCCCTTCTGCTCGAGGGTGTTTCAGATTATGTGACAAGTATATTAGACATGTGCGATTCGGTTCGTACCTATTCGGAAATGGTCCGAAATATCGGCAATTCAATAATTCCGATCGCCCCGTATTAAAAATTGCCGATGTACAAACCAATTGAATAAAATAAATTCAATTCAATCTGCTTTTTTCCGATTATAATCGGTCAGGTCCGAATATAATCAGAAAAATTCTGATTTAATAGGAATAGGAAAAAAAGGTAGCCCTAACCTAACTCTAGTGTTAATTATAAGACACACAGAAACTGTGTGTAGGGAGTGAGGGTATGATCCTGATAGTCAGATGATACACAAGTGGAGCCATGTAAATAAGATACAATGGGGTTTATTGTAGTCATAAAAGTAACCAGCAATATGGATGGAGAGGGATAAGGCAGGAATGGAGCTGGCCCAAGGGGTTTGTAGGAAGGGAGGAACAATACACAGGGATACACTGAGGGCATCACAGCAGGAGACTTACGAGAGACACGAGACAGAAAAAGGGCTGACAGGACAATTGGGTAGCAGGGCACAGGAGACGTGGGAACCAGGATGCAGGGGCACTGGAGACGTGGAAATAGCTGTAGGCAGAAAGAGAAGTCAAATATCCAGGCAACGGGTCGGGGCAGGTGGCTGGCAGGAAACGTAGTCAACGTCCAAGTGAAGGTCGTTACACAAGGGAAATCCAATAGCGAGGAAGGAGCACAGGTAGGGAGCAGGCTTCAGGAGAATGTTCACCAAGTAAGGCAAATGCAGAAGCACTGCACTATGGGTACTCCACCTTTATAAAGGGGAACACAGGGCTCGTTAGTGGAAGCACCTGGATCTTAGCAGAGAACCAAAACAGGCTGGATGGAAACAGGGCATTGCAGGAAGGGTGCTGCCAAGGATCAGCATGGAGCAGCACGGGTTTTGCCCTTCCTGTGGCGGCGGCGGAGTGATTCGTAGTACTATAACCGTAACCCTAGCCCTAGCCTAAGTCTAGCCCTAACCCTAGCCGTCACCTAACCCTACCCCTGACCCTAATCATGACACACAGAAGCTGTAACCCTAGCCCTCGCTCTAACCCTAGCCCACCTTAACAATTTTGCAAAGGTTGCAAATATCAGAGACAGCTGACTATAACAGATATTTACGATATTCCAAAATGGACTGATACTGAAATATCGGAAGCTTCCAATATTTTGAATCGACTAATTCTGTTTTTCCTGAATTTGATCTTTTCAGATTCTGAAACAATCTGAACCGAGCCATATTTTTCTGCACTGCACATGTCTGTATCACACATTCCTATTGTTTTATTTGACTTTGCAAGTGTTTTTTGGTGCACCATGGTGTGATTTTTACTGCTGTATTCAAATCAATTTTTTTTTCCTATTTTCATTTGTTCATAAGTACTTTTATTATTAATAATATTTATTTATAAAGCGCCTGCATATTCCGCAGGGCTGTACAATGGGCACAATACAGACAGGGTAACAATACATTGAACAACATTTGATAAACCAGTGCAGGAGGAAACGAGGGCCCTATTCCTGTGGGAACTCACAATCTAGAAGTGTTGGGGGTGGAAACAGGAGGAGAGGACTGCAAGGTGAGAGTGATGGACTGCAAGGTGGGAGTGATAGACTGCAAGGTGAGAGTGATGGACTGGTTATGTCTGTGAGTCGGGTGGTAGGCTTCCCTAAATAGGAATGTCTTTAGGGGAAAGTCTGACTGTACTTTATTCATTTCTTTGTAATATACATGTATGTGTTATGTTTGCTGATGTCTTCCTAATGGCATGGTTTTTATTCTAACTCAAGGAGATTTCTTTAATGATCCAATTCCTGAAGCAGATCTATATATTATAGCCCGTATAGTCCATGACTGGAAAGAAGATAAATGTCTCCAGTTGTTGACGAAAATTTACCAGTCATGCAGACATGGTGAGTTTCCAATGGTTCCTTGTAATTAATTAACCTGTGAAATAATCAGTTGTTGAGTCCAGTAGAAACGCGTGGCAACTGTGTCCCTCTACTATTTCCACTCGGGAACGACATTATGCTGGACTTTAACCCGCTATGTGTGCGGGGGCTTCTATCAAAGTGGAAGACAGTATACTCCCACATGCTCTGCTTCAAAGACAGAGCGCCTGTTCTAAATGCCACCATTTGCTGAGCCAAGCTGCAACAGGGTAGGAAGGAGAGAGGACATGGGGACAGTTGGTCTGTGACATGCTGGCTCTCTCACCTCTTTGGACTGAGCCCCTGATCCTCCACCTGCTGATACAGCCAGGATCACTTGTCAGGGGTCGGGAAAAGGGAAGCAGTGAAGTGACCCACTAGATTACCAGGGATTTTTTTTAATATATATTTTACAAATTGAGTCACTAACACAGCAGCTCATTTGTAATAGAGCCAGTACTAAGGAGGAACTCATGGATAATAACAAACAGCGCATTTGTCCATTAGTGGCTTTCTATTACCGGCTGAGCTGGAGCATGTGGGACATTTTTTGAGTTCCTGCAATTCTTTTTTATGGATTTAACTCCTGGAAATTAGACATGTGCACAGCACAAAATTTCGTTTTGAACTAATGGATTAGTCCTAAAATGCAATTTATTTAGTTGCTAAAGAAATTCGTTTTCAGTTCTTTAGTATGAAAACTAATTTTATTCATCCGAAAACCAGTGGATACAATTACTATTGTAGTGGCTCCTCAGAGGGCTGTGATCGCTGCTTGTTACAGTATCTCTCACTCTCAGCACAATGTGCCAGGCAAAGCTGTTACAATAACTGACTGCTGCTCATCACAGTGCTCAGAGTTTCAGTAAAACTAGTAAATAATATTTTTATATAAGAGGTTAGAACAATATTATTTCCTTGTTTTACTGAAACTCTGAGCGCTGTTACAGTCAGTTACTGTAACAGCTGAGCCTGATATATTGTACTGAGATAATATAACAAGCAGCCGATCACAGTGCTCACAGCCACTGGATTTAAAGGGCTAAAAAAAAGGCTTCTCTGTATAATGTACAGAACATCCTCCTGCATTAATTAATACCCCTCTCTGTATAATGTAGATAACATCCTCCTGCATTAATTAATACCCCTCTCTGTATAATGTATACAACCTCCACCTGCATTAATTAATACCCTTATCTGTATAATGTATAGAACATCCTCCTGCATGAATTAATGCCCCTCTGTATAGAACTTCCTACTGCATTGGCATGTGGAGGGTGCAGAACTTCGGATGTTGCGCTCTTCATTGCTGGTCTCCTTCACTCAATGTAATATCACAAAAAGGACTGAAACTAAAATGTAGTGCATTTTATTTTAGTTTCTTTCGTTTTTTGTACTGAGCAGTTTCGTTTCTCTTGAGTCATATGAAAACTAAATTATCCCAAAATTCGGACTAAATCGTTTTAGTACTAAAACGAATGCACATGTCTACTGGAAATAGCATTTAAAGAAATTGACCAAAGGGCACGAAACCGATTACCTCAATGTATGTGTGTGTTTGTGTTCTGCATTTACCCAGAATCATGTTCATCCTTTTCATATTATCTTTCAGTTTCGGCCCAGAAACGTATTAGTACTTCCTCGCTGTGTTTCTTTAGCAATCATAATATCTATTGAACATCTTATAACATATACAGTTGTGTTCAAAATTATTCAACCCCCACTGAAATTGAATGATCAAAATCAATGTCAAACTGGCCAAAACACTCAGTCATCTTGCTTACAATTAAATCAAAGAGGCACGTGTAGGTCAAACAAATATAACATAACATTTATAATGAAATAACCACAAATGTCTTTTCTGTGCTCACATCATTATCAGTTTTATTCAACCCCAAGTGACATTCAATCTTAGTACTTAGTACAACATCCTTTTACAGTTATAACAGCTTTTAAACATGAAGCATAGCTTGACACAAGTGTCTTGCAGCGATCTACGGGTATCTTCGCCCATTCGTCATGGGCAAAAGCCTCCAGTTCAGTCACATTCTTAGGCTTGCGCACTGCAACTGCTTTCTTTAAGTCCCACCAGAGGTTCTCAATCAGATTTAAGTCAGGTGACTGCGATGGCCACTCCAAAATGTTCCAGCCTTTAATCTGCAACCATGCTCTAGTGGACTTGGAGGTATGCTTGGGATCATTGTCCTGTTGAAAGGTCCAACGTCTCCCAAGCCTCAGGTTTGTGACGGACTGCATCACATTGTCATCCATTATCTCCTGGTACTGAAGAGAATTCATGGTACCTTGCAAACGCTGAAGCTTCCCTGTACCTGCAGAAGCAAAACAGCCCCAAAGCATGATTGACCCCCCGCCATGCTTCACAGTAGGCAAGGTGTTCTTTTCTTCAGAGGCCTTGTTCTTCCTCCTCCAAACAAAGCGTTGATCCATGAGCCCAAACAGTTCTAACTTTGTTTCATCAGTCCACAGAACACTATCCCAAAACTTCTGTGGTTTGTCCACATGACTTTTGGCATACTGCAGTCGACTCTTCTTATTCTTTGGAGACAGCAAGGGGGTGCGCCTGGGAGTTCTGGCATGGAGGCCTTCATTATGCAGTGTGCGCCGTATTGTCTGAGCTGAAACTTCAGTACCCACATCTGACAAATCTTTTCTCAATTCCTCAGCAGTCACACGGGGACTTTTCTCCACTCTACGCTTCAGGTAACGCACAGCAGTCGAAGTCAGCATCTTCTTTCTGCCACGACCAGGTAGCGTTTCAACAGTGCCCTTTGCCTTGAATTTGCGAATGATGCTTCCTATGGTCTCTCTTGGTATGTTTAACATCTTTGTAATCTTCTTATAGCCATTGCCCTTCCTGTGAAGAGTAATCACCTCTTCTCTGGTCTTCCTGGACCATTCTCTTGACTTCACCATGTTTGTAACCACACCAGTAAATGTCTAGAAGGAGCTGAGTATCACAGTCATTTTAATGCTGCCTAATTGGTGCTTATTATGCTTTATTGCTGCTCCGTGACATCCACAGGTGTTTTCAATACCTGATTGAAAACACTTGAATGAACCTCTGTTCTTCAGAGTGGTAGTCTTTAAGGGGTTGAATAATTGTGTCAATGAAGAATTCACAAAAGAAACATTTACTACTGTATTACAAAACCAATTGATGTCATTTTAGTTGCATATGGTTCTTTAAAAAGTCCTTGTAGGATTTCATTCTGAATACAATTACAAATGTACACTAAATTCCCTAAAACCCTTTACAGCATTGGGGGTTGAATAATTTTGAACACAACTGTAAGAAAAAAACAGTGAAGCGCCCACAATACCACACTTATCACAAAATATGTACCCCACAACCGTTCTATACCACACGCTGAGGTCTTCCCAACCACATGTCTAACAAAATCAGAAAATATTATAGCGCAAATCTCTAGCATTCTGCCCGTGGGAATACATATATATGGAAAAATGCCCAATAGATGTTCTGTCATGAGGATCTTTCCATCAATACATATATATATAAGAGAAAAAAGAAATGTTCAATATTGTGCAGTACTATCAATTAATAATCCTCATTGGGAAGAATGTATATATCCCCACAGACAGATTGACAGAGATTTTCGCTATACTATTTGCGGTCCCTGCGGCAGGTGGGACTGCACACAAGAGTCCTGCCAACCAGTTGGCTTGTGGTGCATGACATTGGCTGCTGCGGGACATGCGCGGCACGTCAGCTGATTAGGTAATATATATATACTGTATATAATTACTCCCATTCTATTCAAGCCCTGGAAACATCCTTTTATATAGGCTATTTTGTAACATTGTGCCTCAATATTAGGATATTAGGTAATAATAACAGTATTCTGTTAATGTTTCATTTTTCTGCAGAACAGTGGCAACACATCACAATTTTTACCTTGAGAACCAAGTACCCCTCACAAAAATGTTTGGCAAACTACATAGTGGTTCATTTATCATGTGCTTTTCCTCAAACAATTCTCCATCATCTCCCATTTATCTCCGCTACATGAATAACATTAAAAAGGCAATGCAGCTCACCAGAAAAAGTAAAGGTTTTGTTGTAATTTCATTAAAAAATATAATTATTCTTCAATGTCTTTTTCTAACACCTGAAGGAGGTGCCGTACTTCTTGTCGAAGCTCTGCTAAGTGAAGACAAAAGCTGTGCAGTAACTTCTCAGCTGTACTCTCTGAATATGTTGGTGCAGACAGAGGGCAAAGAGAGAACCCCAACTGAATATCAAAAATTGTTGACGGCTTCAGGATTCACCGACATTCAAGTTAAAATAACTGGGAAAATCTATGATGCGATACTGGGGAGAAAATAAATTGCAATGCTTTATTTGTTTATTTAACTTTGTGTTGTTACACAGTTGTGCTGTGTTGTTGAAACACATTTAAATATGTTCTGTGCACAGCCTTCACTCGGAAGCTGTCTACAATATATTCTGAATTCCATATTTCTTCTATACAATGTGGTATGGATAACTGCACCATGTATTAATATTAAATTGTATTACCTGACTTTATATTGTGTTCCTATTCCAAACAAATCAAGGTAAAAAAGAAGATGTATGTACGTGAAAACTTATTATTAAGCGATTCATTGTATTAATTTATTCCAAAATATGCCATTAGGGTATTGAATGAAACATTCACAGTTGTCCATAATGTGCAAACCAAGTCTTCTTTATTAAAAGAAGGAGCAGAATCTCTTCCCTAAAAATGAAGCAAACATGGAGCAGACTCTGTTGTTTTTGGTTAAGAGTTAATGTTAACCCTAACTCTAAAAGTAGCCCTAACCCTAAAACAAGCATGAATAATAACGCTAACCCTTATACAACCCTAATATTACCTTAACCATAACTATGAAAGCAACCCTAAACCTAAAACAAGCACAAAATACTAACCTTAATCCAAATACTAACCCTAACCCTAGAAGCAACTCTAACCCTAAAAGTAACACTTAAAACAACAAATTCTAACCCTAACCCTAAAAATAAACGGAGCCTCCTTTTTGCATTGTACTTGCAAAAGAAAACTGATGCCAAAAAAGCAACTTGTTTTCAGACAGTATAAATGTAAGCTATATTTTGAAATCTGTAGCATTACTACTTGCTTGCAGAAATTGGCAATTTTAGCATAGCATACCCCTTACCCTTTATCAAACAACTCTTTAATCCAACATTAATGACTTTAGCAACCTTCCCATTCCCTTCTAACATACTCTTATTGACCCTCTCATCTACATTCAATATTCAATTTAAAGTATCCCCTTTACTCCCATTTCCCCCTTTTCCATCAAGTTTTAAGTAGCTCCACTCTTTATTTCTAGGGCAATGTACTGCCCTCTCATCACATGGAGGTCACCCACAGCATATCAATGTCCAAGCTGAGATGGTTCTTTGGCCTTTCCTGCATTACAGCTACATGACAAGTTTAATTATTAAGGAGCTGTCAGAACAAAAAACAAATGTGTTTGTACTAGTTAGATATACCCTTTGTAGATATACTTTGTAGTTTCTTTTAAATGTTATAAAATAGATATTGTATATGCTTTGTGTCTAGTCTGAAATCTTATGTAGCAAAATTGCAAACCTAAATAAATGAGCTTAAGACTTCAAACATTTGCAATCATTACCTGTATGTATGTTTGAAAAGTTGTCAGGCTTAAGCAATTCATGGCCATCCATTGCAAACTAAATTTCCACCATTTGTTTCAACAAAGCTTAGATTTAAGAATTTTTCAACATGTGGTAAAAGCTGGTATGTTCCCATGCATGAAGCTGTTGTTGTTGCTTTTTGAATGTGTTGATTGGAGTGCTCTCTTCCCAGTTTGCTTGTATTTTATTTTTGAGACGCACCCACACTGAAAGCTTAGTTCAGGTTGAGTGCTACCCCCCATGTGTTATATATATATATAAATATATATAGGACTCCAAGATAGCAGGAAGCACTCGAGGTCTTCAGTGAGGATAAATATTTATTACAAGAAGCTAAAAAAACATCAACGTTTCGGCCTACACAGAGGCCTTCATCGAGTGCTTCCTGCTATCTTGGAGTCCTATATACGTCACGAGGGTTACCAGCACCGAGGCAGATTTCTACAAAAATCGGTATGTGTGCAGAACCTACTGGATTTTCTATAAATATATATATATATACCAATAATCCAAGGGGATGGAGTGCAGCGAAAACAATGTTCCTTTCTTTAAGTCCCAGGAGTAGATTTCCCAGATCCTGAAGAGATCTTTCTTTCTAGGGTAACCTCAAAAAAGGAAAAACATCATCGTGCGATTTGTTGTATACCACATGGATAAACCAAAGAAGCGTCAGCACACTCACGTGAAATAGAGCCTTCCTGGCTCTGGATGATGCCCCTCTGGGTTATTAACGGCTACCGACTTGCCCTTTTCGGTACAGGTATTCTTGATACTTCAAGTCTTTACACCCTTAAATATGGATACAGACAGGGCATAGCATAGACTGTAATACTATGGAAAACAGAAAAGTGGGAGAGAAATATACTCACTTTCTTGGACCTAACCTAGGTCCTTAGGAATCAGGCTCAGAAGTTGTTGTAGGGTACAACTTCAAATAAAACCCCATTCGGTGGAGTAAAAATCAAAAATTTAATAAAACACAGCATAAAATACAACAAAAATATAAAATAAGGGAATAATTAGTGACCAGAATGCATTTCGCCCGTTGAGATATCCTCAGTGGCTTCCTCAGCTGGTTTTACAGATCAAATGACCATTACTCCCTTTAAATACCCTAATCTCTCAATGGTTACCCAATTAGGAGTCTTCTTTTTGGCGGGGATTTCACCCCTACCAATCATACAATCCCTTTCATTTTGTTAACCTAATAGGTATAATAAAGCTAAAAGAAAAAAAAAAGCCCTTTCATTTTGTTAACCTAATAGGTATAAAAAAGCTTAAAAAAAATCTTTAAAACTATAGGACGATGAATGTACTCCTATACATCATATAAATCATCCTTGCATTGCAATCCCTTAATAATATTAATAATGTCCATTCTAGAAATAATAACGGAGATAACTTCACTCCAAGAAGGGATCAATATAACAACCACTCCCCTAGGTGGCGACGAGTGGGTAGAACAAATAACAAGAAAGCAAGATTGCCACCTTGGAGGGGTAATGCGGAATGTCATAATAGCCCATATTGCCCCAATTATACAGGATCTCTCAACACCTCTCGCCGATATAATAGTCCATATCGTTCCAATTATGGAAGACCAATCAGAGGATCCCAATATGGCAATGATCAGTATAGTCAAAGGAATTCATATACCCAAAGAGGAAAACGTAATGGAAGAGGTAACCCAGGTAGGGCAGGATATAATCATGTCACTACATCCAATAGATACAGTATCCTAAATAGGGACCAGGTTTTTCAGGAGGACCGGGAGGGCCCACCATTGGGGTTACAAAGCAACAACACCCCCTTAGGAGTAGATACTCAAATAGATCGAAGGGCCGTAAAAAGGAACTACGAAAACCCAGAAGAAGCAGAAGAGGAGGAAAGAGAGTTCTCCAGGGGAAAAAAGAGGACACCAGTAAACTCTATAGGGGTCTTCAATTTAAGTAGTATCCAATTGAAAGAGGCAGAAATTCAGGTCTATAAAAAAGGACTTAAGTTCGCGCCCAATCAGGGGTTGGAAAAATATGTATGTTGATATACAAAAATTTAAACGAAAACTATGTTTCAAAAAGGTCTTTAATAAGACTCCACTGGAGAGGATAGATAACAACAAATATACTACTTTGAGGAATCCCTCTACTTTCTATCCGAAACAAATGCTCTCAGATCCTATCCGAGCTTTTGAAAATCTGGTCCTAATGGACATTGATAACATCTCGACCGATCGCCATAAGAACAATTTGACTAGAAATGAGAGAACGGCACTTCAAAATCTCAGTAAAAATGACAAGATAGTTATCAAACCGGCGGATAAGGGGAGGGGGGGGGTTGTGGTATTGTTGGTAGAAAACTATGACAGAGAAGCTAAGAGGATTCTGTTAGACAATAGTAACTACAGCACTATTGATCATGATCTCACACAGGAAGTGCAAGATAAAGTCTTGTCTCTGTTAGATATGGGTATCACATTAAGAACTATTAATGAAAAAGAAAAAAAGATTTTATGTTTGTGAAGTTCCCTATGGTTCCAGTATTTTACTGACTTCTGAAGCTCCATGAAAATGCTGAGAACCCCCCTGGTCGCAAAATCATAGCGGGCATTGAATCTGTGATTAGTCACCTGTCAAGGTATATTGATACGCTCTTACAACCATGGGTAAAACTGATACCCTCCTATTTAAAGGATAGTATCAGTGTTCTACAGATTTTGCAGAATTACAATTGGAAAAATGAATATGTAATGGCCACTTGTGATGTACAATCCTTGTACAGTATTATACTCCACCAAAGGGGATGTAGTGCGGTCTGTAATTTTCTGAAGAATCATTCCACTGATCCACAGGAACAGGTCAATTTCCTCTTGGAGGGGATTGACCTTATCCTGAATAATAACTTTTTCAGGTATGAGAGACAACATTATATACAGGTGAGAGGAAATGCAATGGGGACTAGGTACGCACCCAGTTATGCCAACCTGTTCATGGCAGACTGGGAGAGCCAGTTTGTCTATGGCGGGCATGACTGGGTGCAAAACCTGGTCCTATTTAAGCGATACATAGACGAAATTCTGATTATATGGGAGGGTGATATAGAATCCCTGAACCAATTTTTTCTAAATGATAACAACTGGGGTATTGTTTTGGATTCAAATATAAGTGCCGTATCCATCAATTTCTTAGATCTTAATATTTATATTGAAGACTGCCAGATCAAAACCAGAACCTTTTTCAAACCGGTTGACATCAATAGTTATATTGACCAATCCAGCTGTCATGCCAAACACTGGTTGAAAGGGATCCCTAAGGGACAGTTTAGACACCTTAAAAGGAAATACACAGAGGAAGATCAATATCTGCAGCAAGCTCATAGATTGAAAAAAAACTTTCTGGAGAAAGGGTATGGGGAGTCTAGTCTCGATGTAGTCATTGAAGAAATTAGAACTTAGGACAGACAAGATACCCTCACATATAAACCCATCAACGAGAGTACAAATGATGAGATCATGTTCATAAGTGATTATAATCAACATACAGGAGCAGTGCACCAAATAATTAGGAAGTATTGGTCAGTATTACAAAGGGATCCAACTCTTAAGGACATCATAGGCGACAAGCCTAAACTTGTTAATCGGGGAGCCCCAAATATGAAAAAGATTCTAGTAAATAGTCACAGAAACCCATTGAAAGATAGGCATTTGTTTAATTTAAAAGAGGGTTTCTATCGATGTGGGTATTGTCCAGCTTGCAAATATTTAGGGCTTGGAAAACTTTTATTCCCAGTTTCACAGATAGGAACATTAGGGAATACAGAATTAAACGTGTAAATACGTGTAGAACGAAAATTATTATTTACAGAATCACTTGTCCGTGTGGGTTACATTACATAGGGCATACTATCAGACCCTTGTGCACTAGGATTAGAGAGCATATCCATAATATTTGTAAGGGGTTGGAGACTCATTCGGTCCCAGCACATTTTAAGGAAATACACGGACAATCTCCTAAAGATTTGTCATTTATTGCCATTCAGAAAATAGGTTGCCATTGGAGAGGTGGGGATTTTAATTAGAAAATAAACCGTGTTGAAATGAAATGGATACATACCCTGGGCACCTTAACCCCTTTGGGTCTAAACTTGGATTTTGAATTGTGGCATTTTTTATAATCCCAGGTCTAGTTATATATGGCTACTTTTGGGTAGACGGTTTATGTAAAGTTTCAAATTAGATTTTAGGAAGCATTATAAGGGATAATATTTTAGTTATGATTGCCACCTTTGGGCTGCAGCTCCCTTCTCCATAGACATTGGTGACCAGATGGAGCTGCAGTGCAAGGATGATTTATTACAGTACATTCATCCTCCTATAGTTTTAAAGATTGTTTTGGTTTTTTTGCTTTATTATACCTATTAGGTTAACAAAATGATTTTTTTTTTAGCTTTATTATACCTATTAGGTTAACAAAATGAAAAGGATTATATGATTTGTAGGGGTGAAATCCCCGCCAAAAAGAAGACTCCTAATTGGGTAACCATTAAGAGATTAGGGTATTTAAAGGGAGTAATGGTCATTTGATCTGTAAAACCAACTGAGGAAGCCACTGAGGATATCTCAATGGGCGAAATGCATTCTGGTCACTAATTATTCCCTTATTTTATATTTTTGTTGTATTTTATGCTGTGTTTTATAAAAATTTTTATTTTTACTCCACCACATGTGGTTTTATTTGAAGTTGTACCCTACAACAACTTCTGAGCCTGATTCCTAAGGACCTAGGTTAGGTCCAAGAAAGTGTGAGTATATTTCTATTCTACTTTTCTGTTTTCCATAGTATGCTATGCCCTGTCTGTCTTAACCCCTTAAGGACCGCTGACGTACCCTGTACGTCCTGTCCACGGGTCTCCCTTAGACCCGCGGACGTACGGGGTACGTCAGCGGCGCCTAACCCCACTCCCGCCCGACACTTACCTCCCTTGCTGGATCCCTCAGCGATCTAGCAGGGAGGAAGCCTGCCCATGTGATTTACATGGGCCGGCGAGGTTGATGACGTCGCCACGCTGCGTGGTGACATCATCAGCAGGTGCCCCCATCTAAATCAATGGAGGGGAGGGGGGGCTCCATCGGAGCCCTCTATCTCTCCAACCATTGAAACTAGGGAGATGCTTTTTGCACCGCTGGAAAGGGGAGAGTCTCCCCTTTTCAGCGATGTATAGCATTAACCATTTCGCCACCGAATCGCGTTTCGGCGCTAATTGGCACCAAAACGCGATTTGAACCTGGAGGGGGGCTGACATCTTGGATGTCAGCCAAGCCTCCAGGTCCCCCCCACCCACTGACAACCTCACCATATGTGTGAGGATGTCAGTGGGCCAGTTAACCATCTAGCTGCCATGTAGAGATAAGGGGATACTAAGGATCCCCCTATCTCCCGATCCATGGCAGCTAGATGGTCATATTTGACATCATTTGAAAGGCCTGATCATGGCCTTTCCAATGATACCAAACATGACCAGGTTTGGTTTAAAAAAAATAAAAAAAATAAAAAAAATTTAAACAAAATTAAATAAAATAAAAAATGTTTTTTTTTAATTTTTTTTTGTCTGGGGGGGGTTTAATTAAATAGGACCTAGGCTGTCATCTCAAAATAATTAGCACAAAATGGTCAGAATGAGCGCAGCGCACATAGGTGAACTGGCTCAGCAGTGAAAGGGTTAAAAAGCAAAAACATGTAAAAATTGGGTATTTCTAGTCTCGGGACAAAATTTTGAAACTATTTAGCTTGGGTCTTTTTTGGTGGTTGTAGATTTTGTGGATTAAATTACGAAAAAGTGTGTTTTTACCATTTTTTCATCATATTTCATATTTTTTTATAGTAAATTATTGGATATGATGGAAATAATGGTATTTCTAGACAGTACATTTAATGTCGGGAAAAAGGGTGTATAATATGTGTGGGTTGAATAAACGAGTAAGAGGAAGCTTTGACCTAAACACTAACAGCGCAGAAACGTAAAAACAGCAGCGGTCACTAAAGGACAGATTTGTGTAAAACCGCCCGGTCACTAAGGGGTTAATAACCCAGAGACGCATCATCCAGAGCCAGGAAGGCTCTATTTCACGTGAGTGTGCTGACGCTTCTTTGGTTTATCCATGTGGTATACATCAGATCGCACAATGATGTTTTTCCTTTTTTGAGGTTACCCTAGGAAGAAAGTTCTCTTCAGGATCTGGGAAATCTACTCCTGGGACTTAAAGAAAGGAACATTGTTTTCGCTACACTTCATCCCCTTGGACTATTGGTATATATTTTGGTGGTTCGGGACAGGAACCACGTGCGAGTGCATGTAGTGATCCTTCCTTAATATCTTATCAGCACTGCCGTATTGTGTTTGTAAATATATATATATATACAGGGTTATCCAAAGAGATCCGAATTGCTTGAGAAAGGTAACCGAATGCTGAAATTCAGCGTTCGGTTACCTTTCCTGGCCATTCGGCTATCCAGAGAGCAGGCAATTCGCCAAATCCTGGCGAATTGCCTGAACATACGGTGCCTGTTCGGTGCCTGTTCGAGGGCAGTGAAATCCCCATGAAAAAGCACTGCTTCGGCTATTCAGAGAACACAAACCAGCAGTGAAAGGTTCCCCTAATGCCCTGCCATTCGGTGGTTTAATTCGGCAAGTTTAATCAGGCGAATCCCATAGGCTTCAATGTTAAAAATATTCCCGTTTTAATTCAATATCTAATAAACCGTTCATTATAAAATTCTGCAGCAAAAAGTCTCTTTATTTATAGGTTTTTTAGGATACTTTAAGCATTTTTCAGATTTTTTTTTTTTTTTTAAAAAGTCCGATTTTTTTTTTTTTTTTTTCAGTTTACTTATTTTTTTTGTAACAGCCCTCTTTATTATCATTCCCTGGACCTCCTGCGAAAATTTCAGACATTTTCGCTCAGTAGTTTCTTTGCAAACAGCGTTTCTTTTTCCCAGATTCATACAAATGGTTTTTCTAATTTATTCACTGCCTCCTCTACGTCACAGCTGCTTCGGCTCTGTGTGATTCGGCTCATGTTCGGCTCCTGTTCGGCTTCTTCGAAGGTTAATCCAGATGTTTTTGCTTGTTTTCAGCGTGCATTCGGTTAGTTTTCGTCGGGTTTGCGGCAGCTTTTCCCTGCAATTCGGTGACCCTGTGGTGTTTGCTGAATACACCGCGGGGTCACCGAAATGCAATCGGCAAAAGGAACCGAATTGAAGAGAACGAAAAGTCACCGAACGTGCGGTGACTTTTCGAATCTCTTTGGATAACCCTGATAGTGTTTATTATTGCAGAAGCAACCTGCACATCATAGCAATTCAAAGAATTGCATCCCAGAGTTCCTGTGCCACATTCCCCATATGCAGCAAGGAACTCTGGGTAGGATATGCAAATGACCCCTGTCTCACCTTTATGCATCCTGGATCTGTTATTACGACAGAACCCTAAAATCAATGCTATGCCACACTATGGCTTTCTAGCAGAGATAAGGTTATGCAACTGGTCAAAGCCACTCCTAGGACAGCGCTGTTTCAGGTTTGTTGAACCCTCATCAGCTAGGGGGTAGGCATGACCAATTGCAGTGGATGCTTGGACCGTAGGGTAAATTAGAGTGGCTTTGACCAGTTGCATAACCGTATCTCTGCCAGAAAGCCATTGTATGGCATAGCATTGGTTTTAGGGGTCTGTGTAATAACAGATCCAGGATGCATAAAAGTGAGACAGATGTCATTTGCATATCCTACCCAGAATTCCTTGCTGCATATGGGGAATGTGGCACAGGAACTCTGGGATGCAATTCTTTGAATTGCTATGATGTGTAGGTGGCTTCTGCAATAATAAAACACACTTATTTAGTGTTATAAATGATGACGATAATAATAATAATACTTGGCAGCCATGTTCATCTCACTACATCATCCCTGCAAATTATATATATATATATAATGTTTAGTTAGCACCAAACATAAGATTTAGTCTTATTGTATATCTACACACCAAATGAAGGAAGATAAGGCTTCAAAAACATATTGAAAACATTTCATAGTCTAATTCCTTTTTTTTGTTCTATTTCCCTTCAACAAGATTATACATATTTTTTTTTTCTCACTGGACACATTCTTTAAAAGAGCTGAATGCTGGATAGAGCACACCAGAAAAAAAAATAGATGATAAGTAGGGACTTCAACCTGGTCTACGTGAGGTAACTATGTGAGAGTGTCACTGGTTCCTGCATGGCTTCACATATCTACTCCACTCCGGTCAGCGGGCGATCTCCATCTGTCTACACCTGCACACCTCTCACCTCCAAGACTTCTCAAGGGCAGCTCCGGTCCTGTGGAATGACTTGCCTTGCCCTATCAAACTCTCCCCTGACCTTCAGGCCTTCAAGAAATCTTTCAAAACTCATCTCTTCAGATTAGCGTACCACATCACTGCAAGTCATCCCTCTGCTCACCTACTCACACGTGATTGAAGCTGCTTCAATGGCCCCACCATTCCTGAACCACTGGCATCAATGATCCTGTTGTCCAGAAAAATTCCCTCGTCTTCCTCAACCTCAATCCCTCTAGACTGTAAGCTCCTATGACCAGGACCCTTTACACCTAGTGTTTCCATCCTATGTCTGTTTATCTGTATCTTTTTCCCTTTTGTTATTGTAAAGAGCTGCGGAAGCTGTTGGCGCTATATAAATAAGGACAATAATAATAATAATACTTGGCAGCCATGTTCATCTCACTACCACATCCATGCAAATCCTAGCTGCTTTTATCTCAAGATCTTTTAAAGCTGCTTCAAATTTTCTTGTATATTATCATCAATGTTGTTACTTTATTCAGTGATCTCCACTGATTTTCACAGAATAGACTTTCAAGTTTCCTTCTTGTGTGCGCCTCCTTTATTTAGGTATCTTTTCTTTGCCTTGGAGTAATATCTTCACCTCACACCTCAATCCACTTCCCCCTCTCAGCAATCAAATATCTCATCTCAAAATACAGCAACACAGTAATCTAGGTTGAAAAAGAACAGTGTCCGTCAGAGTGACTGCTGTTGATCCAAAAGTAGTCAAATTTTCCAATTATGCCCAAAAGTGGAAAAATCCTCTTGATTGCATAATGCCATTCAGATTTCCCCCTGGATCAACAAGCAATGTGTTATAAGTTTACAATGTAACTCAAAGTATGGCTCCTGTAACCTTTAATTCAAATGTCTTCAACATGTGCCTTAAGGTTACTACTAACCTTAAGTGAACGTGCATCTTTTTCTAAAGGATGAACTTTGTAAATGTTTCCAGCCAAACAATTTTTAATTTGTACCGTAATGTCACATGCCTCTTGCCATCGAGCTGGCAGACAGACCACTCAAAATGCCACAGAGTAGTTTGAAAATAAGAAAAAAAAACAGTTGGTATAAAGTTCGAACAAAGAGTAGTACTTTGGACACTATGGCAGGTGCACTGGTAAAAGGTGATAAAACCGTTCATGCCAACTCCTTTTTAGTATTATGGGATAATTAGTAATGTATAAATATGAACTGTAGTTAACGTAACTTTAACTTGAATAATTTTGGAAAAGATAAAACATTGACTGGATTGTAAAGCAAAACATTATCCTTAATCTTGGTGCATTCATAACCTTACATTACCTAAAGTAAATTAGTATATGGGGTAATATTTCACCTTACTTCATTGCTACTTTCCTTATTGTAACAGAATTTGACCTTGTTCTTTTCACTTTCTCTTCCAAAATCGAGTTAATTCGCATTTGCAGTAATACATTGAAAAGCGATCATTAGAAAACAAAAACCCAATTTCCGCACATTTTAAAAGCAAGATTAGTGTGCCCCCCTGAGGAGAAACTTTTTTTGTTTTATGCTCTCCAGTCACCCTGTATTACTGCAAACAAGCTGCAAATAGCAGCCTCAAACCTGAATCTAAGAAAAAATCCAATAATTTTGTTCCTGCATTACAACAGGCATGGAGAGGAACGCTCTCTGGTCAATCTCTGCTATACAGGAATAAGTTTCATGGGGTTATAATTACTGAGGATCCCTGTACAGATACAAGATGTTACTGTAATTTCCATATACAGGCATTATGCCACTTATAGAATATGTTACCACATATAAGGAAACAAATAGTTCCAAGTGTTCATCCGCATATCCCTTCACTGCCCCGGCTGGATCTCAGTCACTCGAGATCATATCCTTCTGCATAGAGTCCTAGGGACTCCTGGATTTGATAACACCATAGCGTTCATCGCCATTGGTGTTATCAAGTAGAGGATTGTAAACATAACGACTCAAGCTGCTGGCAAAGCAACTCAGTCTTAACACAAATGTTGGCGAGCCACAAATGGAACAAGATAGACCCAAACGCTTTTTACATGCGTCTTGCCTTTAAAGTCTCAGTTGTGACATGGCTCATAGTCTATGATGTTGCAAAGTTTACAAAAGCTCTGGTTAGGTTTACAACATAGTTGGATCAGGGCCCTAAATTTTTCGCTAGTATTTTGGCGCATTGTGTTTCACGAATAATATGATTGTTGATGTATAACACTAAACTTGCTTATAACTAGGGATGAGCCGAACACTCCCCGAGTTCGGTTCGAAGCCGAACCCGAGCCTTTCAAATGTTCAGTTCCGAACCCGAACTCGAACTCAATGCAAGTCAATGGGGCTGAAAATTCGGTTTTTAGAGTGCCCTCCAAGAGGGCATATATGCTAGATATTTGCCATAAAAGGTGTATGGGGGTCCGGGTAGTGCCCTGGGGGACAGGAAACAAGGACAAAAAGTAAAAAAAAAAAAGTTTTTAAAGGGACAATGAGTTTTCCATGAAATAAGGGTTAAAAATAAAAATGAAAAATTCCTTCAAATATCGTGCCTAGGAGGTCCCCATAACCTGCCCGTGAAGTGGCGGATTTCTAGGATGTATAGAAATATGTAAAAACCAAAAAAAGACATTTCAAATGACGGTAAATGCTTTTCCTTTAATCTATCCATAAACAACTGCTTGGGGTGGCAGTCTGTATGAAAAGAGGAGACATTTTCGGACACGCAGAAAAAGTTTACTGATTTTTTGGCGGTGAAAAGCAGGAGAATGGAAAATTCTAGACCAAATAGCCAATTTGGAAAGTGAGATAAATGGGAGAATTTTTCTGGTTTGGCTATTTTGACCTAGAATTTTCTCTTCAGTCATTCTCCTGAGTTTCACCTTTCTCTGAATAACCCTGTCAGGGTTATTCAGAGAGCGGTGAAGAGCAGGAGAATGACTGGAGAATGGAAAATTCTAGGTCAAAATAGCCAAACCAGAAAAATTCTCCCATTTAGGCTAGGGTCAGACTAGCGAATTTTTAACGTGCGTTTTGGCGCACTTAATCACGGCCACACTAGCAGCAAATGACGGGCAATGACGGCCAATATACGAAGTACGGTCGCACGAAAGTCCGGCTACGCAACGCAAGTGGAAAATTAACGCATTTTTTCGAGAACGCAGAACCGCTAGTACGGACATACAGAGTGCGCTGCGTCCACTAGCGGCGTGTGTGCGTGATTTGGAGACATCAGACCTTGCTCATGTCCGGCCAACATTACGTCCAGACACCCAAAGTTTCCTGGTTTGGATCTGTAAAAAATCACGCACAAACATGCGCATCGTATGACCGTTTTCGCGCATTCCATGAAAAAATACGCAATGCGTTCGGACGCACTTTTTGACGGTCGCTGCGAAAAATGCGTTAGTCTGACCCTAGCCTTATCTCACTTTCCAAATCGGCTATTTGGTCCAGATTGTTCTCTTTTCCTGCCATTCTCCTGGTTTTCACCTTTCTCTGAACAACCCTGAGAGAGAGGTGAAAGCCAGGAGAACTGGCAGGAGAAGAGAAAAATCTAGACCAAATAGCCAATTTGGAAAGTGAGTTAAATGGGAGAATTTTTCTGGTTTGGCTATCTTGACCTAGAATTTTCACTTCTCCAGTTATTCTCCTGCTTTTCACCGCTCTCTGAATAACCCTGTGAATGTTTAATCCCGAGGTGAAAAATAACATTGCTTTAGATGTTATTTTGATTTTTTTTCAAACACCAGTTAACCCCTTCGCTGCGGTGGACGCGCTCAGCGCGTCCACCCGCAGGTAGCGTTCCTTGCGGAGGACGAGCTGAGCGCGTCCTCCCTTTGGGGCCAGCGATCGGCCGGGTTCCGGCCGATCGCTGTGCCCCCCGGTGTGGGCTGACATCCTCGATGTCAGCCCAGCACCCGGAACTGCCGCTGTCCTAATTAGATGTCATTGCGGTGGCGCGATGACATCTAATTCAGGCGCCCCCCCGCATGTGCGGAGGAGGCGCCTGAAAGGGAGGGGGGTGAGGTCCTTCGGACCTCTCTCCCTCCCGATCGCTGGGGCACAGGGGGTTAATCCAGGCACTGTTTGGAAGGGCACAGCCTGCCCTTCCTAACGGTACCTGGAATTAACCCCATGGGGGCCGGATCACGAATCGGCGCCGAAAAGTGCCGGTTCGTGATCCTTTCCCGGAGCTGGCCGACATCTTGGATGTTGGCCAAGCTTCCGGGAATGCCCCCTGAGGACTGGCGTCATCGTGCATAGCACGATGACGCCAGTCTTGGAGTTAACCCCTAACTGCCACCAATGGTGGAGATAGGGGGTTCCAATATAATCCTTTTTTAATCCATCCTGCTGTTCCTGTATCGTTGTGGAGAGGGTTTTTTGAGTTTTTCCCTAAATAACTCATAGGCGAATACTCCAAGAGCCTGGAGGCTCCACCAAGAGTGAGTACAAAATTGGCAAATTTCTGCATATTAAGGCCAGTTTTTTGCAGTATTACACTAGGCTCGATTTGGGTCTGTTGTTTTCTCTCACCCACTTATGCAAGAGATTGGGAAAACATATATATCTGGCTCCTGTGAATACCAGAAGAAATCCAACCAACTAAAGCTTGGATAAAGCCCAGTGGATTTGGGCTGGCTATTCCCATATATATGTAGAGATGAAGACACTACTATAACAAGAATTTAAGTGTATGTGGTATTTACCCAAAAATCTTGAGTGCGCTGTACCCTTATCTTGTATTGTGATTTTTTGACTCTGTCAAAACTGTTTTTTTGGGGAAACCACCATTGGGGTACTTGGCGACTGACATCGCAAGGTGTGAAGGGGACATTCTGGTGTGGCACTCCACTGATCCTGGTTGAATGTATCAAATTGATTACCAGACTAAAAACACCTGGTGTTATGCCCGTTTGTGAACAGAGGTCATTTAGAGTTGATAATCTTTCCACGTACACATTAGTTTTTTTTTTTTTTAAAATTTAAAGTTTTTTATTTTGAAATAAGTCAGCATTACATCATACTGTAAAATAATGAATGACCTCGCAGGGCCAAACAAGAAGACATAACAAGCAACGGAAACCACACATGGCCAAAAAAGTGTCATCGTAAAAACAGCGAATCGAAAAAATCTAAGGATAGCAATATGTTAGCAGAAAACATCCCCTAGACGGGGGGTCTCATCAAGGTGGGAAATCAAACATATATAAATGCAGCCACTTAAGGCCGGCCAAGGTAACTACGGTCAGCTGGTCAAAAAACATGCGTCGCAAAGAAGGACAGGGCGGTAAAAATAAGTAAAAAGGCAGAAAGTACCATGTGCAGGCAAAAAAGCAAAAGCCCTATGCAATGCAGGCTGGGACTGATCAAAACAAATTACGAACCGTCCTGAAAGTCCAGGCACTAGGCCAAGCTAGAGACCAGGGACATGTAAGCATATAAGAGAAATGCAGGGGAGGGGGTGTAATTCAGTAAAGCTCAGACCTGGAGAGGTAGAGGGCATAGAAACCAGCCTTCAATCCGGTCGAGGGTCCGGAGGATCCGGTGAGAGGCCCGCAGCCACAAGGTCAATCCAAGCCACCGCGGGATCCGTGATGGTATAGGGGACATTTGCGTGGGTCACCACCAAAGCTCCTGCCAGACCCCAGCGATATCGGACACCCTGTCGGCGAAGAACTGATGTCACTTCACGAAAACGCCTGCGAGCCATCAGGGTCTGGAATGGGAGATCATGATACAGGGCCAGAGTGGAGCCCTCAAAGCGTACGGGATCCCTCGCGCCCGGAGCAGACATAACCTTGACCTTGAAAGCCACTTCACGGAAGGCCACTACGACGTCTCGAGGAGCCCCAGGTGGGTTCGTCGCAGGTCTCCTGACCCGAAACACCGACCCAAGCATGTCAGGTGTGTCAGGGGGAGCCCCGTGACCTGAAGCACAAGACGAGTCACGTAGGACGGCAGAGCGTCGGAGGTAATAGAGTCCGGGACACCCCTGACCCTGATGTTTCGGCGTCTGTGTCTCGTTTCAAGCATCTCCACAGAGAGCGTGTCAGAAGTTCGACTTGGTATCGCAAACCAGCAACCTGACCAGACAGGTGAGTTTGTTCCGTTGTCACAGCAGAAGTCGTCTCCTGTACCACCTTCACCTGAGCACGCATCGCCGCTATCTCCGTGCGGACCGCCGCCACCTCAGGCTGCCACACCTCACGTATCACCCGAAGCTCCTCCAAGATCCTGCGGAGATCCCCCTTCGTGGAGGGGAGATGGTCGTCCTCCTCCTGCACCTGTTGCTGTCGAAGTCCCGTCCCCACTGCAGACCGATGATCCGAGGTCACACTATTACTGGCGGAGGTAAGGAATCTCAGTCGGGTCCCCATCAAAAATATCCTCTGTGTCCGGCGTTGCCCCGGACGATGTCCGCATTGCTGATTTTCTCTTCTTCTGTGCCCGTTTCCTAGCAGCCGCCGAGAGGGGTCGGGAGTCAGACGCCGGTGACTGCGGGGCAAGCCAGGGCATCCCAGTAATACCCCCCTGAGGTTCATAGTCGCTGTCAGCCTCCGAGGAGCCATAGCCCGGGGGAGAGGAGGAAGAAGCAGTCAGTCCCGTAAAAGCGGACCCACCTCGCAAAACATCCCGAATGTCCCTCTGTCGGGGGCCCGTCGCTGGGAACGACCGGTAGGCATGGTTCCGGAGATGCTGGGCTGGCACGAGGTCGCAGGGCGGTGAGGGAATCTCAATACACCGCGAGTAGGCTTCCAAGATGGCCGCTGTGACTAGGCCCAAATCGCGCTGCCGGCAGCAATCTGTCCCCGGGCACGAAACTCAGTGCTAAATCAGGTACCTCAACTCTCCAGGATCCCTCTAGCCAACCGGGAAGCTCACAGGGCAGTGCAAACGGCGAAAAAAGCAATAAAATCCGTGGTAGACACAGAGCTCCTCCAAAATGCTGCTGCTCGCTTCCACAGCTCACACATTAGTTTTTAATTCAATATCTAATAAACCGTTGCTTATAATATTCTGCAGTAAAGAGTCTCTTTATTTCTAGATTTTTTAGTATTTTTTTAGGCATTTTCTATACTTTTTTCAAAATTTCTTTTTTTTTTTCGAACTCGAACCGAACACACCCAAAAAGTTCAAAGTTCGCGAACTTTCGACCTGCCAAAGTTCGGGTCGAACTCCGAAACCGTCCGAACCCGAACAGCTCATCCCTACTTATAACATGGGAAATGGGAAGGTGAGTAATGGCAACAGTATTGGTCACTTTATTCTTGAAAAGTAGACAAAGCACTGCCTAAGGGGGAAAAAATTTAAGATTAAGATTATTTTTACTCATCTAGATTTTTTATATTTGATATAGTCTGGCTTTGTTTCATTGGAAAGGCCAGACCCTGTCCTTTCCAAAGAGACCTCACTTGACGTTATGGGGTGTATAGAATGGAGATACAGGAGTCAAAAAATCCTTGACCACTGGAGTAAAGATGTTTAGATGAACAGTGCATGATTATGCATTGTGTCATCTCCTACATACTTGCTCTTAGCATGGGAAATGAGTAGGTGAGATATTGCAGCAACATTTATTGCTGTGGAATTAAAAGCTAACAATACCATTGCCTTATAACCAAAAACATGGAAATGTTGCCTTTTTTAAATAGCTTTTTATATTTACAGATTACATTTCCTATCATTGGAAAGGCCAGATCTTGTCCTGTCCAATGGCACCTTATGGCATCTTTTGGGTATAGAGAATGGAGATACGGGGATCCAAAGCACCACTGCCTCGCCTCACAGTGGTGTGGTGCTTTGCTGTTTTGATTAAACAATGCGTAATAAACACAATGCGTTATCACGGGCCACACTTGCTACTGGTGTAGGAAATAGGTGAGTGGTGAGTTATTGGGACCGCATTGTTTACTCTTTAATTGGTGGTGGATACATGGAACAGCCTTCCAGTTGAAGTGGTAGAGGCCAAAACAGTAATTGAATTTAAGCAGGCATGGGATAGGCATAAGGCTATCCTAAACAAAAGATAAATCCAGGTAAAGTATCCATGTAATTGGGCAGACTAGATGGGCCGAAAGGTTCTTATCTGCCGACATTTTTCTATGTTTCTATGTTTCTAATTGAAAAATATGCAATGCTGCTGTTTCAGATAAAAAAAAATTTTTACTTCATTATATTTATTTTTTTATTTTCCATAATACATGGGCAGGCGCTGGTCTTTCCAGTGACACCTCATTTGAACCGGTGCGATGCACAGTTCAATAACAAACTCCTAACTAATGAAATAGATAGGAGATAAAGGAGAATTCCCTGAAACCAGTCGGGACTAAACCCACGTAAATTGCAATAGTCAAACTAATAAAAAAGAAGAAATCGGATGCTTCTATTATTTTTTATGCATTACATGGGCATATAGGTATAGAGAGGAAGCATAGTCCAGAAGTAGTGATATTTGCTGTGAGGGAGGCATCACTACATACTGCAATGATCTGGTGATGCTGAGATGAAGAAATACAAGCCACCTCTAGATGTTGCTGTAATTCCAGGTTTGAAGTCAGTAAGTAAATCTGCTCAGCTAGCTTTCATGTACGTCAGAAATTCGCCTTACCTTGCATTTGCTCACAAATTTATGTCAAAGTTCTCAGCAGTTTTCTTTTGTTGCTGGCTAAACTGCAAAGGTCACATGCATCTCTTATGGAACGCCATTCAGAAAGGATGCTATTCAGGGATTAATACAATTTGGAAAAAGAGAGTTTTAAATGGTAGCATGTGCATAAATTAACTTAGATTTTTTTCCGTTGACCAACTGCTTTTCATTGTTTTCTTCCCTACTTATAGTTTAAATACGTTTGTCTGTTTGGCATGATTTTGTGCACACACTCGCATGCATTAATCAAAAACACGTGCTTCCATGTACCATATTTCCTCTGTATCTAAATTGTGTGAATAAGATTTATAGGTACATTTAGGCTGGGGTCAGACGAGCGTAGTGTTCACGTCCGTGATTGCGCCTAAAAGTACGTCCGTGATAGCATGAAAGAAAGTCCATTGGAGCCTGACACATCAAGTACGTCCGCACTGAACTGCGGACGCACCACGGCCGCGGCAAACGGACGCAAGGCAGGCAAGAACGTACAACCCCTAGAACGGCCGCACAAAGTGCGCTGCGTCCGCAACGTCTGCATAGCTTTGTGTGTGAGTGATGGAACGTGGTCAGACGGACTGCATTTATACGTCCAGCATTTTTTTCACCGACAAAATAGTTTTGCTTTTTAATTTATTTTCCCTTCTACATCCGTCAAAATATTTGTCAGTGAAAAAAACGGACTGTGTGGCCACTACTGTGTCTTCCGTACTGACGTACGTCCGTGTGCACGGATGTACAGTCCGTAGAAATCACGCTCGTCTGACCCTAGCCTTAATGCAAATAAATCTATGAATTTTTAGAAACTTATATACCTACATTGCATAAGCAACAAATGTGCTTAAGATATTTCTAGGTGCATGAAGATAGGAGGGCATTCCCCCTTAATGCATTAATATAGAAGCTCATTTTCCCTTAATGCATTAAAATAAGAGGACATTCCCCCATAATGCATTAAAATAAGAGGATATTCCCCCTTAATGCATTAAGATATTAGGGCATTCCCCTTTAATGCATTAAGATCGGAGGACAATCCCCTTAATGCATTAAGATAGGAGGACATTCCCCTTAATGCATTAAAATAGGAGGACATTCCCCCTTAATGCATTAATATAGAAGCTCATTTTCCCTTAATGCATTAAAATAAGAGGACATTCCCCTTAATGCATTAAGATATTAGGACATTCCCCTTAATGCATTAAGATAGGAGGCATTCCCCTTAATGCATTAAGATCAGAGGACATTCCCCTTAATGCATTAAGATCGGAGGACATTCCCCTTAATGCATTAAGATCGGAGGACATTCCCCTTAACCCCTTAGTGACCGGGCGGTTTTACACAAATCAGTCTTTTAGTGACCGCTGCTGTTTTTACGTTTCTGCACTGTTAGTGTTTAGGTCAAATTTTCCTCTTACTCGTTTATTCGACCCACACATATTATACACCCTTTTTCCCGCCATTAAATGGACTTTCTAGAAATACCATTATTTCCATCATATCGAATAATTTACTATAAAAAAAATATGAAACATGAGGAAAAAAATGGTAAAAACACACTTTTTCGTAATTTAATCCCCAAAATCTACAACCACCCAAAAAGACCCAGGCTAAATAGGTTCAAAATTTTGTCCCGAGACTAGAAATACCCAATTTTTACATGCGTTTGCTTTTTAACCCCTTCACTGCTGAGACAGTTCACCTATGTGCGCTGCGCTCATTCTGACCATTTTGTGCTAATTATTTTTAGATGACAGCCTAGGTCCTATTTAATTAAACCCCCCCAGACAAAAAAACTTTTTTAAAAAAACCTTTTTTTTATTTTATTTAATTTTTTTATTATTTTTTAAAAAAAAAAAAATTTAAAATTTTTTTTTAAAACCAAACCTGGTCATGTTTGGTATCATTGGAAAGGCCATAATCAGGCTTTTCAAATGATGTCAAATATGACCATCTAGCTGCCATGGATCGGGAGATATGGGGGTCCTTAGGATCCCCTTATCTCTACATGGCAGCTAGATGGTTAACTGGCCCACTGACATCCTCACACATATGGTGAGGTTGTCAGTGGGTGGGGGGGACCTGGAGGCTTGGCTGACATCCAAGATGTCAGCCCCCCTCCAGGTTTGAATCGCGTTTTGGTGCCAATTGGTGCCGCAACGTGATCCGGTGGCGAAACTGTTAATGCCATACACCGCTGAAAAGGGGAGGCTCTCCCCTCTCCAGCAGTGCAAACGGCATCTCCCTAGCATCAATGGTTGGGGAGATAGAGGGCTCCGAATGAGCCACCCCCTCCCCTCCATTGAAATGCAAGGGGACGCCTGCTGATGACGTCACCACGCAGCGTGGCAACGTCATCAGCCTCGCCTGCCCATGTAAATCACATGGGCAGGCTTCCTCCCTGCCAGATCGCCGTGGGATCCAGCGAGGGAGGTGAGTATCGGGCGGGAGGGGGATTAGGCGCCGCTGACGTACCCTGTACTTCCGCGGGTCTAAGGGAGACCTGTGGACAGGACGTACAGGGTACGTCAGCGGCCCTTAAGGGGTTAATGCATTAAGATAGGAGGGCATTCCCCTTAATGCATTAAGATATTAGGACATTCCCCTTAATGCATTAAGATCAGAGGACATTCCCCTTAATGCATTAAGATAGGAGGGCATTCCCCTTAATGCATTAAGATATTAGGACATTCCCCTTAATGCATTAAGATCGGAGGACATTCCCCTTAATGCATTAAGATAGGAGGACATTCCCCGTAATGCATTAAGATAGGAGGACATTCCCCTTAATGCATTAAGATAGGAGGACATTCCCCTTAATGCATTAAGATCGGAGGACATTCCCCTTAATGCATTAAGATAGGAGGACATTCCCCGTAATGCATTAAGATCGGAGGACATTCCCCTTAATGCATTAAGATATTAGGACATTCCCCATAATGCATTAAGATAGGAGGGCATTCCCCTTAATGCATTAAGATATTAGGACATTCCCCTTAATGCATTAAGATCGGAGGACATTCCCCTTAATGCATTAAGATCGGAGGACATTCCCCTTAATGCATTAAGATATTAGGACATTCCCCTTAATGCATTAAGATAGGAGGGCATTCCCCTTAATGCATTAAGATATTAGGACATTCCCCGTAATGCATTAAGATCGGAGGACATTCCCCTTAATGCATTAAGATAGGAGGGCATTCCCCTTAATGCATTAAGATATTAGGACATTCCCCTTAATGCATTAAGATCGGAGGACATTCCCCTTAATGCATTAAGATAGGAGGACATTCCCCGTAATGCATTAAGATAGGAGGGCATTCCCCTTAATGCATTAAGATCGGAGGACATTCCCCTTAATGCATTAAGATAGGAGGACATTCCCCGTAATGCATTAAGATAGGAGGACATTCCCCTTAATGCATTAAGATAGGAGGACATTCCCCGTAATGCATTAAGATAGGAGGACATTCCCTTAATGCATTAAGATCGGAGGACATTCCCCTTAATGCATTAAGATAGGAGGACATTCCCCGTAATGCATTAAGATAGGAGGACATTCCCCTTAATGCATTAAGATAGGAGGACATTCCCCGTAATGCATTAAGATAGGAGGACATTCCCCTTAATGCATTAAGATCGGAGGGCATTCCCCTTAATGCATTAAAATAGGAGGACATTCCCCCTTAATGCATTAATATAGAAGCTCATTTTCCCTTAATGCATTAAAATAAGAGGACATTCCCCTTAATGCATTAAGATATTAGGACATTCCCCTTAATGCATTAAGATAGGAGGGCATTCCCCTTAATGCATTAAGATCAGAGGACATTCCCCTTAATGCATTAAGATCGGAGGACATTCCCCTTAATGCATTAAGATCGGAGGACATTCCCCTTAACCCCTTAGTGACCGGGCGGTTTTACACAATCCGTCTTTTAGTGACCGCTGCTGTTTTTACGTTTCTGCACTGTTAGTGTTTAGGTCAAATTTTCCTCTTACTCGTTTATTCGACCCACACATATTATACACCCTTTTTCCCGCCATTAAATGGACTTTCTAGAAATACCATTATTTCCATCATATCGAATAATTTACTATAAAAAAAATATGAAACATGAGGAAAAAAATGGTAAAAACACACTTTTTCGTAATTTAATCCCCAAAATCTACAACCACCCAAAAAGACCCAGGCTAAATAGGTTCAAAATTTTGTCCCGAGACTAGAAATACCCAATTTTTACATGCGTTTGCTTTTTAACCCCTTCACTGCTGAGACAGTTCACCTATGTGCGCTGCGCTCATTCTGACCATTTTGTGCTAATTATTTTTAGATGACAGCCTAGGTCCTATTTAATTAAATAAATTTTTAAATTTACTTTTTAAAAAAAAACTTTTTTTTATTTTATTTAATTTTTTTATTATTTTTTTTATTTAATTTTTTTTTAAAAAAAAATTTTAAACCCAAACCTGGTCATGTTTGGTATCATTGGAAAGGCCATAATCAGGCTTTTCAAATGATGTCAAATATGACCATCTAGCTGCCATGGATCGGGAGATATGGGGGTCCTTAGGATCCCCTTATCTCTACATGGCAGCTAGATGGTTAACTGGCCCACTGACATCCTCACACATATGGTGAGGTTGTCAGTGGGTGGGGGGGGACCTGGAGGCTTGGCTGACATCCAAGATGTCAGCCCCCCTCCAGGTTTGAATCGCGTTTTGGTGCCAATTGGTGCCGCAACGTGATCCGGTGGCGAAACTGTTAATGCCATACACCGCTGAAAAGGGGAGGCTCTCCCCTCTCCAGCAGTGCAAACGGCATCTCCCTAGCATCAATGGTTGGGGAGATAGAGGGCTCCGAATGAGCCACCCCCTCCCCTCCATTGAAATGCATGGGGACGCCTGCTGATGACGTCACCACGCAGCGTGGCAACGTCATCAGCCTCGCCTGCCCATGTAAATCACATGGGCAGGCTTCCTCCCTGCCAGATCACCGTGGGATCCAGCGAGGGAGGTGAGTATCGGGCGGGAGGGGGATTAGGCGCCGCTGACGTACCCTGTACTTCCGCGGGTCTAAGGGAGACCTGTGGACAGGACGTACAGGGTACGTCAGCGGCCCTTAAGGGGTTAATGCATTAAGATAGGAGGGCATTCCCCTTAATGCATTAAGATATTAGGACAATCCCCTTAATGCATTAAGATCGGAGGACATTCCCCTTAATGCATTAAGATAGGAGGGCATTCCCCTTAATGCATTAAGATATTAGGACATTCCCCTTAATGCATTAAGATCGGAGGACATTCCCCTTAATGCATTAAGATAGGAGGACATTCCCCGTAATGCATTAAGATAGGAGGGCATTCCCCTTAATGCATTAAGATCGGAGGACATTCCCCTTAATGCATTAAGATAGGAGGACATTCCCCGTAATGCATTAAGATAGGAGGACATTCCCCTTAATGCATTAAGATAGGAGGACATTCCCCTTAATGCATTAAGATCGGAGGACATTCCCCTTAATGCATTAAGATAGGAGGACATTCCCCGTAATGCATTAAGATCGGAGGACATTCCCCTTAATGCATTAAGATATTAGGACATTCCCCATAATGCATTAAGATAGGAGGGCATTCCCCTTAATGCATTAAGATATTAGGACATTCCCCTTAATGCATTAAGATCGGAGGACATTCCCCTTAATGCATTAAGATATTAGGACATTCCCCGTAATGCATTAAGATAGGAGGACATTCCCCTTAATGCATTAAGATATTAGGACATTCCCCTTAATGCATTAAGATCGGAGGACATTCCCCTTAATGCATTAAGATAGGAGGGCATTCCCCTTAATGCATTAAGATATTAGGACATTCCCCTTAATGCATTAAGATCGGAGGACATTCCCCTTAATGCATTAAGATAGGAGGACATTCCCCGTAATGCATTAAGATAGGAGGGCATTCCCCTTAATGCATTAAGATCGGAGGACATTCCCCTTAATGCATTAAGATCGGAGGACATTCCCCTTAATGCATTAAGATATTAGGACATTCCCCGTAATGCATTAAGATAGGAGGACATTCCCCTTAATGCATTAAGATATTAGGACATTCCCCTTAATGCATTAAGATCGGAGGACATTCCCCTTAATGCATTAAGATAGGAGGGCATTCCCCTTAATGCATTAAGATATTAGGACATTCCCCTTAATGCATTAAGATCGGAGGACATTCCCCTTAATGCATTAAGATAGGAGGACATTCCCCGTAATGCATTAAGATAGGAGGGCATTCCCCTTAATGCATTAAGATCGGAGGACATTCCCCTTAATGCATTAAGATAGGAGGACATTCCCCGTAATGCATTAAGATAGGAGGACATTCCCCTTAATGCATTAAGATAGGAGGGCATTCCCCTTAATGCATTAAGATCGGAGGGCATTCCCCTTAATGCATTAAAATAGGAGGACATTCCCCCTTAATGCATTAATATAGAAGCTCATTTTCCCTTAATGCATTAAAATAAGAGGACATTCCCCTTAATGCATTAAGATATTAGGACATTCCCCTTAATGCATTAAGATAGGAGGGCATTCCCCTTAATGCATTAAGATCAGAGGACATTCCCCTTAATGCATTAAGATCGGAGGACATTCCCCTTAATGCATTAAGATCGGAGGACATTCCCCTTAACCCCTTAGTGACCGGGCGGTTTTACACAAATCCGTCTTTTAGTGACCGCTGCTGTTTTTACGTTTCTGCACTGTTAGTGTTTAGGTCAAATTTTCCTCTTAGGCTAGGGTCAGACTGAGGCAGTGCGAACGCGCGTTCTGGCGCACTTAATCACGGCCGTGCTAGCAGCAGATGCCGGGCAATGACGGCCAATATTCGACGTACGGTCGCACAAAAGTCCGGCCGCGCAACGCAAGTGGAAAATGAACGCATTTTTTCGAGAACGTTAAACCGCTGGTACTGACGTACAGAGTGCGCTGCGGCCGCATAGCAGCGTGTGTGCGTGATTAGGAGACGTCAGACGCTGCTAGTGTGCGGCCAACATAACGTTCAAACAGCCGGATTTCCCTAGACTTCTTTTTACCCCATCGTCATGAAATACGTCCAGAATTGCGCATCGTCTGACCACTTAAGCGTATTCCGTGAAAAAATGCGCGCGCACGCATCGACGTACATTTTGACGGTGGCCGCAGAAAATGCGCTCATCTGTCCCTAGCCTAACTCGTTTATTCGACCCACACATATTATACACCCTTTTTCCCGCCATTAAATGGACTTTCTAGAAATACCATCATTTCCATCATATCGAATAATTTACTATAAAAAAAATATGAAACATGAGGAAAAAAATGGTAAAAACACACTTTTTCGTAATTTAATCCCCAAAATCTACAACCACCCAAAAAGACCCAGGCTAAATAGGTTCAAAATTTTGTCCCGAGACTAGAAATACCCAATTTTTACATGCGTTTGCTTTTTAACCCCTTCACTGCTGAGACAGTTCACCTATGTGCGCTGCGCTCATTCTGACCATTTTGTGCTAATTATTTTTAGATGACAGCCTAGGTCCTATTTAATTAAACCCCCCCAGACAAAAAAACTTTTTAAAAAAAAACTTTTTTTTATTTTATTTAATTTTTTTATTATTTTTTTTATTTAATTTTTTTTTTAAAAAAAATTTTAAAACCAAACCTGGTCATGTTTGGTATCATTGGAAAGGCCATAATCAGGCTTTTCAAATGATGTCAAATATGACCATCTAGCTGCCATGGATCGGGAGATATGGGGGTCCTTAGGATCCCCTTATCTCTACATGGCAGCTAGATGGTTAACTGGCCCACTGACATCCTCACACATATGGTGAGGTTGTCAGTGGGTGGGGGGACCTGGAGGCTTGGCTGACATCCAAGATGTCAGCCCCCCTCCAGGTTTGAATCGCGTTTTGGTGCCAATTGGTGCCGCAACGTGATCCGGTGGCGAAACTGTTAATGCCATACACCGCTGAAAAGGGGAGGCTCTCCCCTCTCCAGCAGTGCAAACGGCATCTCCCTAGCATCAATGGTTGGGGAGATAGAGGGCTCCGAATGAGCCACCCCCTCCCCTCCATTGAAATGCATGGGGACGCCTGCTGATGACGTCACCACGCAGCGTGGCAACGTCATCAGCCTCGCCTGCCCATGTAAATCACATGGGCAGGCTTCCTCCCTGCCAGATCGCCGTGGGATCCAGCGAGGGAGGTGAGTATCGGCGGGAGGGGGATTAGGCGCCGCTGACGTACCCTGTACTTCCGCGGGTCTAAGGGAGACCTGTGGACAGGACGTACAGGGTACGTCAGCGGCCCTTAAGGGGTTAATGCATTAAGATAGGAGGGCATTCCCCTTAATGCATTAAGATATTAGGACATTCCCCTTAATGCATTAAGATCGGAGGACATTCCCCTTAATGCATTAAGATAGGAGGGCATTCCCCTTAATGCATTAAGATATTAGGACATTCCCCTTAATGCATTAAGATCGGAGGACATTCCCCTTAATGCATTAAGATAGGAGGACATTCCCCTTAACCCCTTAGTGACCGGGCGGTTTTACACAAATCCGTCTTTTAGTGACCGCTGCTGTTTTTACGTTTCTGCACTGTTAGTGTTTAGGTCAAATTTTCCTCTTACTCGTTTATTCGACCCACACATATTATACACCCTTTTTCCCGCCATTAAATGGACTTTCTAGAAATACCATCATTTCCATCATATCGTATAATTTACTATAAAAAAAATATGAAACATGAGGAAAAAAATGGTAAAAACACACTTTTTCGTAATTTAATCCCCAAAATCTACAACCACCCAAAAAGACCCAGGCTAAATAGGTTCAAAATTTTGTCCCGAGACTAGAAATACCCAATTTTTACATGCGTTTGCTTTTTAACCCCTTCACTGCTGAGACAGTTCACCTATGTGCGCTGCGCTCATTCTGACCATTTTGTGCTAATTATTTTTAGATGACAGCCTAGGTCCTATTTAATTAAACCCCCCAGACAAAATGCATTAAGATAGGAGGGCATTCCCCTTAATGCATTAAGATATTAGGACATTCCCCTTAATGCATTAAGATCGGAGGACATTCCCCTTAATGCATTAAGATAGGAGGACATTCCCCGTAATGCATTAAGATAGGAGGGCATTCCCCTTAATGCATTAAGATCGGAGGACATTCCCCTTAATGCATTAAGATAGGAGGACATTCCCCGTAATGCATTAAGATAGGAGGGCATTCCCCTTAATGCATTAAGATAGGAGGACATTCCCCGTAATGCATTAAGATAGGAGGACATTCCCCGTAATGCATTAAGATAGGAGGGCATTCCCCTTAATGCATTAAGATCGGAGGACATTCCCCTTAATGCATTAAGATAGGAGGACATTCCCCGTAATGCATTAAGATAGGAGGACATTCCCCTTAATGCATTAAGATAGGAGGACATTCCCCTTAATGCATTAAGATCGGAGGACATTCCCCTTAATGCATTAAGATAGGAGGACATTCCCCGTAATGCATTAAGATAGGAGGGCATTCCCCTTAATGTATTAAGATATTAGGACATTCCCCTTAATGCATTAAGATCGGAGGACATTCCCCTTAATGCATTAAGATATTAGGACATTCCCCGTAATGCATTAAGATCGGAGGACATTCCCCTTAATGCATTAAGATATTAGGACATTCCCCGTAATGCATTAAGATAGGAGGACATTCCCCTTAATGCATTAAGATATTAGGACATTCCCCTTAATGCATTAAGATATTAGGACATTCCCCGTAATGCATTAAGATATTAGGACATTCCCCTTAATGCATTAAGATATTAGGACATTCCCCATAATGCATTAAGATCGGAGGACATTCCCCTTAATGCATTAAGATATTAGGACATTCCCCTTAATGCATTAAGATATTAGGACATTCCCCTCAATGCATTAAGATCGGAGGACATTCCCCTTGATGCATTAAGATATTAGGACATTCCCCATTATGCATTAAGATCGGAGGACATTCCCCTTAATGCATTAAGATATTAGGACATTCCCCTTAATGCATTAAGATATTAGGACATTCCCCTCAATGCATTAAGATATTAGGACATTCCCCATAATGCATTAAGATCGGAGGACATTCCCCTTAATGCATTAAGATATTAGGACATTCCCCATTATGCATTAAGATCGGAGGACATTCCCCTTAATGCATTAAGATATTAGGACATTCCCCGTAATGCATTAAGATAGGAGGACATTCCCCTTAATGCATTAAGATATTAGGACATTCCCCTTAATGCATTAAGATAGGAGGACATTCCCCTTTTTGTAATAAGATAGAAGGTCATTCCCCTTTTTGCAATAAGATAGGAGGTCATTCCCCCTTAATGCATTAAAATTGGAGGACATCCACCCATAATGCATTAAGATAGGAGGTCATTCCCCCTTAATGCATTAAAATTGGAGGACATCCACCCATAATGCATTAAGATAGGAGGTCATTCCCCCTTCATGCATTAATATAGGAGGTCATTTTACCCATTAAAGCATTGTGGTAGGAGGACATTCACCCATAATGCATTAAGATAAGAGGGCATTCCCATTATGCATTAAAATAGGAGGGTATCCCCCCTTAATGCATTAAGATAGGAGGACATTCACCCATAATGCAGTAAGATAGGAGGGCATTCCCCATTATACATTTAAATAGGAGGGTATTCCCCCATATTGCATTAAGACAGGAGAGCATTCCGCATCCATGCATTAAAATAGGAGGGCATTCACCCATATTGCATTAAGATAGGAGGGCATTCCCCTTTAATGCAGTAAGATAGGAGTGAATTCCCCACTAATGCAGTAAAATAGGAGGGCATTCCCCATTAATGCAGTAAAATAGGAGGGCATTCCCCATTAATGCATTAAAATAGGAGAGCATTCCCCATTAATGCATTAAAATAGGAGAGCATTCCCCATTAATGCATTAAAATAGGGAGCATTCCCCATTAATGCAGTAAGATAAGAGGGCATTCCCCATTATTGAAGTAAGATAGGAGGTCATTCCCCATTAATGCAGTAAGATAGGAGGGAATTCCCCATTAATGCAGTAAGATAGGAGGGAATTCCCCATTAATGCAGTAAAATAGGAGAGCATTCCCCATTAAAGCAGTAAAATAGGAGGGAATTCCCCATTATGCATTAAAATGGGCAAAATCATCAACAGCTTTGGCTTTAATTACCACCTCTACGCTGATGACACTCAGATCTACCTCTCTACCCCTGATCTCTCTCCCCCTGTCCTTTCAAAAGTCAGTGACTGTTTATCAGGCATCTCCTCCTGGATGGCCTCCCACCACCTAAAGATCAACATGTCAAAGACTGAGCTCCTACTTATTCCTCCCTCTAATGCCTCCCCACCTCCTGACTTCTCTATCACGGTGGAGGGTATCACCATCTCCCCATCAAACCAAGTTCGCTGTCTTGGAGTTACACTGGACTCTGCTCTTTCCTTCATCCCCCACATCAAGTCTCTTTCCTCCTCCTGCCGATACCAACTGCGTAATATTTCCAGAATTCGGCCATTTCTTACTGCTGTCACCACAAAACAACTCATACACGCCCTGGTAATCTCCCGACTCGACTATTGCAATAATCTCTTATCTGGCCTCCCTCTGTCCCGCCTCTCCCCCTACAATCCATCCTGAACGCCTCCGCCAGGCTAATTCACCTCACCCGCCGCTCTGTCTCTGCCGCTCCCCTCTGCGAGTCCCTTCACTGGCTCCCCATCCACTGCAGAATTAAGTTCAAAATCCTTATCCTTACCTACAAAACCCTCACTAACTCAGCGCCCCACTACCTGTCCTCACTAATCACCAAATACACCCCAGCCCGCTCCCTAAGGTCAAACAGTGACCTGCGCCTAGCTTCTCCCCGCATCACCTCTTCCCATGATAGACTGCAGGATTTCTCACGCGCAGCCCCCACTCTCTGGAACGCTCTCCCTCGTGCTGTCAGACTTTCCCCTAACTTCTCTTCCTTCAAACTCTCCCTGAAAACGTTCCTATTTAGGGAAGCCTACCACCCAACTCACTGACGCAACCATCAATCACTCTCACCTTACAGTCCTCTCCTCCTATTTCCAACCCCAACCCTCCTAGATTGTGAGTTCCTACGGGAATAGGGCCCTCATCTCCTCCTGTACTGTTTGTCAAATGTTGTTCAATGTATTGTAACCCTGTCTGTACTGTGCTTATTGTACAGCACTGCGGAATATGCTGGCGCTTTTTAAATAAATAATAATAATAAAAAAAAAAAAAAAAATAGGAGGGTATCCCCCCTTAATGCATTAAGATAGGAGGACATTCACCCATAATGCAGTAAGATAGGAGGGCATTCCCCATTATACATTTAAATAGGAGGGTATTCCCCCATATTGCATTAAGACAGGAGAGCATTCCGCATCCATGCATTAAAATAGGAGGGCATTCACCCATATTGCATTAAGATAGGAGGGCATTCCCCTTTAATGCAGTAAGATAGGAGTGAATTCCCCACTAATGCAGTAAAATAGGAGGGCATTCCCCATTAATGCAGTAAAATAGGAGGGCATTCCCCATTAATGCATTAAAATAGGAGAGCATTCCCCATTAATGCATTAAAATAGGAGAGCATTCCCCATTAATGCATTAAAATAGGAGAGCATTCCCCATTAATGCATTAAAATAGGAGAGCATTCCCCATTAATGCAGTAAGATAAGAGGGCATTCCCCATTATTGAAGTAAGATAGGAGGGAATTCCCCATTAATGCAGTAAAATAGGAGGGCATTCCCCATTAATGCAGTAAGATAGGAGGGAATTCCCCATTAATGCAGTAAGATAGGAGAGCATTCCCCATTAAAGCAGTAAAATAGGAGGGAATTCCCCATTAATGCAGTAAGATAGGAGAGCATTCCCCATTAATGCAGTAAGATAGGAGAGCATTCCCCATTAATGCAGTAAGATAGGAGGGAATTCCCCATTAATGCAGTAAAATAGGAGGTCATTTCCCCTTAATGCAATAAGATAGGAGGTCATCCCCCCTTAATGCATTAAGATTGAAGGGCATTCCCCAATACTGCCTTACGATAAGAGGACATTCACCCATAATGCATTAAGAAGGAGGACAATCCCTCTTAAGCTTAAAGTATGAGTGATTATTTGAGGCATACAGATATGTTTAGAAGAAGAAAAAGGGGTGCAATATAACACTATATAAAGTATGTGACACTGAACTAAATTGTTAAACTATGCCCTTATTCCAACCTTGGGATCGATTTAATTCAATTGGTCAATTCTTCAAAAGATATTGGTGGATTCCCTTGAAAAAAATTCAAAAAATGCTGCTTGGCTGAACAAAAGTGGGCCAGTAAACACCCAAAGAAGCTTATTTTCGATTATGTTAGATTTGTGCGGTTAACCCCTTCACTGCTGGACCATGTCGCCTCTGTGTGCTGAGTTCTTTATTTACCATTTTTGCTTATCATGTTTAACCCCTTTACTACCAAGTGATTTTCCAAAACAATCATTGTCAGAAACGAGTGTTTGTTTGTAAAATCAGTTTTAATCAGTTATAAAGTAAGAAATATTTGAACTTATACCTATTGTATTCCTTACTGTTATAGCCTATTTTGGCCAGTAGATGGAGCCATCTAATGCCAAATTGAGTTAGAGGTTTGAGCTGCTGGTCTATTTTTCTTTTATTTCTCCCTACATCGGCTACTGACTGCATCTGAAAGCCCGATAATTCAGAGCTTTCAGCTGCCGATTTTACAGTTTTAGCTCTTTGGGCATTATGCCTATAGGGCTAAAGGCAGATCAGTATATCAAGTTATCACCATATCGTGGCACCAGATGGTGCCTTTGATGCCTCGATCTCTGCAGTGAAGGGGTTAAACATAATTTGAAGTCACCTTTTATTATACGATATAAAAATAGTAGTCTTGGTGCTAAAATAGCATTTTATTATATGGCCCAGACAAATTATTATCCTTTTTTTCGGTTTTCCATTTCCCTTTTCTGCATGTTCTCATTGCTCTTGTGTGGTATAAGTACACTGATAGTATTGAGCCCCACCTCATATAAAAAAAAATGCAAAAAAAATATTAAACTGCACTAGACATGTGCGTTTCGTTTTGTTTCTTTCCGAATCATTTCACCGATTCGTTTTTCAGAAGCAATTCCGAAATACGAATTTTAACTAAATGGACAAAACCAATCCTAAAATTAATCGGAATGAAATGAAACGGAACAAAATACAACAAAATTAATTAAATTCAATTATAAAATAAAAACATTACAAAATAAAGTTAATTAATTCTGCACTCTGAAATTGTTTGAGCACCATGTAGCAGCTGCGCAGGCTCCGGAGCCCTGCAGAGGTGCTATCCATGGTGCTGAAACCTATTCAGAACCATGAACAGCTGCCCCGCGGAGCTGTATAGGTATCAGCACCATCGATAGCAGCTCCGCGTGGCTCCAAAAATCAATAAAAATATTTCACACAAAAATCCCAAAAAAATGCCTAAAAAAATCCTAAAAAGTAAATAAATAAAGAGACTTTTTGCTGTAAGTGTAAAGAATAAAATGGTTGAATAAATAATTGATAAAATAGGGGAATATTTTTTACATTGAAATTTATGGGATTATTTTGTACAGCTGGTATTTTTATTGTAAACCAGATGTAGTTTATTTTGGTACAGGTGGTATTTTATTTTAGTACCGGCAGATATTTTCATTTTATTGTAGTACCGGCTAGCTGCTGTTCTTGGTGCTGAAATATATTTTTCAGCACCACGGACAGGGGGATTACATATATTTTTTATTTTTTACCCTAATCTAAGTAATTAATTAATCCGTTTCACATTCCGAAATAACTAATGAAAACAAAATAGCTAATAAAAACGAGATACAAATCAACCCGAAATATGTAATAACGAATAAAAATAAAATACAAAATGATCCAGAATGGGAAACAATGGCTAATGAATCGGTCTGAAATACGAATTGAGGTAACATAACAAACAATCCGAAACGGAAAAAATAACAGAACGAAATGATCTGAAACAAAAAAATTAAACAAAATGATCCGAAGCTAAACTAATTTGTTTGCCGTGCAAATTTCTGATCTGCACCTTGAATAGAACAACACTAAACTGAGAATAGTTGAATCTTCTCATTTTAGGTAAAAAGAGAGGTGCATTGTTCAGTGTTGTTTCCTATTCTTTGTAGGATCTCCACTTTATGTTCCCCTATGTGTATAACCAATGTTCACCGTAGTTGGAACAACAGGGGCCCTTATTACAATCTTCACGCTAAAACGGGGATTCTAAGGAAAAAACCTGTGCCTGCAGGTTTCTCCGTAGTGTCCCCATTTTAGAGTGATATTTCGGTGCAGGCGCTGATCCAGCAGCCTGCACGGTAACATGCTCTAAGCCTCGAGATGCTCACGGCAGTTGTAAGCGCCACCGCGAGTATGCTCTCCATGAAGTCCATAGGACTCATTTGAGGCTAACGCTGCTGGTCACATGACCTGCAGGATCTTGCCTAGATCGCGAAATCTGGCAGGTCAGTGTAGTGATCTACAGAGGGAGACTGGGGACTTTTTCCCCCAGGCTCTCACTACTTCCAGCAGTGAGAAGGAGTGGATGGAGCCGCCGTTCTCGCCGCTAGATGTGATTTTGGTGGGGGGGTTTAACTGGTGCTGACTGATTGTGCAGAAGCGGAATCAGTTAGCACCAGGTCATAGCTGCGATTAACATATGAGTTAACCGCAGCTGGATGGTAATTAGCATTAGGACTTTGTAATCCTAACGCTAATTAACACTTTGCTCTCCCCATGTTAAGCATAGGGAGCGCAAAGTACAGTAAGCTCGCGCTGAAAGCGCAAGATCCGAATTGCTAATGTGGTTTTTAACCCGCTAAGTGTTCAGATTGTAATATGTTGCGCCCACGCTAGGGCCACCAGGGCTAACGTTAACGCTCACACAGGTGAGCACTAACGTTAGCGTTATCAATGTAATAGGGCCCAGGGATTTTTACCATTGTTTACAAAAACAGGGTACATCAGCGATCAGTGAACTACCCCTCTAATGTTTTAAGGACAATATCTTACTATGAGTAGATATTATTGCAACGCTGTAATGATATATACTGTAATATATATCCATAATATTTTGGACAGATTATCAAAAATAAATGAAATGGCACTAAATGCAGTTAGAATTTACTAATTCTCATTCAGCATTCTCTGTGATCTACTTATAGCTTCATGCAGCAATTCTATCATTTTACATAAAAAATGTACTTTACAAAATATGTAATATGAGGCGCTGACTAAATGAAGAAAAAGCTCAAGGACGTTGAGATACCAATTTATGTCAATAAGCAATATTCATGCGCTCATTATCACATACATTTTACAGTTAATTTCTTTAAGAAATTACACAGCCCTATCAAATTACAGGATTAATGACATTTATATTTCAGCAGTCTTCTTTATCTGACAGTAATGACATTAAAGTTCTATGACTCACTTTATTGTGTGACAAGACCTATTATAGTTATGAAACATGTCAATCGTTGATGCACATTTTTCCCCATGGAAATGTCAGGATAAACATATTTCTTCTGTAAATGCCCATTTAAGCATAGACGGTTAATCTGGTAAGTAAATGTGATCATTCATGTCCCTTCCTAAATCTAGCAGCACTGCTTTAAGAGACTAAGAGACACTCTAGGGAGCATGGCCATAGAAGCTTCAACTAGTGCATGATGCTTTGGACTTGTACCCCATGCCTACTACTTTCCCCCCACTCATCATGCAGGGGGTACGCGTACCAAAAGCAGGGGGTATGGCCGGTGCTGCTGCTGGGCCTCCGCCTAGAGTGCAGCCGGCCCTGACCACTGAAGTTAAAAATCCATGTGTCTGTAAGCTCGTTACTCTGCACGCTCATAGACACCAGCCGCGGCCCGCAATCGTCGTTATTCATTTGAGTCGCATGCTCCTCCTCCTGTCTCCTCCTTGACGCCAGCGTGCGCTGACTGACGTGTACCGGCACGTGTTGGTGCCGATGGCAGAACGTGTAGAGGTGTGACGTCACGTCAGTCGCAGGCTGTGGGTGAGGTCTCGCGTGAAGTTAGCAGCCGGATGAGGTGAGAGACAGAGCTGCTCCTGCTATTACTGCCATATATGATCAGTACCAACCCAATCTAAAACTCTCCTGTTCAGTGTCCAATAACGCTCTCCTGTTCAGTGTCCAATACGGCTCACATGTTCAGTGCCCAATAACGCTCTCTTGTACAGTGCCTAATAACGCTCATGTTCAGAGCCCAATAACGCTCGCATTTTCAGTGCCCAATAACGCTCGCATGTTCAGTGCCCAATAACGCTCTCTTGTACAGTGCCTAATAACGCTCATGTTCAGAGCCCAATAACGCTCGCATTTTCAGTGCCCAATAACGCTCGCATGTTCAGTGCCCAATAACGCTCTCCTGTACAGTGCCTAATAACACTCTCCTGTACAGTGCCCAATAACGCTCGCATGTTCAGTGCCCAATAACGCTGAGAGTTTTCACTATAATTGGAAAACTTGGTTGTTATTCTACTGGTTATTAATTATCCTCACTAATTATTGATAACACATCCTGCTTATCCCTTTTTTACGTTTTAACCTACCTGCATGATATATGATATCCTGTTATAAATTGATTTATTTTGCTCCTATTAAGGTTGTATTCTAGCCTTTCCAGCTGTTACTATTGTGTTTCTGACAAGACCTTTTCCTTGCTTAATTGTATTCTTCTTCCTGAGCAAATATCAAAATACTGTGACCTTCTGTTTAGAAACATATGCCAGAATTTCCTAAACCCCAGTTATCCATCTTCATTTAAACACATTCTACCTAAAAAGTTACATAATAGAAGCAAATATGAAAAATTTATCAATTAAGTGTCTCATTTCAGTGCCTTGTTACATCAGAAGCCATGTATGTTTGATTCGAGTAAGTGGAAGTGAACGTATTTGACAGGTGACAGACTGAAATGTCACAGCTGATTCATTTTATTAACGGTGTGGTAGGCTCATGCCTTACTATCTGCCTTCAATATTTTAACACATTAAATGCTTTTGGGTTGAGGCATACTTGGGTTTTTATTGATATCCTGTAACAGATTTACTTTTTGAGTACAATAAAGCTGTGCAACATACAGTATAACCACTTAATAGATTGCAAATCAGCATGTACAATGCTCTGGCCAGTTACTGACTCTTTGTGTCTTTGACACACATATTATATATATATATATATATATATGTGTGTTTATTATTGCAGAATCCACATGCACATCACAGCAATTCGATGAATTGCATCCCAGAGCTCCTATGCCACATTCCCCATATGCAGCAAGGAATTTTGGGCAGGATATGCAATAATAAAGACAATTACTGTAGTGTGGAGGCCTTTTATCTCACTTTTTGTCCTCCACTACAACCCTTGTAAATATATATATATATATATATATATATATATACAGTGGCAAGAAAAAGTATGTGAACCCTTTGGGATTACGTGGAGTTTTGCATGAATTGGTCATAAAATGTGCTCTGATCTTCATCTAAGTCACAACAATTTGAAAAACACAGTCTGCTTAAAATAATACAACACAAACATTATATGTTTTCATGTGTTTATTGAACATAACATGTAAACATTCACAGTGCAGGGTGGGAAAAGTATGTGAACCCCTAGCCTAATGACTTCTCCAAGAGCTAATTGGAGCCAGGAGTGATCCAACCTTGAGTCCAATCAGTGTGATATTATTGGATGTGTTGCTGAAAGCTGTCCTGCCCTTTAAAAACACACACCAGTTTTGGGTTTACTGGTTACAAGAAGCACTGCCTGATGTGAACCGTGCCTCGCAGAAAAGAGCTCTCAGAAGACCTACGATCAAGAATTGTTGACTTGCATGAAGCTGGGTTACAAAAGTATCTCCAAAAGCCTTGATGTTCATGTGTCCAAGGTAAGACAGACTGTCTACAAATGGAGAAAGTTCAGCACTGTTGCTACTCTCCCTAGGCGTGGTCGTCCTGTAAAGATGACTGCAAGAGCACAGCGCAGAATGCTTAATGAGGTAAAGAAGAATCCTAGAGTGTCAGCTAAAGACTTACAGAAATCTCTGGCACATGCTAACATTTTTGTTGACACATCTACAATAAGGAAAACATTAACCAAGAATGGAATACATGGGAGGACACCACGGAGGAAGCCATTGCTGTCCAAAAAGAATATTGCAGCACGTTTGAAGTTTGCAAAAGAGCACCTGGATGTTCCACAGCAATACAAAATATTCTGTGGACAGATGAAACCAAAATTGAGTGGTTTGGAAAAAACACACAACACTATGTGTGGAGAAAAAAAGGCACAGCACACCAACATTAAAACCTCATCCCCACTGTAAAACATGGCGGAGGGAGCATCATGGTTTGGGGCTGCTTTGCTGCCTCAGGGCCTGGACGGATTGTTGTCATTTGTCACGAACCTACCACACTGCCTCCACTTCCAACACTATTCAGAAACACCTCCTTACCTTAAACTGGCCATCTGCATGTCTCGTTTGTGTGAAAAGATCAGTATGACGGAATGGAGATGTTGTTCCGCCTGCGGGTGTGCTCTATCTGCGTGACCCCCGTCGCTTACCGCTGGCCCGACTACCGAGTGACGCGCACTCGGCGTCTCGTGCGGCCTGGCGTGACCCTGGGGAAGGGTTAGCGGGCGGTGGAGGGGACCCCTGCCTAGAACCAGCCCGACCACTGAGCCATACGGCACTCAGCGTCCCGAGCAGCTGGTTCACTGACCTTGTGGGTGTGGAGTGCGTCTGCGGGCGGCCGTGCGAATCTGGGGATCGGATCTGCCGCGGAGGAATATTCGGATCTGATTGCGGAGGAATATTCGGATCTGATGTGGAGGAATATTCGGATCTTATGTGGAGGAATATTCGGATCTTATGTGGAGGAATATTCGGATCTTATGTGGAGGAATATTCGGATCTTATGTGGAGGAATATTCGGATCTTTAAACGGATGAATCTTCGGATCTTTAAACGGATGAATCTTCGGATCTTACGGGAGCGGCTGAATCTTCGGATCTGATCACCGCTCACTTGGTATACCGAAGCGCGGTACGCGGCCGCGCCTTCGGTTCGGATCTTAAGTCCGTTCTGATCTTAAGTCCGTTCTGATCTTAAGTCCGTTCTGATCTTAAGTCCGTTCTGATCTTAAGTCTGGACACCGCACCCTGAGACCGCGCGGGATGCTCAGACAGTATATGCGGCGGAGAGTAAAGGACATCAGGCGAGGCTGGATGCACTGGAAAATCTGAGTTTATTTTTCACATCACATACATTTATCACTTTACACAATTAGGAATACAATGGGAATCCCTGCCCGCCCACACAAGTCCCATTGGCCCTCGCTGGCAGGAGGCACCCGGGCCCCGATTCGTATTGGCCATTACGAATCGGGGAGTTGCCGATTCGGCCATTTTAAGATCCGAATATTCTGATCTGAACCACGAGGCGATCAGAAAATGGCGGCGGGCAAGGCAGACAAAGGGAAAATACATTTCGCAATAAACCAACGGGGACACTTTATTACACCACACAATCACATCTAAATAAACGTACTTATAAAACCGGGTGCGTGCCACCGCACCTAAGTGTCCATGGCCACCACTGTCACTGTGCACCGCCCCTGGCTGAGGGTGCTGGGCCATTCCGTGACACTCCTCCCCCTTCCCACAGTTCGACGCACCTGGTCTGACCCCACCGGGTCATACCGGGGAAGTCGGTGCTCCCAGGCCCATAGTCGGTCTGGGGAGGCCTGGCCCCCAGGCTTCTCCATTTGGCTTTGCGGCCGTGCCAGCTTGGTCGGGGCCCCGCGTCCTTAGGGTTACCCCGGCTGGGCGAAAGGACATAAGTCCGGGGAGGAGTACCTCCTGTGTCCCCTCCGGAAAACGGGCGCTAAACGCACCCACCCCGGGTAGTCGATGAAAAGCCCAGTGGCTGTGCGGGGCCTCCAGGCCAAAGAGTTGAGGAGATGGGCAGAGGCCAGCGGCGCTCTGCCCCGTAGTCAGCTCTTCCGCTGAGGGGGTAATTGTAACAAAAGGGACAAGGGTAGACACACCCGGCTGCTCTCCCGGGCAGCCGAAGGGTGGGCAGAGGCCAGCGGCGCTCTGCCCCGTTGCCAGCTCTTCTGCTGAAGAGGCAGGTACACAAACGGCAACCGAGGGGACAAATGGGGTCAAACCCGGCTGCTCTTCCTGGCAGCCGAAGAGGGGAATACATAATTGCAACGGCAGTCGCACGGGGTCAACCTCACTCTGCCCCTCGGGGCGAGTTGGGAGAAACGGGCAGAGGCCAGCGGCGCTCTGCCCTGGCGTCAGCTCTTCCGCTGGGTGGAAATCTCCTTGCGGGAGGATGGTTTCTTCCCCCCCGGGACCGTCACTGGCTGCGCACAACCCAGCCCGGGGGACCATCTGTCTGCTCCACCTGGCAGACTGTGGGTGGTGGGCAGAGGCCAGCGACACTCTGCCCCGTGGCCAGCTCTTCCGCTGGTTGAAGATCTCCTTGGGGAAGGATGGTCACTTCACCCCCCGGGGCAAACAACGGTTGCACACAACCCATCCCGGGGGAACCATCTGTCTGCTCCTCCTGGCAGACTGTAAGCAGTGGGCAGAGGCCAGCGGCACTCTGCCCCGTGGCCAGCTCTTCCGCTGGTTGAAGATCTCCTTGGGGAAGGATGGTCACTTCACCCCCCGGGGCAAACAACGGTTGCACACAACCCATCCCGGGGGAACCATCTGTCTGCTCCTCCTGGCAGACTGTAAGCAGTGGGCAGAGGCCAGCGGCACTCTGCCCCGTGGCCAGCTCTTCCGCTGGTTGAAGATCTCCTTGGGGAAGGATGGTCACTTCACCCCCCGGGGCAAACAATGGTTGCGCACAACCCATCCCGGGGAGACCATCCGTCTCCTCCCCCACTGGACCCGTGGCCTCAGCCACCCTGTCCTCTTGCGGGGTGCAGGGGGTAACTTCCTCTGCCGGAACCCCCACGGGCACCCATGGGTCCGCCTCGGCCTCCCATAGGTCCCAAACCTGGGGACTGTCGACTTCCTCCGCCGACCCGTCCCACCACGGGGAGCTCAGGCTCGACTGCGGAACGCCGTCCAACAGTCTTCGATAAGCCACCTCGAGCTCCCACTCTCGCTCGGCTAGGGACTCCAGCTCCTCAAACACCGAGTCCCTGCTGTCTGACGGGATCTCCAGTTCCCGTCGCTCCAGAATGTCTTCCATCCGCTCTTCGGTCTCCTCTCCAAACTCGGGGTCGGCGGCCATGCTCGCGTAGAGCAGCCCCGTACCTCCGTAGCGAGGCCCTGCAGTGGAACTGCCTTCAATAGGGCGCACTGTCGGAGAGGCGGTTAGCCACCGGAGCGCGCGGTACGCGGCGTCTAGTGCGATCTCCTGTTGCACCAGACTCCGGAGCTCGGCCTCCCACTCCTCTGGGGCCCGACCTTGCAGGAACGCTGCTCGCACATCGTACTGCACCCGATGGACGACAGCGTCGGAAGGAATGTACACACCATGGCAGTCCCGCTCATGGTCCAGGGCCTCGTACCACAGTTCCTCTGTGGACCTCTGGTCCCGATCCAGGCCCTCCTGCAGCCTTCCTGCCAACACGACCTTCATGTCGACGAAGGTGCCCGCGCAGGAGCACTGCTCCTCAATGGGGAATGTGGCGTCCTCAGATGCAGCTCCAGGCGAGCTGTGAGTCTCCATCCGAGGGTCGCTGGGATAAGTGACGTCCTCAGTACAGGCTCCAGGCGAGCTGAGAGTCCCGCAAGCGTAGTCACTGGGGTTTGCAGATTCCCAGGGTGAAGCTCCAGTCGAGCTGTGAGCCTCGACCCAGGGTTCCACAGGGTAGGGTTCGGGGTCAACATATTCAGTCTCTGCTCCGCGGAGCTCTGCCAACCGCAGCTCGTGCTGGCGTTCCTTCTCCTGCTCAACTTCCCGGTAAAACTCCCGAATCACTTCGTATCTGTCCACCGACGATGAGGCATCTCCGAGCAGGGCAATCCGACGCCGCAACTCTCTGAGGCCAGCATCTTCCTCCACCTCTGCGTGGACAGGGCTGGGGACGGGCGTCGCCACCCTGTCCTGATCCATCCTGGTCAGTTCCTTGATCAGAGTCTTCCTCTTCTTGTTACCCGGCGTTCCTCCCCGGTTTTCCAACATCCCACGCAGGGTGTCCCTGTCGTAGTGGGTGTACACCACCATGGCGTAGGTCTCCTAGGGGCCTGCAGAGAGCGATCCCACCGCTGCCACCAGTATGACGGAATGGAGATGTTGTTCCGCCTGCGGGTGTGCTCTATCTGCGTGACCCCCGTCGCTTACCGCTGGCCCGACTACCGAGTGACGCGCACTCGGCGTCTCGTGCGGCCTGGCGTGACCCTGGGGAAGGGTTAGCGGGCGGTGGAGGGGACCCCTGCCTAGAACCAGCCCGACCACTGAGCCATACGGCACTCAGCGTCCCGAGCAGCTGGTTCACTGACCTTGTGGGTGTGGAGTGCGTCTGCGGGCGGCCGTGCGAATCTGGGGATCGGATCTGCCGCGGAGGAATATTCGGATCTGATTGCGGAGGAATATTCGGATCTTATGTGGAGGAATATTCGGATCTTATGTGGAGGAATATTCGGATCTTATGTGGAGGAATATTCGGATCTTTAAACGGATGAATCTTCGGATCTTACGGGAGCGGCTGAATCTTCGGATCTGATCACCGCTCACTTGGTATACCGAAGCGCGGTACGCGGCCGCGCCTTCGGTTCGGATCTTAAGTCCGTTCTGATCTTAAGTCCGTTCTGATCTTGAGTCCGTTCTGATCTTAAGTCCGTTCTGATCTTAAGTCCGTTCTGATCTTAAGTCTGGACACCGCACCCTGAGACCGCGCGGGATGCTCAGACAGTATATGCGGCGGAGAGTAAAGGACATCAGGCGAGGCTGGATGCACTGGAAAATCTGAGTTTATTTTTCACATCACATACATTTATCACTTTACACAATTAGGAATACAATGGGAATCCCTGCCCGCCCACACAAGTCCCATTGGCCCTCGCTGGCAGGAGGCACCCGGGCCCCGATTCGTATTGGCCATTACGAATCGGGGAGTTGCCGATTCGGCCATTTTAAGATCCGAATATTCTGATCTGAACCACGAGGCGATCAGAAAATGGCGGCGGGCAAGGCAGACAAAGGGAAAATACATTTCGCAATAAACCAACGGGGACACTTTATTACACCACACAATCACATCTAAATAAACGTACTTATAAAACCGGGTGCGTGCCACCGCACCTAAGTGTCCATGGCCACCACTGTCACTGTGCACCGCCCCTGGCTGAGGGTGCTGGGCCATTCCGTGACAATCAGCATCTTGATGATGTCATCAGAGGAGTGCCGGAGGTACAGAGAGATACTCAGAGAGCACCTGAGATCAATCCCACACCAATCAGAGGCCCATAAAAGAGAGGCTTGCTGGGTAAGTCATTGCTCAATTATTGTCCTCCCTACCTCGAGCTAACCATTCTATCCCAGCCTTTTGATCCTGATACCCAAGTTGCTGGACCTCTGCCTGTGACCCCAACAACTCTATCTTCTGCCGCCCAAGTCGCTGAACCTTTGCCTGTGACTGACAACGCTATCTTCTGCCGCCCAAGTTGCTGAACCTTTGCCTGTGACCAACCACGCTATCTTCTGCCGCCCAAGTTGCTGAACCTTTGCCTGTGACCAACAATACTATCTTCTGTCGCCCAAGTTGCTGAAACTTTGCCTGTGACCAACAACGCTATCTTCCGCCTCCCAATTTGCTGAACTTTTGCCTGTGACCTCAACGACGCTATCTTCTGTTACCCAAGTTGCTGAACCTTTGCTTGTGACCACAACAACGTCATCTTCTGTTGCCCAAGTTGCTGAACTTTTGCCTGTAACCTCAACAACGCTATCTTCTGCTGCCCAAGTTGCTGAACCTTTGCCTGTGACCTCAACGACGCCATCTTCTGTTGCCCAAGTTGCTGAACCTCTGCCTGTGACCTCAACGACGCTATCTTCTGCTGCCCAAGTTGCTGAACCTTTTTCCTGTGACCTCGACAACGTTAACTTCTGTTGCCCAACTTGCTGAACTTTTGCCTGTAGCCTCAACAACGCTATCGTCTGCTGCCCAAATTGCTGAACACTGCTTGTGACCTCGACAACGCTATATTCCTAAATAAAATGTCCAAGACCAGTAGTTGTGGCGTCTAACCTTATCTTCTACCACCATATTCTACTGACCGAATCTCCATTACATCTGGTTCCTTATCAGAATATATATAACACCGTGACATCATTGATGGAAAAATGAATTTCAGAGTTTATCAAGACATTTTGCAGGAAAACGTAAGACCATCTGTCCGCCAACTGAAGCTCCGCAGAGGATGGGTAATGCAACAGGACAATGACCCAAAGCATACAAGTAATTCAACAAAAGAATGGCTTCAACAAAGCAAAATACGCCTTCTGGAGTGGCCCAGTCAGAGTCCTGACCTCAACCTGATTGAAATGCTGTGGCATGACCTTAAGAGAGCGATTCACACCAGACATCCCAAGAATATTGCTACACAGAAACAGTGGAGTGGTCCAAAATTACCACAGAGGAGTGGTCCAAAATTACTCCAGATCGTTGTGCAGGTCTGATCTGCAACTACAGGAAACGTTTGGTTGAGGTTATTGCTGCCAAAGGAGGGTCAACCAGTTATGAAGTCCAAAGGTTCACATATTTTTTCCACCCTGCACTGTGAACGTTTACATGTTATGTTCAATAAACACATGAAAACATATAATGTTTGTGTTGTATTATTTTAAGCAGACTGTGTTTTTCAAATTGTTGTGATTTAGATGAAGATCAGAGCACATTTTATGGCCAATTCATGCAAAACTCCAAGTAATCCCAAAGGGTTCACATACTTTATCTTGCCACTGTATACATACATACAGTACACCAAGGGGAGAGCACTCCATTACAAAAACTATACCATCACAGATCTTCACAAAATTTAAAGACATTGACAGTTTAACATTTAAAAAGATTTTTTTTATTTATTTATTTTTACACATTTTTCTACAAACTAACTAGGTAATAAATGAAGGGAGATTTTTCACAAAATATGATCATATCTTGCTTAACCCTTTGATGCCGGGCGATTTGTGCAATGCACGCTGCCTGCTGGGCAGGGAGAAGGAGACCCATTGAAGTCAGTGGAGTGTACAATACCATTCCAAGGTTTTATGGCCCACCCGTCCCAGGGATGGCATAGTACGCCCACAGCGGGAAGCGGTTAAGCCTGGTGTAGTTTTTGTAATGGAGTTCACTTTATTAGGTGTACTGCATCTACTTGCATGAAAAGCAACAGTCCGTTACGCTTAGTAAAGGGTGAGTGCATCCCTCCTGGTGTATGTTGCATGAAAAGGGCTGACAACCCTCCGGGAAGCACCCCCCCTGTCATAAGTATTCCATTTGCAGGGTTTATTCAACCTCAAATCGCTGGGAGCCAGAAATGATTCTGTCCTCCGTGAGTTAATCCCATAAATGCAGTCATTACAGTAAGTGTTTTAGACTAGGACCTGTCGAGATTTACAGGTTTAACCCCTTCATTCCCGAGATAGAGATAACGCAGGTTTTCAAAAGGCACCATCGGGTGCCCAAGATTGAGTTATCTCAATCTGGACTCCAGCAGGCCAAAGCAGATGAAATGCATTTGTTGCAAATGAATATCATTTGCTTTTGGGCTCCAGAAGGTGCCTCCAAAGTTTTAACCCTGTGGGCATAATGCCGAAGGTGTTAAAACTCTTTAAAATCAACTAGGTAACACTGATATCTAGGGCTTCCCCCAGCAAATGCAGAGTCACAGGCTGCAGTTCTAACGGTAGTAACTCTATTTTACCAGTAGATGGCGACATCTGCCTGCTAAATAGATTACCGGTATTACAGAAAGAAAAACATTGGGAATATTCCTGGATATTTCTTACTATATAATTCATTTAAATAATGTTTTTAAAAAAACATTGGTTTCTGACAGTGTTTTTTGAGAAAATCACTTGGTAATTAAGGATTTAAGAAAGATATGATCATATTTTGTGAACTAATTTCCCATAATTTATTACCTAGTTATGTTGTGAGAAAATGAGGAGAGATGAGTTCACTGTACTCCAATGGCCTCCACAGTCACCAGATCTCAATCCAATAGAACACATTTGGGATGTGGAGGTTCAGGAGATTTGCATTATGGATGTGCAGCCGACAAATCTGCAGCAACTGCGTGATGGTATCACGTCAATATGGACCAAAATCTCTGAATAATAATTTCAACACCTTGTTGAATCTATGCCATAAAGAATTAAGGCAGTTCTAAAGGCAAAAGAGGGTCCAACCCAGTACTAGTAAGGTGTACCTAATAAAGTGGTCGGTGAGTGTATGTTGCAAAGACTATGCAGTACTCAGTCAGTAACTGGCCAGAGCATTGTACATGCTGATTTGCAATCTATTAAATGGTTATATGTTGCACAGCCTTCTTGTACTCAAAAGGTAAATTTGTTATAGGATATCACTACAAACCCAAATATGCCTCAATCCCCAAAAGCTTTTATTTTGTTAAAATATCATGTCTATTTGTCAGGAGAAGCACCTGCCTGTTATGCTTAGTAAAGGCTGAGTGCTGCCCTCATGGTGTATTCCAGATATATCAATTGTCTTGTGAAAAACACATGATTGTCTGTGCCATTTATGATGTCATCAACCTATTTAGAAAATACAATTAAAGTACACAATGCATAACTTTTCTACCATAACATGTTTTAGGAAAGTGAATGTACATGTACATCGATAAATGTATTTAGTAGTAATACATATAATAAGAAAGGTTATTTAAGTCAAATAACTGACCAGAAAAACGTTTATTATCATACATTTCAATGTCTCTCACTCTTGCACAGCTACAGGTTGATACAAGCCTGAAATTATTTACACATCATGTTACCTTGTTTAAGCGCTATGTTGTATATAAGATGTTACTGTGATATCAGGATTCAACTCATAAAAGTAAAGTAAATGGTAGTATGCAATGGAATAATTGAATCTATCCTGTACACTACGATTACACTCAAAGTTTATACCCTTCCCTACTAATTGATTTTCCAAAAAAACTGTTTCAAGAACCAGTTTTTATTTATTTTTTGGCAAATCATTTTACAGGTATAAATTTTTGGGAATAGTTCCAGTGTATGTCTTACTGTAATATCCCACAATGTTACTCCTAAGCGCAAAAGAAAATTTGTGCAAATCAATGCAAAACCAGTGTGAATATGTGAAAAGTAGGGAAAATATACTTATATTGAGTGAAACCGTGCTTATCCTTTCTCCAAGCCTCGCATCAATGGATAACATATGGAGAGGAGAAAAAGCAATATAGTGCAATTTGGTTTATATAGCGTAACTTTTATATATACAAAGATAAATCATCACTCACGTGGTCCAGAGCCTATGTAAAATATTGGCTCTGTATAAGTGCGATGTGCCGATTAAAGGGATGGCACCGTCCTCCACACATGGGAAGCTGGAACAACCGTTCTGGTTTGTCTGCTTCGCTGTCCACCAGAAAGGTTCTTTGGCCTGAGATCCTGTAGTTTTCCTGGTGGAACCTCTGGTTTTTCTCCCCTCTCTGATGTATTGTGTGAGAGATTAAAATCAAGCAGGAGAGAAAATTAATTAACTTATTTATTTTTTCCTTAAAATTAATATATAGCTCTAAAAAGCATAAAAATAGCCTGGGGGAAATAAAAAGTCCTGAAACGCGTTTCGCCAATGGGTCTTGGCTTCCTCAGTCAGACTGTAATAACCTATTACTATTACTGTAATAACCTATTTGGCTGACAGATTTCCCCATTTGATGGCCAAATGGAGTTACTACAGTTCTCAGCTCTGTGCATGATAAGTTGGGGAAGAGTCTGATAAAGACATCCCCCAAGTAGTTTTAAGTGTTAGCAACTCGGGCATCATTGCCACAGGGCTAAAACTTTGGAGAAACTTATGGAGCCAAAATGCAAAAGAAAATAATTTAATTACAAATAAATTTCATTTGCACTAATACACCATAGCCCCTTATCGTGTTACCACGATCTCAGTCTGCTTTATCTGCTAACGCTGATCGTGTGTGCACAATCATGTTAGTGTAGTGAAGGGATTAGCTTTTTTGGACTGGCAAATCAAAAAACAAAAGCTATTTTTGAGATCATTCATTCTTGTGGTAATACCTATGCATCACAGTAAGATCTGTCTGTGTGTCCTCTATATGTCTTTCTCTTATCTGTCTAAATCCCCCAACCCTCTGAGCCTCACCATCCATGACTGCATTAACAACATGTAATAATGTCACTACACTATTTTAGTAATTTGCCTTTAGAAGAATTGACTGGTTCATTCCTTCAGTCAGATTTGAAAGGCCCTTTAGAGCAACACAAGTAGAGCAGTGAACACAAGTAATTCAGCTCAGCAGGTTTTCATTTGCCTTCCGGAAATGTCAGATTTACATGTTCATTGAATGCTCTGGAATGGATGTGTTTCTTTTTTCTGTTTGAGAAAGATGACTGATTTGTCTATTATCATTTGCCTTTTGTCTTGGGAAGACGCAAAGGACACAGAGACCTTGAAATATAGAAAGAGAGCAACGTATGCTCTATGTTTGTTTGGCTAATCCAAAAGTTATCTTTCGCAAGGAACCTTATTGAACAATGTTTGTTTTTGGTGATCTGACACAAGTAACACATTGATTTTTCAGAATGTTCTGGTTGTTACTCATGGGACTTGTATTCTGCTGAACACTATTGACTTCCCAACCCTTCATCCGAAAATGAGTTTCTAATTGTTATTCTGTAAGTTATTTGACAATTAGTTCCCTCATCCTATAACCTCCGATCCAGGACCAGCACCTTACTTGCAATAACACAATACAAAAAGAAAGTGCCTCGATTCTCATTTTCCTACAGAGCACCGCATTTATGGAATAACCTCCCAGACACCATCAAATCTTCCCCCAGTCTTAAGTCACTTAAGAGCTCCTTACTAGCATACCTCAATACAGAATGCACCTGTAAACATGTAACATAGTGAATATATTTCTTATATATTTATTTTCTGTTAATCTGTATATTTGTGTTTTGTTTTTAATATCTTGAATTTTATTACTTTGTATTTCCATAACGACTGTAACATTTCAATATTTTTGAACCCAGGACATACTTGAAAACGAGAGAAATCTCAATGTATCCTTCCTGGTAAAATCCTTTATAAATAAATAAATTATTATAATTAACAAAAATTACAAGTCGTGACAGTTTTGGTTATACTTTTGATGGCCATTGCACTTTAACCAAAAATCTTCATTTTTGCAGGGTTTTGTTGGATTACGAGCACATATGATAAAAAAATTTTTTTCTTGTGTAAACATTTGAGTAATTGCTATCACTGTGTTGCTCCTCCTGAGAGTGATGGGAGTTTAGCACGCAACATCCAGTGATGTAGAATTATCAATATAAACACACACAGCGTAACACATACAGTAGGTATAGTACTAATATACCCATTTTTACTGTTCTTCATTGACTTTACTAGAGTCATCAAAAACACAGCGTATTGCAAAAAGTAAATGCTTAAACTAATATGCATTGATTAGTAATTCCTAATGATTTTAAACTGTTAGATTAACTTCCCAGTTCTAGTCCAAGGACTGGAGTTCATCAAGAGGGCAACAGCCGGATTTGTTAGGTAATTCCTAGAATAAAGTCAATACTGATGTCTTTTTTAAACTCTTATAGGATTTACCTTCTGATTTAAACAAACTGGACTGCTTACATCATTCATATAAATGTCGCCATCAGTGCTGAGTTTTATCATATCCATATGCTGAGCTGCTTTACATCAGTATTTGCTTTCCTTGTTTAAACACTGTCATGTTTCATCATTTTTGAAGAGCCCAGACAAAAGCGTTTTGATTTTTCTTCTATTGCTTTTCAGCACAGACCAAAATATCCCATTAATTTAGATGTATATGAATAAAAGAAAAAAGTGAGTTTTTATACCATTTTAAAATAACTAATAGTAAGACCGTTGAAGTACTTTCCTGAAGATATTATATGTTGGCACGTTGGGTATCTGGAATGCAAAGCGACTGTAGGGATGTGCATGACCTTTTCTTCCGCTTCATTTTGGGGGGGTTTTCAGGTGTTTTTTTCATTTCAGATCATTTCGGACAGTTTTTCTTTCATTTCGGATCAATTCGATTTGGTGATTCGGATCAATTCGGTGATTCAGATCATTTTGGCGATTCGGATCATTTCTGGAGATTCGGATCAGATGTTTTTTGTTTTTTTACAGGGTTATTCAAAGAGAATCGAATGGCTGCCGAAAGGTAACCGAACGCTGAAAATCAGCGTCCGATTACCTTTCTTGGCCATTCGTCTATTCAGAGAGCAGGCAATTCGTCAAATGTTGGCGAATTGCCTGCACATACGGTGCCTGTTCGGTGCCTGTTCGAGGGCAGTGAAATCCCCACAGAGAAGCTATGCTTCATCTATTCAGAGAACGAAAACCAGCAGTGAAAAATTGACCAAATGCCCTGCCATTCAGTTGCTTCATTCGACTGGTTTATTGAGGTGAATCGCATAGGCGTCAATGTTAAAAATATTCCTGTTTTAATTCAATATCTAATAAACCGTTTATTATAATATTCTGCAGTAAAAAGTATCTTTATTTATAGATTTTTTAGGATATTTTAAGCATTTTTCTGGATTTTTTGCAAACATTTTTTTTCTGTTTTTTTTTTTTAAATCGTTTTTTCTGTAACGGCCCTTTTTATTATCATTCATTGGATCTCATATGTCAATTTCAGACATTTTCGTTCAGTAGTTTGTTTGCAAACAGCGTTTCACTTTTCAAACATTCAAGCGTACTGGTTTTTTTTTTCTTCACCTCCTTCGTCTGCGGTGTCGGCTTTTCCGGCGGCTGCTCTGCGCTGTGATCGGCTGCTGCTCGGGTTTCTCCGGCGTCTTCAGCGGGGTTAATCCAGATGTTTTTGCGGGTTTCGGTGTGTTTTCGCCCTCGTTTTGCAGTGAGTTTTCGGCGGGTTTGCGGTGACTTTTCCCTACACTACGACGGCCCTGTGGTGCTTGCTGAATACACCGCAGGGTTGCCGAAATGGGATCGCCAAATCACACCGAATTGAAGAGAACGAAAAGTCACCAAACGTGCAGTGACTTTTCAATTCTCTTTGAATAACCCTGATAATGTTTGTGTTGTATTATTTTATTTCATTATTTCATTTTTTTTATTGCTTATTTAAAAATGGGAAGTAGATCACTATCAATAGAATGAAAGTTTCTTTACTTATTTATTATTTTAGGATTTTTTAGGCATTTTTTGGGTGAAATTCTAGGTTTCCTAATTTTTTTTAAAGAAACAAAGCTTTTTAACCCATAGGTTTCAATGCAGCATATGAATCCACACACTGCGGGGAAGCGCCTCTCTGCAGTATAATTAATGCAGCATGTGAATCTGCACACTGCCGGGCAGCGCCTCTCTGGAGATCGATTAATTTTTTGATTAGTTTTTAGTTTTTTTATGAGTTATAATTAATGCAGCATATGAATGTGTGGATTCACATGCTGCATTAATTATACTGCAGAGAGGTGCTGTCCAGCAGTGTGCGGATTCATATGCTGTATTAATTATAATGCAGAGAGGTGCTGTCAGGCAGTGTGCGGATTCAAATGCTGAATTAATTATACTGCAGAGAGGTGCTTCCCAGCAGTGTGCGGATTCATATGCTGCATTAATTATACTGCAGAGAGGCGCTGGCCGGCAGTGTGTGGATTCATATGCTGCATTAATTATACTGCAGAGAGGCGCTGCCCAGCAGTGTGTGGATTCATATGCTGCATTAATTATACTGCAGAGAGGCGCTGGCCGGCAGTGTGTGGATTCATATGCTGCATTAATTATACTGCAGAGAGGCGCTGCCTGGCAGTGTGCGGATTCATATGCTGCATTAATATATACTGCAGAGAGGCGCTGCCCCCGGCAGTGTGTGGATTCATATGCTGCATTAATTATACTGCAGAGAGGCGCTGCCTGGCAGTGTGCGGATTCATATGCTGCATTAATTATACTGCAGAGAGGCGCTGCCTGGCAGTGTGTGGATTCATATGCTGCATTAATTATACTGCAGAGAGGCGCTGCCTGGCAGTGTGTGGATTCATATGCTGTATTAATTATAATGCAGAGAGGCGCTGCCCGGCAGTGTGTGGATTCATATGCTGCATTAATTATACTGCAGAGAGGCGCTGCCTGGCAGTGTGTGGATTCATATGCTGCATTAATTATACTGCAGAGAGGCGCTGCCTGGCAGTGTGTGGATTCATATGCTGCATTAATTATACTGCAGAGAGGCGCTGCCCGGCAGTGTGTGGATTCATATGCTGTATTAATTTTATATCAAGTCAGGAGGCTTCATATTTTGCATTCTCTTTTCTTTACTAAAACATCAGCAGCAAGGAAAGTTTACATAGCAACAGCAGTAACCAATCAACAACAAGAGTGTAGTAAGTCCTTAGCCACGCCCTCTTTTCTTGCTGCTGGCGACCAGGTGAGACGTTTTCAAAACAGCTCCTGGTTGCCAGGCTTTAATTTAGGTGTAATTTGTCACTGTTAGGTTTATTATGTAATTTTATACTCAGATTTATTATATGTACTGTGCACCTGATTGTTTTTTTCCTAGGTTTCCTCCCTGCTGTGTGGGCACTCTCCCGCCTGCAGGTGCGCTTTGCTCGCGTTGCGCGACTTGCGGCGCCCCCATCGTAATTTACTTTGTTTTAACAGCTCTGTTTTCTCCTTAAGGTTTTTTTCCCCCCTTTCTTTGTGTTTTGCGCGGCGCCCGCCGCCTTCCCACGAGTGCGCGACTAAACTTTCTCCTCAGGATAGTATGGCTTTTCGTCCGTGCGCACTCCGGCGGCCATCTTAGTTCTAACCAGCAATTGCCGCCATTCGGGACATCGCGTCTTCGCGTCCCGATGCAAACTAGCAGGTCAGCTCTTACATGTTAAACGGCCTCAGGTTCTATTTATATAAATAAATTATTATTTTTGGTGGGATTTCTGTCTGCCCAACGTAAACATCGGGTAAGCCCCGATACGCTTATACTATATATATACAAATAAATATTATTTCTTCTGGTGGGATCTGTCCCATGAAGGCATCGGGTGAGCCCCGATAGATAGATATAGATATATATATATATAAAAATAAAATTTTCTGACAGGATATCTGTCCCACGAATGCATCGGGTGAGCCCCGATAAGTAAGTAAGTAAGTAAGTATGTATGTATATATATATATATATATATAAAAATAAAATTTTCTGACGGGATATCTGTCCCACGACGGCATCGGGTGAGCCCTGCTAAGCTTAATATATATAAACAAATATATTATTTATCAGGCGGGATATCTGTCCCATGAAGGCATCAGGTGAGCCCTGATAAGCTTATGTATATAAACAAATATATATTTATCTAACGGGATATCTGTCCCACGAAGACATTGGGTGAGCCCTGATAAGCTTATATATATATATGTATATTATTATTCTGGCGGGATCTGTCTGTCCCACAAAGGCATCGGGTGAGCCCCAACACATTAATTTATAATAAATATATTATTATCTTCCTGGCGGCTAGTACAGGATTTTTCTGTTTGGCCACACTAAACATCGGGTGAGCCCTGATATATATCCCTAGAAATTTTAATATATATATATATTACCTCAACAGGTGAGTCCCGTTATTCTGTTTTCCATGGATCCTCCTCAGCTCCCCACCAATCCAGAGGAGCTTTCGGCCTGGCTTTTAGCTGCCATTTCAGAAACACTGCCCATAGCTTGGCAGCCAAGCCCCGCTTCCCCAGCCAGAACCTCCGGTCCTTTCTAGGGCCCAGTCACCGGCCCTTTCTGAGGGCTCCCATTCGTTCATTCTGAGGCTGCCGTGCCATCTCGTAAAATACTCTGGAAGGGTTAATCTGAGTCCGCTGGCTAGGGTAAGGGCCCTGCTACAAACTCCTCCCGCACTTCTGTCCCCAAAGAAGGGGACGATGATTATGACATGGATATTTACCAGGCTCACTACCCGAGGAGGACGGAGCCAATACCACCGGTGATCCACCGACTACTGCAAGCTCGACGGGTGAGCCCCGTTCTGATAGCTTAGCGATCGTGCCCTTCTCTACCGCTCCAACACCGCCTCGCTCCTTGGTGTCCTCGGATACCCCGGCGCCACTCCTCGACGCTAGAGGAGCCCCCCCTCCTTTTTCGATCCATGCACTACCACCCACCCCAGGTCTTCGGCCTGGCTCCCGCCTGACCACACAGCGGAGTTTCTGCTCTTCTGGCTACGCGGTCTCTTAGTTAAAATTTCCAGGGCGCATCTGTGGGCAGGATGCCCTTGCCCGACGCTGCCTGACAAGGTATCTCTTACGCCAGATTTTGACGTGGATTTCGTCTCCTTTCTGGGCAAGGTTGGCAGGGATCCTTGTCGAAGTCGAACAGGGCTTCCGCATCGCCCAGGACAAATGCTGGAGGTTTCAGGCCCGCTCGTCACGGTGGACGAAGCACTACCTTCTGGAAACATAGAAACTGTCGGCAGATAAGAACCTTTCGGCCCATCTAGTCTGCCCAATTACATGGATACTTTACCTGGATTTATCTTTTGTTTAGGATAGCCTTATGCCTACCCTGCTCGGCCCTGCAATGGTCTGTGAATGGGCACAGCGTGCCCTCTGTCTTTAGGTAACGCCAATGTCAGCATCTCTTCTGCACGCCGCAATGAGGCACTTTTTCGCTTTGACGCTAATTTAACAAGTATGTGCTCCAAAGAATTGGGTCCTGCGGCCAAGGGGTTGTTTTTTTGGGACCTCTTCTTAAAAGAATCGAATCATAAGGTTAACATCTATACCAACCTTCCGACTCTTGGGTCCTACGAATCGTATCTGGTTTCTTGATAGACTTTTCCCAGGTTCCCTTCCAGTCTGTTTTCCCCATACAATGTGTTCTGGTACACAAGAAGTCTGGGGACCTTCGCCCGGTCTTAAACCGGATAGTCTTCAATCCCTTCTTGTCCTATTGACACTTCACAATGGAGAGCACACATCTACTCAGGGGTCTCCTATCCATCCTGCACCACCGACAGTTCACCTGCCTACCTTTCGGCCTCAGCTCTGCACCATGGTGCTTCAATGAAGCTCCTCTTACTGGCCATGGCCTCCATATATTCACAGGGCATCAGGTCTCTCATATACCTGGACAATATCTTCGTACTGGCTCAAGATCCGGTCCTGTTTTCCCATCACACGACCCTAGTGCTTACTCTCCTGTAAGACCTCTGGTTCATTACCAACATGGACAAGTCAGCTTGTCGCCCAGCCCAAGTCATTACCCTTCTCCCTGGCCCACCGCATTATCGGGCGATGCAACGTCAGAAAACCACGTGCCTCAGTCTCAATCCCTCCTACGACCAGCTGGTCCCTATCACTCCTGAGGCTCGAGTGGAACTCCTGTGGTGGCTGCGCCTCATGGAAGCCTGGAATGGGTGGGCCATTTTTGGCTCTCTACCGGACTTCGTATCGGAATCGGACGCCAGCCAGTCGGGTTGGGGAGCGACTTGCGGACCTGTATCCACGGGTGGGGCATGGACGCCAGAGGAACAGCCGCTTCACATCATCTGCCCTCTACTCCTTTGGGTCAACCTGTTTACTTCCCGCTTGACCCACCAGATGCAGACCGGCTTCAGTTGGCTTACGGACCTGCAGGCGGCAGCGGTGGATGCTTTCCTCCCACCATGGCCCCATCGAGGAGTCTACACTGTTTCCCCGTTCACGATGCTCACGTGCACGCTTCAAGAAGTCCACAGATGGATGGTTTCGACTTCTACTCACGCCTCTATGGGATGCACAGAGCTGGTTGCCACTGACGCTACAACTCCCTTGTCTACTCCTGCCCGCTGCTGCCGTCCTTTTCCATCCATTCTTCTGGACCCTCAAGGCAACCCTAATCCAGTGGTATTGGAGGGCAATCTTCCACTGGTGGCTTGGACAATTTCCGGGGACCCTGCATGCTACCAGGCTTATCAGCTGCGGCTCGCTCCCTATTATGGGAATCCTGGACTTCTGGCACGCAAAAATGTTACGCCTGGGAAATTTGGTGTGGTTGGTGTGTGCCTGATCCTGCTACAGCCCCTCTAATTTGTTGGCGAGCCTTTCCACGGCCGGCAAGTCCTATCATCACCTGGTTCCGCTCGACCATCTCGGTGGCTCACGCTCCCCTGGGTGGCGTTTCTGTGTGTGTTGTCTCCTCAAGGGCGTTAGGCTCGCTCGCCCGCCGGCCCCAAATAATATACTCACTTTTGGATGTGGCGCTTGTTTTGGAGTTCCTGCGTAACTGGCCAGATACTACTCGCTGTTCCTGCGTCAGCTCTTGATGTATTCTAACCATCATTTTGTGTTTGGGGTCCTTTAGACGTGTTTTGGATGCTAGAGCCTTCGATGCGCACGCTATGGTTTTCTCTCCTAAGGGAGTCGTTTTTCACGCTTACTAGATGTACAAAAACCCCCTTTTTCTAAGGTTTTCTACCCTATGTGTCGCTAGGTGCGTTACAAACTACCTCTTCCACTTAGGCTCTTTGCGCTCCCCTCCGGTTGGCCAGCTCTTGGTCTCCTATGTTTCCACTTACAATCCTGTTTCCTCCTCGCCTACACTTTCTAGAGGGGTCCCCTGGCTGCTCTCCAGCGGGTGTTGCTCCTCACTTCGGCGCTCACTCCGTTCGGGGTGCAGTGGCTTCTTCTGTTGCGGTCGCCGGCGGCTCCCTGTCTGACATACTAGCGGCTGCTGATTGTTCTAGGGCGGTCACCTTTCGTACCTTTTATTTTCGCCCTCGTTCTCATGCATCTGGGGCTCTGGTGCAGCTTTAAAACTGCAAAATATGAAGCCTCCTGACTTGATATAAAATTGTGGATTATTCCAGCCTTGGTGTTAGAATAATCTTAATTTTAATAAAGACAGGAGGCGAATATTTTTCCCGCCCGCCCATACCCGGGATTGCTCACATTGTACCGGATTTACTGCTATATTCGATTAAAAAATAATAAAAAAAAAAAAAATTATAATAATAATAATAATAAAAAATAAATAAATTTTGAATAAAGGATGTAATTTACGTATCTACACTTCTTCGACTTTTGTCCATTATTGTCTAACTATTTTTCATTCCCCTTAGTAGGGTTTGCATGTCTCATTGGCCTAGCCTACGGCTACTGTCTCATAATTGATTTAACTATTGATAATTCTTCGCTTTGACTGGTCAGTTAGTTAACTCTTGGCAAGCCTCCATCACATGGTACTTTCACGTATCCTCTGCTTTCTCCGTAGCTTGATTTGCTTCTGCGGCCCTGTTGGTCTCCCATCGTTTCGGACGCCCGTTGGCTTCCAGTTCTGCGACTGACCATCTCGTTGACTCCTACCTAGTCTTGGCTTCAACCTCTTCAGTTTCCGGTTCTTCCTACTTCTTGGATTTCTGGAATTTCTACGTCACGTCTCTCCTGCTCGTTCGGCATACAAGAAAAGAGGGCGTGGCTAAGGACTTACTACACTCTTGTTGTTGATTGGTTACTGCTGTTGCTATGTAAACTTTCCTTGCTGCTGATGTTTTAGTAAAGAAAAGAGAATGCAAAATATTCGCCTCCTGTCTTTATTAAAATTAAGATTATTCTAACACCAAGGCTGGAATAATCCACAATTATACTGCAGAGAGGCGCTGCCTGGCAGTGTGTGGATTCATATGCTGCATTAATTATACTGCAGAGAGGCGCTGCCTGGCAGTGTGTGGATTCATATGCTGCATTAATTATACTGCAGAGAGGCGCTGCCCGGCAGTGTGTGGATTCATATGCTGCATTAATTATACTGCAGAGAGGCGCTGCCCGGCAGTGTGTGGATTCATATGCTGCATTAATTATACTGCAGAGAGGCGCTGCCCGGCAGTGTGCGGATTTATTTGCTAATTTTTTTTTAAACTGTGCTTTTTTTTGCCACAGAAAATGATGGAAGAAGGTGGTCAATAATATGGAGTGCTCTTTCTTGGTGTTTAGTGTTTAATGTCTTAGATGCACCCACTTAGTTTTGAGGTTGAGTGCAACCTTCTGCTGTTTTGTATTTTAAATTTATGTATAATTTCCACCTATATAAGAATTAACAGGTATTCCAATAAGTTAGTATGTTGGACAAAAGTTAATGGAAAAGAGCCCTTTCATCATACAAAATGCAAAGTGTAGGCCACCAGAAGATTGGTAGTCGATCCCTCCAGCATAAGAGCTATTGGAGCTCATGCTCCAGGCCCATGACAGGCTTTGTAAGGCCTTGCAATCCAAATAATGACTACAAAGACCACAAACTGAAGTTTATAGTGGCAATACTAGCCCAGCTCAAATTGTACTTCTCTGGACCTTGATTTGGGTAACATCTGAAGAGAATTCTCTGTCGACATAAACACTAAAGGGTCTATTCACAAAGTGGTGCTTTGCTTTTATGATATTTTGCTGCACTTTTGCAATGCCATTTCACTGAAAATACAGTGAATTCACTATTTTGAGAATGTTCATTGCATTTTGCCAAAATTGGAGTCGCCAAAGCAATTAGAGACGTTGGCGAAAATCGCCGAATTGCTCCAAATTGAGCTAAATTGTCATTGGTGAATTCCAACGAACTGAAAAAGAAAAAGTCTATTCTCCTAATAGAACTGTAAATCAATAAATGTAGTAAAAATGTCCTTTATTATTTTGTAAAAGACCTTGAAAAATTAAAAACTAAATTTTTTGCTAGAAAAATACAAAAAGGTCTTTTAAAATAAAAAATAAAATTAAAGACCATTTATTCTATTTAAGATATCCCATTTCTTTACATTGAAACCTGTGCAATGCGCCTGTTGAAACACTGAAAATCAGGGCATTTTGCTGTAATTTCGCTGTCTGTGAATGAAAGACACAATCAGATTACTAGTGATTTGTAAGTACATACTATGTATTTTATTTAAAGTCAGGAAGTTTGGGGGAATGCATCTAACACTCTGGAGAACTTTGAGAAGTGAAAAATTGAGAATTTATCTGTTTTGGCTATTTTGACCTAGAATTTTCACTTCTCCAAAAGTTCTCCAGAGTTTCACCTTTCTCTGAATATCCCTGAGTGTCTCACACCCCACATGGCCACAACATTTGAGCTATACCTCTATGTAAATGCCATATAAGCAACTAATGGCTCTTGAACCCCTTCACTACCAAGTGATTTTCCAAACAAAAAAGTCAGAAACCAGTGTTTTTTGTAAAATCATTTTTAATTAATTATAAAGTAAGAAATATTTAACTTTATACCCATTGTAAATAATCAATTTTTAGCCAGTTGATGGCGCCATCTACAGCCAAATTGAGTTAGAGGTTTTAGTGGCTAATATTTTCTTCTATTTCTCCCTGCATCGGTTGCTGAAAGCCTGAAATTTCAGAGCTTTCAGCTGCCCATTTTACAGTTTTAGCTCTTTGGGCATTATGCCCATTTGAAAAAAGAGAGAGACTGACAAACATATTGTAAAATATGTCACAACATTAAGCTCAATGAAGAGTTAAATAATAAGCAATTTGGTCAATGTTAACACTAGAGCAGCTGGACAACATCCCATTCATATAAGCACCACGAACAGTCATTTTGACTGCTGCCTTTTATGATTAATTAACGGTTATAAAAACACAAATTGTTGTGATCAAAAGAAATGCATTTATAAGCATTAAATAAAAGTTACCAGTATCATATTCAACATTTTTGTAGCTTTAAAATACACATGTTAAATGATTAATTAGAAGAACTGAGAACCATTTCTAGACATGTGCATTTCGTATCGTCAAAATTTAGTTTTTGGCCGAGATTTGTATTTTCGGTTTTTGTTTGTTTCCAAAAAAACATAATATCAGTCGTCCGATATCATAAAAATTATCCAAAACAATAAACGATTAAAAAATTCTGAAATCATATCAAACGGAATGAGAATGAACCGAAATAAGAAAAATGTAACGAAAATTACCAAAAACGGAACAAGATATTCCAAAACGGAATGAAAATGACACAAAGCAACAAAAAAAATGCTGCATTAAATATACCGCAGAGAGGCGCTTCCCCGCAGTGTGAGGATTCATATGCTGCATTAATTATACCGCAAAGAGGCACTTCCAGAATTGTGTGGATTCATATGCTGCATTAATTATACCACAGAGAGGTGCTTCCCCGCAGTGTGTGGATTCTTATGCTGCATTAATTATACCGCAGAGAGGCGCTTCCCCGCAGTGTGTGGATTCTTATGCTGCATTAATAATACCACAGAGAGGTGCTTCCCCGCAGTGTGTGGATTCTTATGCTGCATTAATTATACCGCAGAGAGGCGCTTCCCCGCAGTGTGCGTTCAGCGCGTCCTGCCAAGTGCTCCTCCTGTGCTATGGACGCGTCCTAGCACAGGAGGCAGCAATCGTCCGAATGCTGCGCCCCCCCTGGTGCGGGCTGACATCTTGGACCCAGGCGGGGACAATAGATGTCATCACGCTAGCACGATGACATCTATTTCAGGTGTCCCCCCGTGAGTGCGGAGGAGGTGCCTGAAAGGGAGGGGGGGTCCTTTGGACCTCTCTCCCTCCCGATCGGCTGGGGACAGCAGTAAAAGGCAGGCACCGTTTGGAAGGGCAAACCACCGAAAGGTGCCAGGTCACGATCCTCTCCCAGAGCTGGCTGACATCTTGGATGTCAGCCAAGCCTCCGGGACCTCCCCCTGACGACTGGCGTCTCCCAATCCGTGGCAGCCAGGGGTTAATGTTTGGTATTGTTGGATCTGCCAGAGAAAAAAAATGAATAAAAATATTTTAAAAAAATAAATAATTTTTTTTTTTCGTTTTGTTAATGCAGCAATATTGTTCCCATTTCAATAATAATGAAAACAATGATGCTGCACTAAGGATTTTTGTATGGGGTGCGTTTGTTACAAATCGTGTAATTTTGCCCCCAAAAAATTTAACAAGTCCCCCGTTACTAATTTTTTTAACAAGCGCAACTCATAAAATATAACCGCTAATGCTCGCATGTTAAAAGGTGAAAACACTTCACACCTTGTAAATTATTAAAAATTCTAAAATTATTGCATTTTTTTGTTATAATATACATACAGACAGGACAAAACGTATAGATATAATAATGACATATTATGAATCTGCCAAGTCTGCCAGAAAGAACGATATATAACATGTCTGGGTCATAGAATAAAATAAAGTTTCAAAACGCGTTTAAACATGAGCGTAACCGGTAAAAATGAGCTCAGCACACAGGCGTGAAATGCCTCAGCAGCGAAAGGGTTAATTTTAAAATCATTTTATTTGTTCTGGGTTTTTTTTTCGTTTCAGATCATTTTGAACTTTTTTTCCCCCCCGTTTTAAAACCTTTTGTTCTGGTTTTTATTTTTAAACTCAGACCATTTGGGTCAGTTTTGCGTTTTTTTAAATAGTTTTGTTCCTTTCATACCATTTTAGTATGATTAAATAAAGTTGTGCAATGCATATTCATAAGAAAAAAAAGGATCTTTAACCCTTTCGCTGCTGAGGCATTTCCCACCTCTGTGCTGAGCTCATTTTTACCGATTTTGCTCATCATGTTTAAATGTGTTTTGAAGGCTTATTTTAGTATATGACCCAGACATATTATATATCGTTCTTTCCGTCAGACTCGGCAGATTCATAATATGTCATTATTATATGTATACGTCATGCCCTGTCTGTATATTATAACAAAAAATGCAATAAAATATGAATTTTCAATAATTTACAACGTGTAAAGTGTATTTTTTTCACATTTTAACATGCGAGCAATTGCGGTTATATTTTGTATGGGGTGCGCTGGTTAAAAAAATTAGAGATGGGGTCTCGTTCCTTTTTTGTTGGGGAAAATTACGCGATTTTTAACAAACGCACCGCATACAAAAATCGTTATTGATGCATCATTGTTCACATTATAATTGAAATGGGAACAATATTGCTGCATTAACGAAGAAAAAGAAAAAAAACTTGTTTATTTTTATTATATTTTTTTTAAATATTTTTTTATTTTTATTTTTAATTTTTTTTAAAAAACTTTTTTCATAGTCAAGTTTGGTATTGTTGGAACGGCCATGCTCTGGCCGATCCAACAATATCAAACATTAACCTCTAACTGCCACGGATCGGGAGTTCATTGGAACCCCCTATCTCCACCATTGGTGGCAGTTAGGGGTTAACTCCAGGACTGGCGTCATTGTGCTATGCATGATGACGCCAGTCCTCAGGGGGCATTCCCGGAAGCTTGGCCGACATCCAAGATGTCGGCCAGCTCCGGGAAAGGATCACGAACCAGAGCTTTTCAGCGCCGATTCGTGATCCAGCCCCCATGGGGTTAATTCCAGGTACCGTTAGGAAGGGCAGGCTGTGCCCTTCCAAACGGTGCCTGTATTAACCCCCTGCACGCCGGCGATCGGGAGGGAGAGAGGTCCAAAGGACCTCCCCCTTCCCTTTCAGGCACCTCCTCCGCACATGCGGGGGGGCGCCTGAATTAGATGTCATCGCGCCGCCGCAATGACATCCGGTTCCGGATCCTCGATGTCAGCCCGCACCGGGGGGCACAGCGATCGGCCGGAACCCGGCCGATCGCTGGCCCCAAAGGGAGGACGCGCTCAGCGCGTCCACCGCAAGGAACGTTACCTGCGGGTGGACGCGCTGAATGCGTCCTCCACAGCGAAGGGGTTAATAAAAAAACTACAGAAATCGGCAGAATTACCGTAGCGACAGAATTATCGTATAGACAACAACAGGTAAACCCCAACAGGGGATACCAGACAAAGGCGCCAAGCACTCTGATCCAAGGGCAGGGCCTAACCCTCAGACACACAAAACTTATAACCATCCAGCATAGCAAGTATAATGGAGGTCACCGATGGGATCAGGTCCCCGTGAATAAATTAATTTTATTAAACATGAAATAGCACACAACATAAAAACACGAAAAGAGAGCAAATTGGAAACAATGGTATCTGGTAGATAAGGTCTACAGAAATGTAACCAGTAGAACAAAGCTAATTGGGAGCCACCAATTAAAGCTCCATATGTAGAGTGAAGGCTCAGTATTAAGTATATAAATTGATAATCAAAAAAGGAGACAATATATTTAGGCCATAGTAAATTCTACAACAATTGTCCACTAGATAGCCATAAAGTCAAAAGATTTTACATGGAGAAATTCCAAACAGCTAAAAAACACAATATGTGTTCAGAAATGCAATGTAGCAGAACATGCCCAATGCGTATCGACAGCGTACATGCTGTCTTCTTCAGGGAAAAAATTGTCTACATTTCTGTAGACCTTATCTACCAGATACCATTGTTTCCAATTTGCTCTCTTTTCGTGTTTTTATGTTGTGTGTTATGTCAGGTTTAAGAAAATTAATTTATTCACGGGGACCTGATCCCAGTGACCTCCATTATACTTGCTATGCTGAATGGTTATAAGTTTTGTGTTATCGTATAGACAAAATTATAGCGACAGAAATATCGCATCATCCGAAATACCATTAGTTTAAGTCAAAACGAATAGAACAGACGATCCAAATACACGAAAATAAAGTTGTGCAATGCATAATAAGAAAATACGGAATCAGCAATGGAACAAAAAAAACACGATGTCCGAAATCAAGAATGGAATGAAAATGACATGCGATCTTACACATTTCACGTCCATACGAAATTATTTCGTTTCGGATCGGAAATCGTTTCGGCCGTTTTCGGATCTGATCTGATTTGGAAAAATCGTCCGAATCAGAGGCACCGAATCGGCCCAATTCCTGAAAAAAAAAAAAAAACACGAATCGATCCGAAATTAAACGCACATCCCTAATTATTATATTATGCCATATAAAGCTTTTATTGAACTGTGTCAAACAGATCACTGCTGGCCTGTTAAGCAGCACTGTGCTTTTGATTGCCCCAATTGTTTAAGTTCCTGCCATTTCTGTTTTGTGTCCAACACTCATGGGTACAGACACACTGTCTCCTGATGGTCCAACATGCATAAGTATTTATGCATAGAGATTTCAGGTATGTGTCCTGGGCAAAAGAGATGATATATGGCGTAAGTCATATGCTGAGCTGAACAACAAACCACAAATGTGATTCTGCCTGCAGAATCTCCAGCTCAGCACTTTGCATGAAGACCCACAATGTGTCTTTGCAGATAGCTTCACAGCAGCTCACAGCGCTCACTTTTAGTTGATACTATCTTGAAGCAAACTGGTTGCACAAATGAATTCCTTTTTACAAAATTAATTCCGTTTTCATAGATAAAATCATGTATGAAATATTTTGGGCTTCAAGAAAAAGCCTTTAAATGCTATATATGATTTACATATTGAAGGAATTAGTAAAGTAGTTCTCCCTACACACCACAAGATTCACACCAGAATCATTCAACCAGGAGGCAACGTCATCTATTCTCAGACTTGTAAAAACCTTCCTGAGGACACACAGAGGTCAATAGACTTAACTTGTTTTTGCCAAGTTCTCTTTATGTGAAAAAAAAATAGTAAAAATAAACATTTTTATGAATTTTTGCAGCTCGAGCTGCAGGAAAGCACCCTTAGAGGATTGCTCGAGCTGCAGGGCAGTGCCCTTGGAGGATTGCTCGAGCTGCAGGGCAGCGCCCTTGGAGGGTTGCTCGAGCTGCAGGGCAGCACCCTTGGAGGGTTGCTCGAGCTGCAGGGCAGTGGATTTGAGATTCTGCAACATGCAGGGCAGCGGACACTGGAACTTCTTCATGCTGCAGGGCAGCGGACACAGGAGATTCTGCGCCATGCAGGTTACAGGGCCTAGAGTCCGAGTCTGGCCCTCCTGGACCACTTGGAGGGTACTTGGTAGTCTGTAACACAGCAACCTCCATGGGCACATAAGGTCAGAATATGTGGGCAAGGTAGGTTCCATGTCCATGGGTTCCACGTCAGCAGGCTCGGATGGCGGGGTCTCCAAGTAATCAGAAAGGGAGTCATCCTCTGTACTCTCCACATCAGAGAAGGCTTCCCTAAATTCAGGTCTCTTAGATCTGGGTACCGGAGTACGGCAAGGCTTGCCAACTTTGGTAGCCTGGCGAGGCCTAGCAGGAGCAGAGACTGGGCGAGACTTGGCTGTGGCCTGGCGAAACTTGACAGCAGCTTGGCGAGATTTGGCAGGATTTGAGACTGGGCAAGACTTGGCTGTGACCTGGCGAGGCTTGACAGCAGCTTGGCGAGGGCTGGCAGAGACAGGGTGCTGTCGAGGTTTGGCAATTGGAGTGCTCTTAGACATTGATGGCAAGGACTCAGTAGGTAATGTCGCTTTGCTTTTAGCATGCACAGACACAGGAGGAGCAACCAGTTGAGAAGCAGGAGTAACAGGGTTGACCTGGTCTGTGATGAGGATGGCTTGGGTGGGCGCACAGGGCACGAAGATATGAAATGTGACCCTGCACTACAATAAAAGCACAGTCCCAATGACCTCCTCCTGGAGCGTTCCTCCTCAGACAAGGGTCTCCTGCAGCCAGACTTAGAAGTTGAAGAGCGCACCTTAGGTGAGATGCCCCTTAATCCTTGCAGCACTTTAAGCAATACAGAGTCCAGTTGCTGCAGGACGTTCTGCACAGCCATCTTCATGGAGGCCACCACCGCCTGTATCACCGTGGACTCGTAATAAGATGGGTTCTGCATTCTGTCACGTGGCGTGTGCGGTTCAGGTATGAGCCCAGCAGGCGGCGACACAGAGGGGAGGCCAGACAGGAATCAAGCAACAAAATAACTTTAATGGAACATAAATAGGCCTTGGCAGCAGGCATTTGAAAGAACAGAGGATTGCAATAAAGTCCAGGGAGTAGTCTTGACTGGAGAGCCAGAGGATTATGGGCTATGCAGTCCCAGACTGCAGACAGGGCCCACCAAGAATAATCAGGCTGGCTGTGGTACCTTAATCACAGGTCAGAGAAGGTGAGGAAAGGCTGTAATCCACAGGTAGGTCTCCAGACAATAATGCAGAACCACTGCTTGGTCTCTCTGCTATTTAAGGAGGCTACATCACAGATGGGCCTCAGCTGGAACTCCAGGACTGGAAAAGGAAACCCAGGCTGCATCTCCAGGAGCCTGGTTAAAGTGCTGAGCCTGTAGTAAAACCCAGAACGGATACCCCAAGTAAAGTGTTCAGAGCAATACAGGCCAGACAGCAGACTCCCAGGAGGGGACCTTGACAAATAGTTAGCCTTTCTGTTCTACTGCAGAGGAATGTTAAAGGAAGAAAACTATTGCGGGCAGCCTTGTTGCTCCCCCTAATGTAGTGAATTTATTTATATTCTAAGAATGCTGGATTTGGACATCTAAAGATCAATTTTGTCCCCATAGTGAGATAAGATGGAACTAAGAAATAGCTTTATATATCAAGTTACCACCAGCCCCATTAGAGTAAAATGAACATAACCCAATTCTACATCTTGTAACCGCTGCTATTGAATGTATTTCCATGTACAATACACATAATAGTATATTGAGTCAATAGGAAGTTGTTTTTATGTTAACTCATGCTGAATAGATTGCTGAGTCTAGATTGCAAGTGATTAAATATACAGTTATCTTGCTTGGTCCATCATATGTGTTACAGAGTAACTGCAGTGAATGATATTGTAAGCCGAGTATTGATGCTGTGATTAATCTGTGGAAGAGATAGGTAAACTATCGAGTGTGTTATTTATCTCCCTGAAGAAAGTTTCATTTAGTGAATCGGCCCCCACAACACTAAATTGTGCTGCAGGTGATGCCCCAGTAACTGAATGTTTTTAGCCAGGTTGAGGATTGTTTTATAATGGGAGAGCTTATGATGGTAGAATAGAACTTGCAGGGTTATTCAGAGAGCGGTGAAAAGCAGGATAATGACTGGAGAAGTGAAAATTCTAGGTAAAAATACCTATTTTGACCTAGAATTTTCCATTCTCCAGTCATTCTCCTGCTTTTCACCACTCTCTGAATAACCCTGTTGGTGTTTAAGAATTGATTAGTGCATATGTGTGGTTGCGGTCTATAAATCTAAACTGTTTGTCCATTAGATTATTGTGTGTCACAGTATTGCTACTAATCACTACCGATAACTACTCATAAAATTGTATCTTGCTGTTCAGTTGACAACATATGATTGTATGGGACTTGATGGTGTAAATAAACCTTGATTTTGTTTTACTGTTACGTAGTCCCGTATCATCTTCAATGATTTTATTGTGTCTAAAAATATCTACATAGCCTCAAAAGAACTCGGGATAACGCACTATATATTTGTTAAGACGTATATTCATTGATTGATTGTTTATTAATCCTTATTTTAAAGGTAAATAACCAAATTAAACCATTGGTAGTGGAGGCACTGTCATATATATAAATCTATTTATCATTAATAATAAGAGAAAATTCACGTCATAATAAATAACCCTGACAAAGTATTTTCAACGTTATCACAATTTAAAAATTCAAAACATAGATACTGTTATTAGTGCTAGAATATTTTCAAAAAATCTACGTTTTACTCTTAAAATCCTGTGTTAAATCCCCTTCTAAGCCTTGGCTAAACAATTGTGAGCTTTGCTCAAATGTCAAATTAATTACCACATAGTCAGAGATGAATTATTTTCAACTCAGATCATAATTCGAAAATACAGAATTAGCAAACATAAATTAAGGCCTGTTCATACTTAATGTTATGCTAAGAAAACAAGTAGTAGTTTGTAATTATGTTTCTCTTTTACTGAGTCATTTATAAGTTATCAAACAGTGATTTGGCATTTTATAGGAGAAATGCAGCTGGTTGTTTCACATCGGAAACCATTCATGTTAATATGTTTCCATATTTGCCATCTAAACTGCTGAAGGTACAGGACATGAAAGTGAATAAGGATACTGGATAATGCCATTGTTAGGAAATTTCATATATTATTTAAAATATACAATCTTAACTGGAGAAAAAAATATTTTTGTGGATTTTTTTGGGGGTGGTTTCAGTAGAAATAGACAACATACAATCCTAATTAACTATTTAATTTAATACTAAACTATAAAGAACAGTAGCAAACTGGCTCCAGATCCAAAAAGAATTTACAGATAATCTACCAAAATCTTTACCATAGTAGGACTGAACCTTCGGCTTTGAAGGAAAGTTAAATTTAGCGTAACACCTGCTTACTTTATATATGTATATACGTACATATTTATATATATATATATATATACAAACAAGGGAAAGAGCACTGTAGTCAACACATTCAAAAACCAACAACAACAGCTTCCTACCGAAGCTGTTGTTGTTGGTTTTTGAATGTGTTGACTGGAGTGTTCTCTCCCTTGTTTGTTTGTATTTTATTTTTGAGATGCACCCGCACTGAAAGCTTAGTTCAGGTTGAGTGCTACCCCCATGTGTTTTTTATATATATATATATATATATACTCAACCAGCCACTTTATTAGGTACACCTTGCTAGTACCGGGTTGGACCCCCTTTTGCCTTTAAAACTGCCTTAATTGTTCATGGCATAGATTCAACAAGGTGTTGGAAACATTCCTCAGAGATTTTGGTCCATATTGACATGATAGCATCATGAAGTTTCTGTAGATTTGTCGGCTGCACATCCATGATGCAAATCTCCCGTTCCTCCCACCTCCCAAAGGTGCTCTATTGGATTGATATCTGGTGACTGTGGAGGCCATTGGAGTACCGTGAACTCATGGTCATGTTCAAGAAACCAGTTTGAGATGATTTGAGCTTTGTGACATGGTGCCCTATCTTGCTGGAAGTAGCCATCAGAAGATAGGTACGCGGTGGTCATAAAGGTATGGACATGGTCAGCAACAATACTAAGATAGGCCGTGGCATTTACATAATATTCAATTGGTACTAAGGGGCCCAAAGTGGGGCAAGAATCCCCCACACTATTACACCACCACTACCAGCCCGAACCATTGATACAAGGCAGGATGAATCCATGCATTCATGTTGTTTACACGAAATCTAACCCTACCAACTGAATGTCACGGCTGAAATCGAGACTCAGCTGACCAGGCACCATTTTTTCAATCTTCTATTGTCCAATTTTGTTGAGCCTGTGTGAATTGTAGACTCAGTTTCCTATTCTTAGGTGACAGGAGTGGAACCCGGTGTGGTTTGCTGCTGCTCTAGCCCATCTGCTTCAAGGTTTGACCTGCTGTGCATTCAGAGATGGTATTCTGCATACCTTGGTTGTAACAATTGCTTATTTCTGTTACTGTTGCCTTTCATTTATCTCGAACCAGTCTGTCCATTGTCCTCTAACATCAACAATGCATTTTTGTCCACACAACTGCCACTCACTGGATGTTTACCAAATATAACAAAGCAGAGTTGAATGCATTTACTGCCAGTATTGGAAGATAAACTGTGCATGAATGACCCTACACCTGTTGAATGTAATCCCTAGTTAATAATATATTACTTTTGAGTATATTGGAAATATGTACAGACAATAGATTCTACACATGATCATTTTTTTCTCATTTCAAAGTGATGTATGGCATATATAATGATATCTACATGGGCTTAACACACACACACACACACAGGAAAAGGGGATATAATTAGCTTGTTTTCTTCTCAATTATGCATATTACAGTATCTATAATGTGCAAGAGACCAGATGCTGAAGAATTCTAGTACATATTTGTATCTTTGTTTATTTACAATGTATAAAATTGTATTCCTGAATAAATATTCTGATCACTATTCTGGATACATGTATTTTTAGCATAAAAATCACTGCTCTAGGCAGATCAGGCATGAAAATCTGGATTCAGAGGACTGACCTTTGGACTGTATGACCTATATTATCAAACAGCACAACTGGACGGGATGTCATAACACCATACTACCTTATTGCTGGCCATACAGCATTATTAATGGCTATCTAGAAGTAATATTACCGCTGTTTGTATCAATCCTTGATTTAAAATAATGGTTGCTTGACTTATAATACAGGCAGCCTGTTACTTGTTATAATGACCAATAATGAGATCTGTATTAAGCAATGCTAACAGGTTTCTGGTGTAATTGTAATGAAGGTGATTGAGTCCACTATTTTAAAGAACTTTCAAAAGTGAAGGTGTTGCCAATTCTCTACTTTCATATTTCCATTAGTTATAAATTGGTCTTGCAATTGGACATTGCTTACCACAAATGCCTTCCTCAGAATATGGGAGGCACACTGTTTAGGCCGTCAGGCTCAGTGGTTCTGGTACCCATATATCCCCTGTCACTCCTCAAATTACAAAGAATGAATGGCCTTTTTAAGAGACGCTGCGCCCTTAGTTACATGTCTCACACAGTACAGGTACAGTCGAACAACAATAACTTTGTTAAACAAACAAGGTGGAACAAAATCCTCAAGCATTTTTGTCCTATGCCAGGAAATTACAAAATTGACCGAAAGCTATCTTCTCAGCATTCAGCCATTCATATACATGGCAATGACAATTCCTGGACGGATTTTCTAAGTCGAGACTCAGTTACTCAAGCAGATTGTGGCTGCCAAAAAGTGTTTTTGATGGCGTATCTCTTCTATAAAGAAATGTAGTGGAAATAGGCTGGAAGATGGCCGCCATTATAAGCCAGGCAACCATCTTGTTCAGAATATTGGTTCACTTGAAAATAATTAGGTAGTTTGTAGTTGAAACTAGAATCAGGCATACATAGAAATTTAGGAATGTGCTGAGATTAGCAGAAAAAAACAATTAAAGCGCTGAGAAAGATCTCTGCTGTTCCCGGCACAGAAGAAAGATACATCAAGGTCGTTGGGGCCCGCAGAAATACAAAGAAGTATAGAGATCAGACCAGGTGCCATCTGTAACAAATAATTGAGGAAGCTAGGGAACCAAGCACAGCCCGGAACAGTAGGAGTAACTAATCATGATTTACTGTTACTAACACAAGGTTTGCTAATTTACGGCCAATTTAATGGAATGTCTTTGTATTAGCCAAAGGGAGGTATTAACCCACGTGGGGTGGGATAGAGTCACCAGGAGGTGGGCTAATTGGGATGTACCTAATTATGTATTTGAGGTATAAAACCTCAGGACACTGTATAATCGATGCTCAGTCTTTGCGATTCAATTCTGTCTGAGCATTCTGTGACATCACAAAAAAGTTTGCCTTTCCTGAAGAGACTCGTGTTCAGACAATCCTTGCTCGTGTCCGGTCCGGCCTTGTCCCGAGTGAACCCGTCTGATTCCGGTTACATTTCTGGGGGCTCGATAGCCGGGATATGGGCCCTTACCGGCACGGTAACGATTGCTGGACACTGTAGCGGTTGACTGCAGGTGCGAGTGATCCCGCTGGTTGGGCATCCGTTGAAGGTGAGCTGACATCTGCAGGCGCCAAGCAGGATTTCCTGTACAGTGGACCTCGTCTCGTCCCAAACGGACCCCCGGCCCGGGAAGCTGGGACACCCCTGAGTCCGAGGAAACAGTGAACAGCGCGGTGATAGGTAAAGTGTCTTCTATGTTTGTATGTCTAATGGAATGGAGATACCGGTATAAAGGGAAACGTCCGACCGAAGTTGGATAAGGAGATGCGTGGCTACGGTCTCGTTAGCATACCGAACCCGCCGCTGAAAGCAAAGGGGTCAAGCAAAGGGGTCAAGCAAAGGGGCCAGAGTGGCAAGAGCGTGTCTGGACTCGGGGGATCGGATGTTGACCAAGGGGTAGAGTCTGTATGTGAGGGAGAAGAGGCCGCGTGGAGTTGCACAGTCATATTCAGTGTTTGTAAATAAAGCTTCACCACGTGGACAAAGGAAAGGAGGAGAGATTTCTGTGACCGGGCTTAGAGCCCTGTGTCAGTGCTAGTGTGTACGTCGTGTAGTGAAGAGGGCTCATTGGGGCCAGCGGTAGCTGCAGAGATAGTGGTGCCGGGTGGGTAGAATTACTCATAGGCAAATTGTAATTGCAGACGGGAGTGTAGTTATAGAACAGGGTGCACATAGTCACAAGCAGTCAAGAGTTAGAGCTCAATTAATGGGGTATAAGGAGCCAAAAGGAGAGACGGAGTACCCTCGGCTAGTAGAAAGAGTTGAATTGTTTATGTTTTGTTTTGTGCTGAAAGTATCTGGTACAGTATGGGTTGTGATTGATTGCTGAGACTGCTGTGAGTGAACGAGCGCCTACTCGCATTGCGAGAAAGCAAACTTGAGAGTGGACTCCCAAGGTACGTTTCCGGCTCAGGCGACTGCAGTCCGGCTACTGACGGAGGAAGCGAGTCAGACACATATGAATTGTTGACTGAAGTGCCAGACTGTAAATTCTAAGTGTTCTTGCTAAAGAGTAATATCTGTATTGTAAAAAGGTTGTTGCTTTTAGAAGTAACAATGGGTAGCGGATCATCCAAGCCAAGAAAGGTAAAGAAGGGTGAGACGCCCCTAGGGTATATGGTGCGGAATTTTGAAGCACTATATACAACACATGCTTATGGTGTAAAATTAACTAAAGAAAAGTTAACAGGAATGTGTACAATGGTGTGGCCACTGCTGGTTCCAGAGTGGCCAGAGCAGGGGTCAATGGACCCGGAGCTAATACAGAAAGTGCATTCCCAGGTCACCGGGAAATGCGGACAGCCTGAGCAGTACCCGTATATAGATATATGGAAGTATTGTGTAAGGGATAAAAGCCATTTTATAATGATGGCGGGACGTAACAAGAAGCAAGTACCCCCCAATAAAGAAAATAATAAAAAGAAAAGACCGGTGTTGGTAGAACAGCCGGAAGAGATTGATCCCCTGTCCCCGCCCTATTCATCACGTTATGGGGCAGCTAGAGAAGTTTTGGGTGCCGCAGCTGCGCGGGCGGAGGGGAGGAGGAGGGTGGCGGCTACTGCTCCCTCCACTCCGCCGGGCGGAGTTGCGGAAGAGGAAGAGGGGGCAGTGGGTGGAGGAGATAGAGAGGTCCCACCAGGAAAGATCGAAATGCCCGATGGGAGTATGTATAAATTGGTAGACCGAGAGGACAGTGATGATGGTGAGGAGAGTGAAGGTGTAAAGCAAGGTGCTACCACTCGCGCAGCGAATAATGTATATAAACCCCGAGCTCTATATCAACACAACCCTGGTAAGAGTAAAATGATGCCCCTGCGGGAGGTGCCAGGTCCCTTATTGGAAAACGGAGCACCTGGGCCAGGGCAATACACATATGTCCCATTTACAACAACAGATTTGTTCAATTGGAAAACACATACACCACTGTATTCCACTAATCCCGCGGCAGTGGCCAGTATAATAGAGTCAATTATGCTCACACATAACCCCACATGGGCAGATTGTCAGCAATTAATGCTGACAATGTTCACTACTGAGGAAAGAGCCCGAATAAATAGTAGCGCGCGAAAAATTTTACTTGCCCAAGCTGTAGAGGATGTCAGAGCCCAGCCAGAAGCGTGGGCAGAGGAACACTACCCCAAAACAGATCCCAAATGGCTGTACAATACCGCTGCAGGCATTGCCCACTTGCAGACGTACCGCGCAGCGGTAATAATGGGTGTTAAAGCGGGAGGGAAGAAGCCCACAAATATGGGAAAAATAGCAGATGTTGTGCAAGAATATAAAGAAACCCCAAGTGCATTTTTAGAAAGGTTACTAGATGCATATAGGATGTATAGTCCTATTGACCCTGAAGCAGCGGAGAATAACAGGTTAATTAATTCTTCCTTTGTGGGTCAGTCACAGAGAGATATACGGAATAAAATACAGAGACAAGATGGGTTTTGGGTAAAGGTATTAGCGAATTGGTAGAAATTGCTAATAAAGTGTACTATAATCGGGATTTAGAAGAAAAACAGGAGGAGATGAGGAAACAAAGAGGACATACAGGGGTGGTCGGATATATGGGAGGGAGAGGTGCCCCAGACAGAGGGGATGTGGAGGTAGAGGTAGGTAGTGCCTGGCAATTCTGGCTAAATTTGGTGTGCCTGGGGAAGTTGGGAATCGGGAGGTCAGGCCCCTAATGGTGAGGTAACAAACGGCAGATATGGGAGAAATGATGGTGCCGGTGCAGGATCGGTTGGGTTGGCGGGAACGTCATTTGAGGGGCAAGGTACATATTGACACGGACCTGGGCCCATCCCGCTCGGTAATCACGAGCCCATGGTCACTATGAGAGTGGGAAATAAAGATGAAATTTTTATGGTTGACACTGGTGCCGAAATATTCTGTTGTAACACAGCAAATTGCTCCCCCGATGGGAACTGAGGTTGATATCGTGGGAGCAATGGGGGTATCCGCAAAGTACCCCTTTCTTGCTTCACGAAAATGTAGTGTGGGTGGGCATAATGTTGAACATGAATTTTTGTATATGCCCGAATGTCCCATCCAGCTCCTGGGGCGGGATATCCTTTGCAAATTGCAAGCCCAAATTACATTTCTTCCCGGGGGTCACGCTAAATTAGACCTGCCTGAGAGTGGCAGCTCTGCACGGCAGCACAGCCCAGCCAGCCAGTGCATCCAACCCGCAAAAATTGCAGTAATTATGCCAAGAGAAGAAGAATGGCGTACAGCACCAACGCCGCTGGTCGACCCGGACCCGTACACACTACTCCTGGGAATCCCTGGTGTCTGGGCCGAGGACAACCTGCCCGGACTAGCTGTAAATATTCCTCCGGTATACGTTAATTTAAAACCAGGGGCAGTGCCTGTGGCTCTAAGACAATATCACATCCCACAAAAAGCCAAGCAGAATATCCAAACACATTTGCAGAGACTTAAAGATCACGGCATATTGAAATTCTGCGTGTCACCGTGGAACACACCTCTGTTGACAATACTGAAAGAGGGCACACAAGAGTACCGCCCGGTCCAAGATTTACGAGCGGTTAACGAGGCCACAGTAACTTTACACCCTGTAGTCCCTAATCCATACAATTTGCTGGCATTAATTCCTGGAAATACAAAATATTACAAGGTGCTTGATTTGAAAGACGCTTTCTTTTGCATCCGCCTGGCTGCAGCAAGCCAGCCCCTTTTTGCGTTTCAATGGGAGGACTCCACCACGGGAGCGCGTCATCAAATGACCTGGACACGCCTCCCCCAAGGTTTCAAGAACTCGCCCACGATTTTTGGGTGCACGCTCAGCCAGGACCTCCTGTCCTTCAACGCTCTGCCAGACAAAGTTGTTTTGTTGCAGTATGTCGATGATTTATTACTGGCCTCTCCCACAGAAAAAGACTGTCTCTCTGCCACTAAAGCCCTGCTACATCTGCTATGCCATGCAGGTTACAGAGTGTCCAAAAGAAAAGCACAAATATGTAAACAGACTGAAGTATCTCGGTTTTCAATTAACAGGTACCAAGCGTGCACTGGGGGCTGAGAGAAAGGAAGCAGTGTGCCGAATACCCCAACCAAAGACAAGGAGACAAGTTCGTAAATTCCTGGGAGCTGCGGGCTTCTGCCGCCTGTGGATCCCCAACTTCGCAGACATTGCTAAACCCCTCCATCAAGCCACCAAGGGGGGAGACCGTGACCCCTTTTTCTGGGAAGAAGAACAAACAGCAGCCTTTCTGAAATTAAAGACTCAGTTAATGGAAGCCCCTGCATTGGGATTGCCAGATCACAGCAAGCCCTTCCAGCTGTACGTGCATGAACACAATCAAACAGCTACAGGAGTGCTGATTCAAAGTTTCGGCTCTTGGCTAAGGCCTGTGGCCTACCTCTCCAAACAACTTGATCCTGTGGCCTGAGGCCTGCCCCCATGCCTGAAAGCTGTGGCAGCCACAGCAATGTTGATAGCAGAAGCAGACAAGCTGACCCTTGGACAAGTTCTTCATGTCAAGGTGCCCCATGCTGTCAAAGCCCTGCTTGACGTGAAAGGAAGCAACTGGTTCAGCAACAGCCGGATGACGAAGTACCAAGCCATGATGTGTGAAAACCCACAGGTTCATTTGGACCTCATCGCTACCTTGAACCCTGCTACTTTACTGCCTGACTGCGAAGAGGATCCAGATCATGAATGCCTCCAAGTCATGGAAGAAGTGTTCAGTAGCAGGCCAGATTTGAAAGACGTACCCCTAGACAAATACGATCTACAGCTATTCACTGATGGTAGCAGCTATATGAATGATGGGAAGAAAGTCTCCGGCTATGCAGTGGTGTCAGCAGAAGAGATTATTGAAGCAAGTCCACTACCAGGCCACACATCCGCACAACTGGCTGAAATAACAGCCCTAACCAGAGCTCTAGAAATCTCCGAAGGCAAAAGGGTGAATATCTACACTGATTCCAAGTACGCTTTTATGACAGTCCATGCACATGGTGCACTTTACAAAGAAAAGGGCCTACTTACTTCCTCAGGACAACAAATCAAGTATGCAGCTGAAATCGCGGCCCTCCTAGAAGTGGTATGGAAACCAAGCGCTGTCAGCATTATGCATTGTCGTGGCCACCAGAAAGGTCATGATGAAATCCCAAAAGGCAACAGGCGTGCTGACCAGGCCGCAAAAGCAGCTGCAAAACCAGTGCTCACGATAGATCAAGCCAAAGTCCTGCTCTGCAAGCAAGAGCCTCAACCTCCCATGCCAAACTACGAGTTTTACATGAATTGGAGAAAATTTGAACCAAAAGGCGAGTTTATTGAAATTATATTGCATAAATGGCAAGATGATTACGAACTATTAGAACTTAATCATGATTATATCCAATGGCTTTTTCCAACCCAGTCTCAAGGCCGAAATTTCTACTTCGCTCCTCTGAATCCGCAGGAGACACGTCTAATAATTAACACCTCAGAAGTTCAGCAACGATTACGCAGGGCCTACAAAATGATGCTGAAATTCTTCGGCGTAAAAGTAATGGGGGAGTGTGAAGAAGATACAGAAGTAACTGAAGTTGAACGAGCAGAAAATTTCGCCTCACGTTTTGAAAATTTGACAACCAACCCTCATAATAATCTACGGATCACACGAATACTGCTAAGTCTGGGAGAACTGGGAGCAGAAGAATACCAAGCCCCATTGGTGAGGTTCTTCCTCAAGGAGATCCTTATCAAAAACAAACTGCCAAGAATGAAGAAAAGTGCGATGAATTTTTTCATACCAGCAGTGAGAGATTCAAGAGAGAGACAAGAACTGCTATTCTTTGCCTGGCGATATTATTTCCCAAAAGAAGAATTCATCTGGGGAAACCATGGAGAATTGGCACGATACAAGGTGAAACCAGTGGTGGCTGCACTCTTACCGGCACCACTGAGCGAATGGACACCTGTATAAGAGCTTCCAAAGCACACGCAGAAGAGAAAATAGCTCAGTCAGTAAAAAAGGGGGACAAAACATTTTTTAGCTACATAAACGAGAAAAGAAAAGTAAAAGGATTAGTTAGATTAAAACAAAGGAAGGAAGGTATGTAGAAGAGGATAAAAGTCTCGCTGACTGCCTCAATAAATATTTTTGTTCAGTCTTTGCAGAAGAAAAGGAAGGAAAGGGACCTCAGTTAGGAGAGAACACTAAAGAGACATTTACATATGAGTTTAACAGAGGAGGGGTTCTAAAGCAGCTGTCTAAAGTAAAGACAAATAAGTCAATGGGGCCTGATGGGATCCACCCTAAATTATTAAAAGAGCTCAGTGATGTAATAGCAAAACCGTTAACAGATTTATTTAACCAATCCTTGTTAACAGGAGTCGTCCAGAAGACTGGAAATTAGCAAATGTTGTGCCTATTTACAAGAAGGGTAGTAGGGAGGATCGGGGAACTATAGGCCAGTTAGTCTTACGTCAGTAGTAGGGAAATTAATGGAAACCATGTTAAAGGAAAGGATTGTTGAACATCTAAAAACACATAGATTACAAGATCAGAAACAACATGGGTTTACCTCAGGGAGATCATGCCAAACTAATCTATTGATTTTTTTGATTGGGTAACAAAAATAATAGACACAGGTGGTGCAGTAGACATTGCTTATTTAGATTTCAGTAAGGCTTTTGATACTGTTCCGCATAGAAGGCTTATCAATAAATTGCAATCTTTGAGCTTGGATTCCAATATTGTTGAATGGATTAGACAGTGGCTGAGTGACAGACAACAGAGGGTTGTGGTAAATGGAGTTTATTCGGCACAAGGTCTTGTTACCAGTGGGTACCTCAGGGGTCAGTACTTGGACCCATTCTCTTTAATATTTTTATTAGTGATATTGCAGAAGGTATTAATGGAAAAGTATGTCTTTTTGCTGATGACACAAAGATTTGCAACAGGGTTGACGTTCCTGGAGGGATCAGCCAAATGACAAATGATTTAGGTAAGCTAAAAAAATGGTCAGAGTTGTGGCAATTGAGTTTTAATGTGGATAAGTGCAAGATAATGCACCTGGGACGTAAAAACCCAAGGGCTGAATATAGAATATTTGATACAGTTCTAACCTCAACATCTGAGGAAAGGGATTTAGGGGTTATTATTTCAGAGAATCTAAGGGTAAGTAGTCAATGTAATAGAGCAGCAGGAAATGCTAGCAGAATGCTTGTTGTGTAGGGAGAGGTATTAGCAGTAGGAAAAGGGAAGTGCTCATGCCACTGTACAGAGCACTGTGAGACCTCACTTGGAGTACTGTGTGCAGTACTGAAGACCGTATCTCCAGAAGGATATAGACATCTTGGAGAGAGTTCAGAGAAGGGCTACTAAAATGGTGTACGGCTTGAAGGAGAAAAGTTACCAGAAAGGCTTAATGATCTTAACATGTACAGCTTGGAAAAAAGACGAGACAGAGGAGATATGATAGAAACATTTAAATACGTAAAGGGAATCCACAGGGTAGAGGAAGGGAGTATATTTAAAAGGAAACAAAATAGCAAAACAAGAGGACATAGTGTTAGATTAGAGGGGCAAAGGTTTAAAAAGTAACATCAGGAAGCATTATTTTACTGAGCGGGTGGTGGATACATGGAACAGTCTTCCAGTAGAAGTGGTAGAGGCCAAAACAGTAATTGAATTTAAGCAAGCATCGGATAGGCATAAGGCTATCCTAAACAAAAGATAAATCCAGGTAAAGTATCCATGTAATTGGGCAGACTAGATGGGCCGAAAGGTTCTTATCTGCCGACATTTTTCTATGTTTCTATGTTTCTATATTCAGAGAAAGAGAAGAAATGGCTAGACATGTGCACAGCACAAAATTTCGTTTTGAACTAATGGATTAGTCCTAAAATGCAATTTATTTAGTTGCTAAAGAAATTCGTTTTCAGTTCTTTAGTATGAAAACTAATTTGTTCATCCGAAAACCAGTGTACAATTACTATTGTAGTGGTGGCTCCTCAGAGGGCTCAGATCGCTGCTTGTTACAGTATCTCTCACTCTCAGCACAATGTGGGCCATATTACATAGTTGGTGCTAACTTAATCAGAGCTGTTGTAACCTTCCCAGAGCCATTATAGCCTATGGAGTTTCCGTTTACAACAGCTCTGGTTAAGTTAGCACCAACATTGTAATACTGCCCCGTGTCAGGCAAAGCTGTTACAATAACTGACTGCTGCTCATCACAGCGCTCAGTTTCTGTAAAACTAGTAAATATATTTTATATAAAGGTTAGAACAATATTATTTCCTTGTTTTACTGAAACTCTGAGCGCTGTTACAGTCAGTTACTGTTACAACTGAGCCTGATACATTGTACTGAGATAATATAACAAGCAGCCGATCTCAGCGCTCACAGCCACTGGATTTAAAGGGCTAAAAAAAAAAGGCTCCTCTCTGTATAATGTTTAGAACATCCTCCTGCATTAATTAATACCCCTCTTTGTATAATGTAGATAACATCCTCCTGCATTATGTCCCTCTCTGTATAGAACATTCTCCTCAATTTATACCTTTCTCTGTATAATGTATATAACATCCTCCTGCATTAATACCCCTCTCTGTATAATGTATAGAACATACTCCTGCATTAATTAATGCCACTCTCTGTATAGAACATCCTACTGCATTGGCATGTGGAGTGTGCAGAACTTCGGATGTTGCGATCTTCATTGCTGGTCTCCTTCACTCATCAATGTAATATCACAAAAGGACTGAAACTAAAATGTAGTGCATTTTATTTTAGTTTCTTTCGTTTTTTGTACTGAGCAGTTTCGTTTCTCTTGAGTCATACTAAAACTAAATTATCCCAAAATTCGGACTAAAATCGTTTTAGTACTAAACGAATGCACATGTCTAGAAATGGCTGTCAGAGAGAA